>VZDJ01007747.1:32669186-32855798 GCA_008694505.1 Cyanoderma ruficeps
GTGAAACAGAAACAATTCCTGTTAATAACTGTTTCTACTTGAAGTTGGATGAAGGCATTCATTTTTCTCTGGTTTAAAAAAGAACCCCAAAAAAACCCCTGAAGTCTGTAGTCATATTAATGCCTTTATGTAACTGACCAGTAATTACTCGTTATCATTTATCACCTACAGACCCATCCATACTGCAGAACACTTCAAGGCAGATCTTTAGAAGTACACTGTGCATGTAATAAACAGCTACATCAGAAACCTGCGCTAATTTACCCTGGGAAAGCGTTCTTTGCAAACAGTATTAGAGATGTATGTGTAGAAGAAAACCAAACCAATCAGAGTGAAGCCTTAGGTTTTAGCTTTCATGTTTTTCAGATTCTGTGCTGCCTAGGTGTGTAGTTCTGAGCCTCCTATTAAGTGTTAGTAAGCTCTCCACAGAGTAGGGAGACAAAACAAATCCTTTTCCAGATGGAGACCAAAGACAACTGTTACAAGTTTTCAGGCCCAAAAGCATAAACAACGGTGGACTGAAAACAAGAAGGATGAGACCTCACAACCTGAGGCTGTAATTTGACAATTAAGCCCAATATGCAAATGGACCAAAACTTATAAAAGTGTGAGACCTCATGGTCTGTCATCCATTTTGTGACCATTTTGGGTCCACCTTGAGTGTAGCCCTGGCCAGGCTCTTGTATAGCCCAAGGTGTATCCTTCAAGGTCTTCTAATAAATATCTACTTCATGCTCCTAGCTCTGTCTAGTCTCTGTTCCAGGTCAGCCTTCCCAAGGTATGAAAAGGTCTCCCAACTGGGCATCAACATAACAATTAATTCTACACTGTTTAGCAAAAAAAAAAAACTGAACGTATGAAACTACCCTTTCATGTTGATTTTTTTTAAGTACAACGGTCTGTGCATGCACTACATTTGTGTGCAAATTAAAAGTATTTTTTGCAAGCTGTAATACCGATCTTTTAGCAGAGCTGTTCACCATAAACTCATTCCCTATTTTTAAAATATGGTCAAATTTCGCCCTAGAAATTTTTGTAATCTATTATTTTCTCTTTCTGTGGCTTTGAGCTGCACAGGAATTTGTATTCAATACAATTCTGAAAATATTTTTTAAAGACCATTTTGCAAGTCTACAGACAGCTACAAACACCTGTCTTAACACAGCTTCTCTCTCCCAAACTCATCTGACTGCCAGAATGGAAAAGTGGCAGCAGTCCAGTGGTAAATATGCATTATGTCTTTGCATAACTGTACTGCTACAGACTGCGATCAGACAGGAAGAAGTACTTCATAATGAAACACAAAATGAGCTGACGCGGTCATTAAGGAATGTATTGGTGTATTCCACATTTTCCTCACTGCTGTGTGAGATTTTTTTCCCTAGATACTAATACCTCAGAAGACCACTACATATAGGTATCGACTGTATGCTCTATACTCAGAAAAAATATGCCTGAAATACTAAGAACTTTGAAATGATACTTTTTCAATGTATCTCCAGAGGAAAAGAAATTACATATCCAGCTCCCCGCCCTGAAGTTTTACAGCCGAATAGGCTTCATGTTCTTAGCTTCAGAAGTACAGGCCACCCTAGAAATGTCAGAGTATGCTTCTTCCAATAATCTACATTCAGTACCAGCTCTACTTCTTATTTCACTACAATGGCCTGCCTTATCATCAATTACACTCAAACTTTCCAATAACCAGGTACCTTATGCAGTAACTGTGTTTGTGGCTCAGAATTACTGAAAGCATAAAGCAGCATTTATTTCAAGCTTCAGTGCACTAATGCACCAAGATCGGTACAAAGATGATTTCAAAAATACTAGAGAAACACTTTGGGGAATGGAAATACTACATGACGTGGATGCAGACTGCTGGCATATGAAAGTTAACAGTATTTTAACACAACAGTAAGTTGAAACTCCAATGAAATGTTTGGAGTTGAGCTTTCACACAGGATGAGGAGTACTTTGCTGAAGAAAAACATCTGCTAGGGAAACTAAATATATCTACACATCAAAAGAAGTGGAGAGAAGCTACAGAGAACTTAGTTAAGGAAGAAGTTAAGATCACAGACAATGTTTGTCAAGTGACTGTGGTACTAAGATTTCCTATTAAGGTAGGAAAAGGTATGTGCAAAAAAATGCTATAAATACTTTGAACTGAAGTTCGGAAGGATAAACAGGTGAACTGCAAAATTTAGCAATTGAAAAAGACTTCTGGTTATGAACAGAATTTGAAAGGACAGCAGACCTACAGAAACTGGATATAATTGGTATGGAAAGGCAGTGCTGACGTAAAGGGCAGAACAGGCTCTGCCTTGAGGACTTCAGTGAGATACAGACTGTATTACCTTCCCGGCCAATATACAAACACGTCAGGTGAAGGCAGTACCCAAAGTAGGACTATCTTCCTCATTTACAAAACTAGTGGTTTAGAGATTTATACTCACTGCTTGCTCATGGATAAATCAGCAGTAACAGTGATTTCAGAATATTTTCAGAGCCTGAAAAGGCATTAGTGTAAAAACTCCATGGAGGTAAAAAACTATTTCTGAAAATATTCTTTTTCATACTTTCAGCTAAGATTCAAGATGTTCCCTTAAACAATGCTCTTCTCTATGACTCCTCAGTAGTGCAAATAACTGGGCGGTAATAAATATATGTAATTATAAAAATAAGGATTAACTTTATGGTTTAATTAAAGAAGATTACTTAAAAAATATAGATTAACACCCCTCTCATATAAACAAAGAAGTTGATAAACCCACCCCATCATGAGACTTAAAGACAAGTTTGTTAAAATAGCTAAGATTTGGCACTGCTGTGTTTTGCCAGTGGAACACCTCAAGGAGTAACACACATTTTTTAACATAGGAAAAAATGAGGATGGTAATAAAAATGTGGAAATTCCAAATTTAAGAGAACACTTGAGTCAAGAAATTAATTTTTCAAGTGTTAAAAAAGCAACACTAAAGAAACAACATAAATTATACCCAAAAAGAAACTTTAAGAATTTAGATATTTAAAGAGAAACCTAGATTTTCCTGCCTTTCCCCCTCAACCTTTCCAACCCATGAACACCTATCTCCAGATACTAACTATGCTTGGTGGGGGTTTGGATTGTTTTGGTACTTGTCTGTGTGGGTTTTTTTGTCGTTGTTTTTCTTTTTCCTTGGTAATTTGTGATTGAAGAAATCATTGCGTACTGCTTTTATAAATTAAGTTTCAATGGATGTAAATCAAATACTGTGCTTCTCAGATCCAGCAACTGGGGTAGATTTTGTGTTGGTTTTTCTTTTCCCCCAAGCTCCAAGAGGCCTGCAGTCCATCCCACCTTAAGAACTGCAGTGTTCCATCAACTGTCAACAACATACAACCTTCTCTCTGCAAACAGCAAGCACTGCCATTTCAGATGCCTGCTTGGCATCCAAAGAGCCCTTAAGACCTCTGATGACTTATCATAAAAAAACACAAAACAGTGCAGTACTTATGTGCAACTGCAGCCTTCAAAGTCAGGATCGTGCCTTCTCTTACAAGATGGCACTGCCAGTCTGCCATGCGCCTCTGTACTGCAAATGACATACACCCACGGGAAGAGGAAAACCAAGATAAAGTTCCTCATGGTTTACAAGGTCCAAGTCCATGTCTCCCACATGGGAGGGAGACATAATGTGGATTGGACCCAACTGTCCATGTCTCAATTTTCAAGTCAGGTGACTTCACAGATAAACGCCCTTTTGATAGTTCCTGAAAGAAACCTTTAGTAATACTCAATTCTTTAGTTTAAATGACCCATTTAGAATTTCTTTAGAGGAAATCCTGGATTCTGGTCTTTACTTCCATTTTTGTCCAAATACTCAAATGCAAGATGGTTAAGAGTTCTATTTCCCCTCACCCAATCCCAGTGAAAAGACCATTTTTTTTCTGCTACGTAAGTATCCAAAAAGCAGTTTTAAGTCATCGACAGCTGCAAGTCACAAGGATAGAAATCCCATGACCAAAACGTAGCCATCACATCTTAATTTGAAGTCCAGATGACTACTCACATCCACACCCACTCATCCTTTGGGAAGGACCATGTTTGGGGAC
Organism: Cyanoderma ruficeps; assembly: GCA_008694505.1. Classification (NCBI taxonomy): domain Eukaryota; kingdom Metazoa; phylum Chordata; class Aves; order Passeriformes; family Timaliidae; genus Cyanoderma; species Cyanoderma ruficeps. The sequence goes on from VZDJ01007747.1 coordinate 32,673,282, forward strand.
TTCAGCTCATAAGGCAAGCAGTATTTGAGACACATACAAACAGCTAAATTACTCTACCTATTTGAAAGCAGAGAAGCACATGCTGCCTCCCTAGAGCCCATTTCTGTTAACTGTACTACTTCCTTTTTGCTGTGTCTTTGATCTGTAGAGGAGACTGGACCTTGAACTACTTTACTTACTCAACCCTTCTTCCCATAAGACCTTAGACTTTTGTTTTTTTAAGAACACCTATTAATGCCAAACTATCTCTGCAGGTCTTGACATCAAAACTAGTGACCCTTAAAACTGACATAATTTAGATGCGAGTTTTCTTTGCTACTCTTATACTTTGAATTAGGAGTTATGAAGTTCACTAGTCTTCTTAATATAAGTTAGTTTTACTTTTCCTAGGAATAAACACTTAGCAAATAAAGATATGCATTGGTAAGTACTAAGAAGACTTTCATACCGAAAAAATAAGACCTTTTGTATTTTAGGTGTGAAGCCTGACAACTTTCTGAGCACTGACAATTATGGCTGAAATTAAGAGCAATTGAAAGCATCAAGCCAATCTGACGCCAATGGATACTAGAGCTTCTTATGAATGACAGAGATCATAGTATTTGGTTTCATTAGAGCATGGGAGAGAAAGAGATTTTCAAGCCCTTTGCCCATACACAACAAAACCAGGAAATCCAGAATGGGAAGAACATATGGTCCAACATATGTCAAAGGAACAAACTGCTGCTCTGTGGAAACATGTTGTTCATTCGGGGGCATCCAGGCATACTTCTGATAATAATGGAGTTACATGAATGCTAAAAAAATGTAGAAGCTGGCTTGACAGCATATCACATGCTACCACACTCTGAGAAGTTTCTTAATAGAGCAAAACTCTTTTTTTAAAAGAGTAACTTACTCGTTTATCAATATCGCCATGCTGAAGTTGAACAAACCGAGCACTGATGGCAGCAATGTAACTCTGCTGATTGGAAAAAGCAACACGTCCAGCACCTTTTGGGTATTTCAGCTCAGGGTCAGTGTCAATTCCTGCATAACAAACTCCACCATAGAGACGGTCCATGATCATAGCCAATTCCACTATGAAGAAACAAAACAGCATTTATTCAAACCATTCTTACAGTACCAACTTAGTATGTTCATGTCTAAAAATACTAGAAAAGTAAATTTTAATTATTAATTTTGCAAGAGCCAATGAAACAGTAGTAAGATTAAAAAACATTAAAGAAATAATATAAAATAAGCTATTAATTACTTAACAGACAGATCTTTCACACTGTGGGTACATATATCCAAGGAACAATGGAACTGTATGTTCTTGATAACCCCAAAATGAAATTCCAGGGTAGTTTGTTCAGAGGATTACAGCAAAAGTTTTTTGGGCAAGCATTGGAATGTATGCTGTATAAAACAGATCCTCATGCCACAAATGCCTTGTTGCATGTCTCCTTTGGCTGTTCTAATGCTCTACATCCTACTTGAATTTCAAGATGTAGTTAGCATCCTTTCATCAGCCACAGAACTTGATTATCTCTACAGTGCTATACTTACCAGAGATACTGAAGTTCAGAGAAACAAAAATTTCAAATTTTAAAGATCAAATACCTTGGCAATCCTCTGACTGCCATATTATACTGAATTCAGTTGCAATTCACTGGGGCGGAAAGTGCTGTTTTTTCAGAATTAGTGTCCTCCGTATTAGGACAGAGGTGTCAGAAGTCCTTGATGTTCAATAGCTATTTGAAGAGTCTCCTTAAGTTTTACTGCTTTTGTGAAGTCATTTTTCTTATTTCACCATGCCATAAAAGTTTCATTTTCACATATAAAGGGCATTTGCGAACTGAGCATAAGAATGCATCCATTACATTTATCACAGACATTCAGCACAGTAATATGGAGCACTGGACTGAATTTAAGGAAAAATTAATCTGTAGTTGGAACATACTGTGTTTACACTCATTTACAGAGCTTGTATTACAGTCTTAAAAGTAAAATACCAAAAAAGCTTGAGCATTGCAGGTCCAAGATAGAAAAATTTAAGATCCTTTGTATCCCAAATTTGCACTATTACTTCTTGATTCTCTTACATCTTTCATCTAAAAGCTCATCTTTCTCTAAGAATAAAATTCATTACTATCTATGAAAGACTAAAGCAACCCAGAAGTCATTCTAATAATAAAGGGGGTTTGAACCACTGTATGGTATGCTTTTACTTCCCCCATTCACTGCAACTTACTAGAAAGCCACCTAAACCATTGTAAAAGCAACCTGAAAAAGCAGACTGTCCAGGTTGTACCTCAGCTATTCCACTAGAGAAACATTTATTTTTTCCTTCATGCCTCTGGCAAGAGTCTAGAAAGAGTCCTGCGATCTCCTGTAATATTGTGCCATGAAGACTGTGCTAGCTCTTTGAATTTACTCCTTTTTCCTCTATGCCTACTTGTTCAAGTACTCTATCACCTGTGTTTGTGCATGTAATCTGACAGCAGCAGAAGAGTAGCTAATGCACAATGACAAGCAGGTACAAATACCACTCCATGGAGCAGGGCAGAGATGTTTCTATAGCATTATTTTAAAACCAAACTCTTTGTTTTACGCCTCTTGTGACATAGCTTACACTACAGCTGTAGAGAGGTTACACTTTCCAGTAAATCTCAACAATGAACTGGGATTTATGGCCAAAACCAGACAGTAGTGAAACTTATGAATACGTGAATATTGTACTGTGGTTAAAACTACCAAGACTATCCAATTTATATGTATCTATACCCATATCTATCCATACATAACTACAAAAAATTATGCATGGTACAATTATTTCTAATAATTTCTTTCTTTAAAAAATTGCCACAGATTCTACTCACCAGCTCTTAATGGTCTAGGGACTCCTCCAACAAAAATTGTTTTCCGAGGATCAAGTGGCTGCGAACCATCCATCACAAAGTCACTATCACTTAGATTCCAGGGACGGATCTGAACCTATTAAATTGGGAAAGAAATTAGTATCCTATTCTAAGTTTCACTACAATGTGGAAATAATGTTCATCTCTCAGTCATAACCTCATTACTGTAGCATGTCTACGTGCTTTGTTTAATCCTATCAATTAAAAATACCACAATTTTAAAATAATCCAAGTGTTCCAGATGTTGAGCTCCACCAGAAGTAGTTAATTTTTGATTTTTTTCATCTTCATAATTTCCAGTGCTGCCTTAGACAGATGGCAGCCATAGCCTGCAGGCCATTGACTGTGTACTTACTGGCTTGTCCTTGATAGTGGGGCTGGAAACACACAGATAGAGCTTTCCATCTTCTTCAATGCAGGCATCAATCAGGGCCTGAACAGAACTCTCTTCTTGGAACAGGAGGAATGCATAACCTGGGAAAAAACCCAAACCAATTGATATATTTTCTCTTATCTTTATTTTACAGAATCATCTTTGCCACTCATTTTTCCATACAAAAGTAAAAGAAAGTCAAACTCATATTAAGTCATCCTCTTTAACCATGTACTATATTGCCATAATTAACAGAAATTCCATCTGTAAAATAATTGTCAGAAGAGACTAATAACCAAATAAAAGCAAACATGTCTGCTCTATCCTGCACTGGTAGTCTAGGCTAAACATCATGCATTGGCTGCAATGGGCATTATACAATGAAAATCCGACTTGGCACAAAGGACTAATCTCTGTTCTGGAGATTAGATCAAAGTATTTTATTACATAAGCGACCCAGCAAACCTTTCAAACACTATCAAAAAAAAAAACAAACTAAATGCTTATTTAATGCTACATAAAACCGAACAGTCAGACAAGCAAAGAACCTGACACATTACTTTCACAGTTACAGTATGAGATACACTAAATTTGTTACTTTACAAATAACCCAAAAGCATAATTAGGGTTGTATACTGAAACAAAAGGGACCGTAACCTCACATTTATTTCTGAGATTACTACCAAGTCTATAATTTTCACACAGCTATGTTTTATGACTGATGCAGAAGCAAATGCTGAAGCAGATGCTCTAGAGGGGGTTAAGGAAAAGGGAGCATGGATGGATTACCAAGGCTTTTGGAAATCTTGCTGCATTTCTGAGAGGAGCTAATTAAGCACTAGCCACTTCTTACGGCGAACAGACACTGTAGGTCATCAAGGTAAAAGTGGGAGGGTGTATCTTGAAGACCATCAAAGAATCAGTGCGTTAACTTAAGATTTAAGAAACAAATGCACAACTGATTTTGGACATGGAAATAAGAAGTGGATTTTAAGAAAAAGCTATAAGGTCTATACTGGTCTTTCTAATAGGTTGTACCTTATTTCTTACCTCTCATACCATATTCCCAGCACAGTTACATAAAAGGGACACATGACAGGATTTTATGTATTCTATATTTTTATGTAAATATTATTTCGTTTCCTAACAAATATGCCATAGGGAATCTTTGGACTTGGGCTGAAGCATTTTCTTGTAAAGTCCATTTGTCACTGCTAAACTTTAATTTTTTTAATGATGACCTGTTTAACTTAAGCTTAGTCAGTAATAATTTTGATTAAAAATCTGTTTTAATGGGGATATATTTCAACATTTATCATAGAATTTAAAATTCACTTACTACTCATGCAAAACTCAGTGAATGAGGGCATGTGCCAACTGGCATGGGTCAGATAAGCTCCATGTAACTGTCCTTACTTGGTCAGAAGCCAGGCACATGCATTCTAGTTTGAATGGAGAGCTCAGCACAAGAATGATGGGAGTGCAAAACCTTGATTTATCAAAGGGAGGGTTAATTGCACATGATCCTGTCTAAGGAATCAGACATACAAAGATTCCCCAGATACTGATTTTTCATCAGTTCTTCTAATGCAGTTCAAAGGTACTGCCACACAGCTCCAGATACACAATGTTGGTAAGTGCCTCCATATAATTCATCACCTCTATGTCTGCAGCTATTAATATGTTTAACTGCTGCAACTTACAAAAAGATAGAAAATTCAAGTACAAGAACTCAAGGAGTGTTAAGGATTATTACAGATTGCACAGAATATTCTGAGTTGAATGGGACACACAAAGATCACCGAGTCCATCTCTTAAGTGAATGGCCCATATAGGGATTGAATCCACAACTTGGGTAGTATTAGCACCATGCTCTAAACAACTGAGCTACCTCAGGGTCACTTCACACTACCATTCCTGACATGGAAAGGAAAGCAATAGCAAAACCATATGTTAACACTGCCTTCTCAGCCTCATCTAAAAAACAAGTACTCATGTCTTGGTTTACCCCACTTAATTAAAAGCCTCAAAAAGCCTTGTGTCATGAGCTCAGCTGTACTACTCCCCTCTGAAAACAAAGTTAGGATAAAGCCTATACCATCAAATTAGTCTGTAGTTTTACTTCACAGCTTTAGATCTTCAATGATTTACAATGCTCACTTAACAGATGGACTGGTGAGCACTGGATCAGAAAGCCCATCAGGTAAGTTTTAAAAGCCTAGCTATTTGAAGAGTCCTACCAAATTAAAACTTTTCATTTTTTTGGTATTCATTATATAAAGAACAAATCAAAAGCAAAGCATTATAGACTAGATTTATGCCAACATGATTTTCTGAGCAAGAAAAAAAATTCTTTATTTCACAGTAATGTGAAAGTTTACCAGAGGGAGAAATGATGCTTCTTGTTATGCATATTCTGTGTAGAAATCAGAGAACAGCTTTAAGTTCTATCAACCTCCAGCTAATTCCTGTTACTAATAGCTTAGAGGAGGAGTCAAGAAAATTACTGCAAGCCAGCATGGCACTGCAATGTAGTGACATGCCAGTGACTGCAGCAGTATTTTGTGTTGGGGCTGGTTCCTCCCCTGTCCTGACAGACTCTCCACAGAGGACACTAAATAGCCTCAGTATAGTGCAATTACCTAGAGAATGCTGCAGCTTAACTTAAATCAGGAAGAATCAGTACAAGCTGCAGGTTAATACAGACAATCTATATAACCCATCTTTAAGTTTTTCATTTAGTCATCCTTGATCGAGAATAAACTCCAAAACACATGTGAGGTGAAAAAATGTGGTGCTGCAGTGTATTTTTGAGACTCATATCTAGTCTTTTAGATATCCTCAGTTTGGGTAAATGAATCAAGCTCAAGTGCTTATGTTACAGTTATCTGAATTGCTCTCTATACTTCACTGGCTGTACTGGCCAGATTCACATTGATTAAAGGAAGCTTAGACACTAATCACACATGAAGATACCTACAGTTACTTGCCTGAATCCCAAGTTTGATCCTATTCAGTGTGATCAAATTAGCTGGTAACAAGTTCAACAGAACTTGTATGGACCTTGGGTTTTGCTTCTGAAAGTAGAAGCAGAACATTTCCAGCTGAGTTTTTCAGCTAGTCAGCTCTCAGTTAGCAACTGGGAACCTTGAAGAAAAAAGCTACTGCACAACTGTTGTGATACAAGGCAGCAGAAACAGCCAGTTACAATAGGCTGGGCATACTGTCCTGTTTAAATCAGATTATCCTCTGAGGCGGACTACAAATAGTACAGAGGACACAAACAACTGGACATATTTTGGAAGGCATTTTTTGAATTTCCATATCCTCATGGCACTATTTCTTTGAGGGCTTCACTATCACAAGGAGGAGTCTTCAACCCGGCAAGTTACTTTGGACATGTGTATTGTTTCATAAATAAGTGTATTTGCCAGCTATGTAATAACATGAGTTATGATAAACAGTGGCAACTCAGAAAGGAAGAATTCTAGATTACAGTTGGTAGATCACTGTTACAGACTTTGTACTTTGAGCTCAACTGAGGGTTTTTTCCAGAACAGAGCTTCCTTGTAAGATCAATGTAAAGTTGTAAAAATTCCTGTTATGTTTGGGTCTAATTTTGTGGTGAACCAACACAAAATGCAATTAGTTAAGAACAAGCAGTCGGTGTTTCTCAGGAGGCAGCCAGCCTTGATGGATCAAGACACTTTCTGAATTTCTTTCAGCAAGGAAACACTTATTATGAACTTGGCCTTCCCTCAGGACCTTCCGTAAGCAAAGAGCTTGGAAGGAAACACAGCCTGGAAAACTGAACAGTAAAAACCCAAAACAACAAAAAAACCCAGCAAAACAGGCTGCATCTTTTCACCACAGAGAAGACTTACATGAATCAGTCCAGAATGGCCTAATTCTGAGGTGTCTTTGGAAAGCAATACTATGGCAAATCTCTAATGAAATTGAACAAAAAAATATAGACACTGAATTGATTTCATGCAGAGCAATTTAGAAAATGGAGACTGGAAATAATAAAAAACATTAATTCCCTGAACTAATATAGTATATATTTCTCAACTGGCAATTGGATCTCAAAGCTTTATTTTGCCTATCCTTAGCCATTTCAGACATCTTATTTACATATGTATAAATGATTCTTGTCTGTCCACACAAGTAATACTATGGAAAGACAATTTTTAATGAAATTCTTCTGCAAAATAATCATGAGTTATATGTATTGCATTGAACAATAGAGATATATACAGTAACACTCAGCAGTTGTATGTTTCCAGAGTATTTACAAAATCTACAGTATATTTTAAATACATTAGGCTACATACAAAACATAGTGAATAATGCAGCAAACTGAAAATAACACTGAAGTGTTAAGATAGAAGAAGAGAAAATGCTTTTATTTTTCAAGTAAGGATCAGTTAATCATGGGAAATCAACTTAGCACTTAGGTTGACATGTTTCCTGAATTAATTAGATCAGCACACTGAAGTTCTTCTATTTGTATTCTCTGCCTTTAAGAAGCTCTGCTTACAACACAGTTTGGGCTTTTTCTTACTACAGTAATTATAAACACAACCTAACTATATCAAAAATCTTTATCAAATAAGGAAGTCTGGAAATATATCCTTAAGATGTTCAGATGCTGAGATAGGAAAATCTCCTTGGAAACGAATGCCAGAATCCATTCCATTCAGGTAAGAATATATTACATCTTCTGTCTCCTATATATTCATCACAGACTCTGTGAGATGCATCTTCTTCAAAGAGCTCCTTGGGAATTTCTCTTGGTAATTTATGAAGAGAGATGCACTCTTTAAGATAATCAAATTTAACTTGACAGTAGCTTTGTGTGCTGGACTGACAATCAAAAAAGTCAAAGTCTCTTTGTTTGTCTTAGAATTTCCATGTGGCATCCATAAATGCTATTCAAATGCTTTCAATTCCATTTCCCACTCTTTAGAGGGCCCATTGGGGATAATAATTCTGTCTTTTCCCCAGCATAGATGAACAGATAAATAAAGAATCAGTTTACAAAAGAACTATACATACATTTCTCGCTTCCACAGAAGGAACGAATTGCTGCATTCTCTACAAAATCAATAATCTCTGCACTGCTTTCATGTCTGCATCACATTTCTGCATTTATTTTTTAAGTAACAACACATGACTGTACATGTACAGAGACATCTTACGTAATTTAACTACTTAATCTACAGAATGGTTTTTCCAACACTTTCTAAGTAATAGTAAAAAAATCTAACAGAAACACTAGAAATAGTTTGAAAAATTTATCAATATTTAATCCTTTTTTCATAAAAGATTAGCGCTTCAAGAGGAAGCTCACATCCTAAAAGTGAAAGACTCACAGTATTTGATTATCTTGACAGGATAAGCAAATGCATCCTTTTGCATCCTGCCTTTAACTCCTAGGAAAATATTTATCTAAGATTTTGTGTTCAAAAATTTGATCAAATTTCAGTTTTGGAAACTAGACAGAAATGCAAATACAGAACTGATGATCAATGATGCATGCAACAATAGAGTGTTGACCTGATCAGACTCAGTAACAAAACAACAGGTTTTAGACTCAGTATGTAAAGGAACCGTACCTGGACCTGCACTGAAACAAGAGATTTAACTGCTCTACATTATACCCTTTGGAAAAAGCTGAGACAGCTTCCCAGAGCAAGACTCGCACTCAGTGACAGGTCAAAACCTTCTAACTCTTACCTTTTGGTGGAAAATAGGACTTGCTCTCTGCTTTGTGAGGCCAGTCTACCACCAAGGGCCCAAATCGTCTGAAGCTGGCAGTAATTTCATCTAAAAACATGTACAGTAGTTGCAATAAAGTAAATGACATAGCTCAATGAAAAAATATTATCATGCTTTGTTTCTAGCAAAGGTTGACATAGGAAAAAAAACCAGAACAAAATTTACAAGTTTCATAAATAAAAAATCTTTGGAAGATGCATCTTCCAAAGTGTCAATATTTATACAAGGTATTTCTGGTGATCCTAATCTTACATTTGTTTTTTATTGCTTAAAACCAGCAGCATTTCAGAAGCATATGGGCAACTAAAGCCATTTGTGAAAACTTGTGTAGTACTTCCCTAAATTCAAATCAGAATCTGGTTTGAACGAAATCAAATCAATTTACTGTTTAGTGACATACAGTTCACAACTTTGTAAGCAGGTATTTATATACCAATTAACATCTGAATTAACATGCTAGCAGTTTCCTGTATATAGGAAATAAATATAGGATATCTGCCCTATAGCAGACACTATGAATGTATCAGAGACAGAAATTTTAAATGGTCTATTTAGAGGTGCCTCCAACAACCATGAATAGTCTTGTCGCAAGATCTACTATGCCCCTTGCACAACTTTATGAGTTCTATCCCAGCCACACCTACATGTCAGTGACTGGAAAAAATTCGGCCATGAGGAAAAAATACTCTATAACCTATATAAAAGCAACAAATCAAACACAAGTATGCTTAATTTCTTTCAGTCATATCCTGCCGTTATCATATAAGCAGGGAGGAAAGAAATAAGATGTATTTCCCTGTGTTTTTGTTTAGTATTTGGATTATAGGCAACTGTGCTGAAGTATATTAAGATCAATCCCTTAGTACATTGTAGGAGAGCCTCTCAATGAAAATGGAACCAAAATCTGATCTTTCCATGTCTGAAAGTTAATTAAATGCAGTCAGCTTATTTGGTTTGCATGTTATTCTAGGATTACCATGAACGTCCTAAAGGGACTTCTGTTTACATTAGAAAGTTAACATGCAATTTACACTTATCTGCACAGGAGAAACCTCATATTAAACAGCACAATTACTACAAATCACCGATGGTGTACAAAGCAATTTCAACTGCTTAACAATCCTAGTTTCTGTAGTACAGTCTCTGTTCAACACATCAGATGTGCTCTGCTGCTTGACCTTGCTCTGCCTAAGTTTCTCTATTTCTCATCAGGAATAACATTTACCTTTCTGCATCACTGCTGAGATCTTCAGGTAATAATAAAATAGATATGAAATTCATTTAGAAATGGAAATTTCCTATGAATACAGAATAAATCAGGCACAGATAGAGGAGGGCTAAGATGCATTTGAAAGGAATATGCAAGATAAGCAGGAGCATACACTCCAGGCATTACATACAACTCTAATCTGCAAGTGCAGAATCAGAAACAACCATCCCAAAACCAAAAGAGATGATAACTAAGCTCAAATCAACTTAAATAACGAAGACATAGTTACAGCCTTTTGCACAACATTATTTTGCTGAGTGGCTTATTTTTACTACTTAAGTCAGGTTTCTCACGACGTCTTTTTGTCCCTCCCTCCAAACGTAGTTATCTTGGTTTTCAGGCAGCTCACCTTCGTCAATATCCGGTGGAAGACCTCCAACGAACACTTTCCGAGAAAAACGCTCAATTCGCTCTCCGTTCTGATGGGCTGAATAGCAGGTAGGGGAATTCAGGACTCCAACTTGATCACTATGACCATCATCCAGCAAGCCATCATCTATTGGGAAGAGGGAAGAACGGCCTTAAAAAGAAAAGATAATAATGTACATTAAAATAATTTTGTGGCAGTGCACGGTTATGTAATTTTAGGGAACGGGGGAATAGCAGTCTGGAGAGTCAAAATGAAAATAACAAGTTATTAGAAAAGTTGACATTAGTTTAAAGAAAAATTAGGAGAATGAAAAAATGCATTACACTTCAAAATGGAATTTCAAGATTGCAAGCTGAAGTGTAATACTTCACTTAATGTTATATGGTATTGCTCTGCTGCATCCAGTAGAAGAGTGGCAATTTTGTTTTAATTGAAGGGTCTTATTTATTAAAAGAAAATACTACAGATTGCTTAAGTGAGTTTTGTTAGTCTGCCTTTGGTTTAGGTTCAAGTTAAACTGATAACTTCCTCCACCCAAATGACTACAGTGTGTCTAAAACCCTTAAATTTTAATTGAACAGGGAAACAGAAACCTCATGATCACAAGTGTCAAATGCATTTCTAAAGGTATTTGATACTACTAATATAAGAATATATTCAATTTCTAAGAAGGTAAAAGAGAGTCTTAGTAAATCTGCAAAATGTAACACTTGAAACATAAGTCACAATGCTGATTTATCCTTCTCACTCTCAATTTACCACAGTTTTGGAGGGAAGCCTTGTGGTGGTTCCTAACATGTAGTAATCTCCAGTGAGTTTACTGTTACTCTGAAAAGGAAGTGTAAAATCTGAGAAGTTCACAGGATGGCTTTGCAAATGCAATCTGACCCAAAAAGACACTTAGAGGGCAAAGGGAAGTGAAAATATGGTAATTCTGTCCCATGCATTTCTTTCCTATTTCATATTTACAAATTTTATAGAACTCCAAAGAAAAAAATTCAGAAGGCCAGGATATTTATCCTGGCATATTCAATCTTTTATTGCTTTAGTCAGCAACTTTAAGATTAATGACAGTTTCAAATTCAGAAGTCAAGTCTTTTAACTGCAAAAAGCCCCAAAAGAAAGAATTTGTTACACAGAACAGTCCACATCACCGTTTCTTCTGAAATGCCATTTTTCCTGTTTGCTACTCATTTAAAAAAAATTATTAATACAACTGTTTTCCCAAAAGAAGCAAGAAAGCCAAACCAAAAACCAACGTAGCACACTTTTGGGAAGCAAGCTAGTTTTTCATCTTAAATAGACACTTCTTCCAGATTCACCCACTGAAAACCCATAGATAGGCAGGACCAGTAGGTCCCTGACAGCTGAGTCTGCAGTACTTGGCTGTAAGCAATACTGCAGTCTTTAATTCTCCCCACTCAGGGCAACATTCCTAGTAAAGCCTGATAAGAACATCAGCAGATTCAGTGCTGACCAGCGGGGGTGAGAGCAGTAGAAAAGCCCTTCATTTCCAGAAGACCACCTAAGAATCAGGCGGTTAAAAGACAAGGGTGGAAAATGGACAGCAAATATTATGACCAATAACCTATGTTATGGTAATGCCTATTGACGCTGATGTGGTATCTCGACAAAAAAACTGAATGAAAGCAGAGGATGATATAAAACAACCAAATATCATGAAGCATCACGAGGAGCACAAAATTAGAAGCAGGACTGCAGGATTGTACCAAGGAACAAAGACTGTTAACTACATCGTTTTTATGGTGGCATATCCATATCTTCAGCAGGCATCTGACAGAGAGAAGTACAGCAAATACAGAAAGCGGTAGTAGGCTTTCCCTTCCATTAGGATTGCTGATAGGCGTGTTTAAGAATGACTAGTGGGGAGCAAGAGATGCTTGGTCTCATAAGGACACATTCAACAGGTCTGCAAAGATCAGCAGAGTTGCCTTACAAAGTGGAAGCATGTAGCTGGTGCCCAATGGGACAGAAAAGTGAGCAAGACAGACACAAAGTCACACTGGATGAAGCCGATTCCTCTTGTATATCAACTATTTAGGCATGAGAGGAGCAAGATTGAATCTATAAGACTGTAGCAGCTGCATAATGTAGATTTGGATGATAGTTATGAAGACAAGTAAGAATGGTCAAATCTTAAAGATGTATATGAACAAGTGGTAAGATTTGTTTGCACAACCAAAAAAGGTTGGATGCAACGACTGATGGATAAAGATGGAGCTGTTACTGTAATGACAGTGACAGGAAGAAGTGCATAATGGAAGAAATAAGATTCATATTGCAGAAACCTGCAGAAAACTGCAAAGCAGAAATTTTAAGACATTCCACTAATATAAGAGAGTTATTCCCAATATCTTAAATCTAAAATTACTGTAATTTAGCTTGGTTTACAGGAAGTGCTTCTTAAACAATAAAACTTACAACATAGACAAGTATATAATGGGGAAAACAGTCACAGAATAACCCTCAGAATAATTTACTTTTACCCACAGACCCATGTTAAAATCTAAGAACAATGAAAATTGTTCTTTACAAATAAAACTAGCAGAACATGTTCTGAAGTGATACCAGAGAGCTCAGTTTTACTTTCATGTGAGTAAAGGTTTGCCAAAAGCACTGTAGCTCCTCTGAGAGCTAAGGTGACATGAAGGACAATGGATAAACACTTTCAGAGTACCATGGTCTACATGACTCTTACTACTTTCCTCTCCATCCTCTTCACTTCTAAATGTCTGTCAGATAAAGAAAGCAAAAAGGTAATTTGCTTTTCCATTTCAATAGGTTTTCACATTTCTCCTGATGACTCTGAATAAAAAGGATAAGCCCTTCTAAACACTTGTTTCGTTTCATGACAGTAAACAAATAAGCAGAATCTGGCAGGAATTGTCAAAATGACTGTATTGCTACATCCACTGGCCATGATCTACAACATCATCCCTCTCTAGATTAGAGCTACCAAGCACTAGGTTATGAACCAATGCAGAGACCAAGACAGACACATGAACTGATATGTATGTGGTGAATATCGGAAACTACCAAAGATTTTAGTAGTTTGTTCTTTCATGCTTTACATGGTCTTTTATAACAACTTCAGGTCACGTCCTAGCATAGTTAAAACAGTAGAGCTTTTTCAGGGTTAGTGAGCATGTATTGGCTTATACTAGGAAGATATGTTTACTACTTCTAAGAGCAGTCTACTAGATTTCTTGCTAAGTTTATGAAAGGTTTTTAGCTTTTACTCTGTACACTACTGCTTCTACAGAAGCAAAAGGAGTTAGGACAACTAACAAACTATATACTTTTAAAGGGGGCAATGACTGCAAGCAGTAGCCATTAGCATGAACTAAATCATGATCAGAACTGCAATTTTTAACTGATTAAAGGATTTGCAATTCAGACTGTGAGACAATGATTGTAACAATCCAGACTGTACTCCTCCTTCCCTCACACCCTCAATCTTCCCCAAACTAAGATAACATGCAGATAAGCAATTACAATCAATAATCTGGATTATATAATCAAAATGACCAGTAACAGATCAGAATTAATTGAACTGTAACAAACAGAAGTGAATTACCTCGTCTTCGCCCATAACTCCTCGCTGCATGCAAACAAAGGACAAATTGTGAAATGTCAAATAACTTTATCGTGCCCACAAACTAAAATATTTAAGACAAAGAACCATGTGGGTAAAGCAGTAAGTAAAAATCTGCATATGTACTTGGTACTGATAATTGCAGATGAGAATGCATTAAAGTCTCACATAATACCATACTATTTTACTATTAAACTGATGATAGCACCAGCTGTAAAGAACATTCTTTCCAACATTTCACCATCTTTAAACTTGATCTTCATGCTAATTATGGATGAATTAATTACGGGAACTTTGCAATTCCTTCTCAAAATGTGATTTGTATCTTACACAAGTGCCTAAATAACACAGGCTACTGAAACTGCAAAAAGGAAAATACAACTGTAAAGAGCATGTAGCAAGTGTTAAATTAATCACAGACACATCCTGGTCCACATGGAACAGTTTGTACAGTCCTTTGCAGTGACAATGCAAATGCTGTAAGCCGTGACCTTCCTTTTTCATGAAAAGACCTAGCAGAAAATTAACCACAAGGTCTGGTTTGAAACAAAAGATGCCTTGTACTACCAAATGAAATCAGGGCACAAGTCACAAGAAATAGCATTGAATCAAAAACACTGCACAAAGGCAAAGCAACAATTTTGCATACACTTCGAGTAAATCCAAGATTTTCCTAACTTGAGTTTTGCAAGATTCTTAAAGAGAGCATGCTCGTAGCTACAGTTCAGAAGACCATACTGATTGCTTCTCTGCCTGAAGGCTGAAAACTAAAAATAGACAGATTACTAATACAGAAACTATCAAGCTTTGTGTAATTTCTTAGTTGCATTTCCACAAAGTATTTTCTACTTCTGTTTAACGGACTCAGTACCTGAGAAAAATTACTTTAATCATTACACAGTGGAGTTCAATATTCAAATAGATGTTACTATTAACCATAAGACCATAGCAACATTTAGGAGCAGACTACTGTGTCTTGGCATTATTGTTTTGATTTTATGAGGCATCTAATACATACAATTCTCTTAAAAGCAACTGTTGTTCTAGGCTACTGAAATACATATGGATTCATAAAATCAATGATTTATAAATGTCATTGTTCCATTCTCGTATTATGAAATACTTATATCTTGGTACCTCCTATTTTATCAGGGGTATTCAAAAATTTCATTAAATTTAATATTTTTCCCCTTGTTTTCTTCATCCCTTTTGACTAGAAATTCAGTGGATTGCTTATGGAATTTTGAAAAATCTTTCTTGTTTTTTTTCTTCCTTAGAACAGTTATTTTTACACAACAGTCATCATCTTGCTATCCAACTTGTACCTAACTTGCTTTCAGACTTATTCTCTATGACCTGAAATAATTATTATTGAAGAGAATAGTTTTTGCTTAAAGGCTTCCAGATCTTCAAAATTTCTACTAGAAAGCCAAAACAGAAAAAAACACTTTGTGAAAGAGACCTGTGTACCTAACCAAATGGAAATACTTAATTCAGATTTTCGACATCAAAACAGAATCCACAGAACAGTGTATTATTCTTCTGTGTGATCAGCTCTCTCACTAGGTGCTGGGGAGACTGATGCTGAGTTTCAGGCGTGTTTTCTCCCTGAAGCCAGGCCCTGCCAGAAGACACGCAGTTCTGTGTCAGTGTACAATTCTTCTTTGACTCCTGGCCAAAGTGACTCCCACATAGCATTAGCAGTAGCGTCACTAAGCCCTCGCCTAACCTCACACACTTCTTTTTTGTTTAAATTCCATCCACAAATAAAACTAGAGTAAGCAGAGAAAATTCAAGTGCAGCACATCTGCAGCAATGTCTGCAGTGCCGTATTCCCTTTCAAAGGATAATAGAGTGATGCATACTAATATTCATCTTTTGGCACAAGTGTCACGATACTGCTTTTCTTCTGCCCCTTTTAAGCCTACCAAACCAGCTCAGCTATTTTCTTATATTTTCACAGTTAAGAGAAGTTGATATGCAAAAAAATATTTTGCTACAGAACAACTGAAGTAGTCTTTGTGCATTCAAAAAAGGCAACAGTAATTTTAAGAAGAAACAAGAAAGAGTTATTAAAAAGTTAAAAAACCCCAATGCAGTTAAACTTAAAACAATAGATACTGCAGTATTTTATATATACAGAAATTACAATGATGTACCAAAGCTATCTGGGTATTTCTTGCTTCAGCAAAATAATGAAATCAGGGTACACAGGAGAAAAACTGTACCGGATGTTGTCACACCGTTTACTTGCATGGCAAGCCTTCCTCCCTAAAACTTATCTGGCTTGCTCATTTAGATTGCAAACAAGTCTGGGTGGGATTTAGTGCTACTTTTCATCTAGAAAAATGCAGAATTTCTGTATTGAAATAATATGCATATAATGTTTTATATGATACATATATATATGTTTTACACCTTACAGAGCAGGCATGCTTACAGAGCATGGCAACTGTATAAATACAGTTAATTACAGGTTTACCTATACATCTAGATTATACAGATGTATTTAATATACACATAATCAATGCATATGTTTATAGATAAATAATTGCAGGGAAGACAGCTCTTTTGGAAACAGCCAGACTCTGCAGGCAAACGATTTACAGTAACAAAAAAGGAGAGATTAAAACTGTTTTCCTTAACTTGTCCAAATAGTAAGTCATACAGAAATTTGTGTTTTAGTTTATAAAGCTGGATATTTTAACAAGCCAGTTGCTTGGAAAGATTTCAAATTAGTGAAAATGCATGAAAGACACTTTTATTCTAGAAAATATCAATTAGGCAACACATACAAAAAGTATAATGATGCCCACTAAAAATGAAATCCAGTAACATTGGAACCTTCCAAAATTAAGAGTGCTGTATATACATCAAAGATATTTTCTTTTAGCTAAAACCTTCTTTTTCTATATCCCTGAAGTTGCATACTAATACAGCTTACACTCATCAGAAAAATTAAAATCCCCCTTTCTGCAATGTAAATCAGCTCACAGATTTAAGACAGAAGTAAATACATTTGTTGTGCATGCTTATCTAACATTGAGACAATAAAAATGTATGTTATGCGAGCAATGCTACCACAGAGATACCAAATGTATGGTTTCATTTTATTCAGACACATATTTCAAAATACCATAAACCAGAGATCAATTATACACATAGTGAAGTAACTCAACTGAATGACTGAGCTGAATTAAAAATACTATGTTGTGTATCAGGAAAAACTACCAGGCAAGCTTCTTACGAAGATAACTATCAAGTTTATAGAAAGATAAAATACTATTTGTCACTAACATTCTGACATAACAATCAGTGACAGAGATATGATGAAGCCTTTCTCATTAATAATTGTAATCTAAAGAAATCCATAAATACTTACAGAAATAATTTCCCACAAGTCTAAACTAAAGGAGGTAGGTGCCTAATTCCCATTTTATCCTACCAGATTTGGGTGCCCAAATTCCATTTAGATTTCTTTAGAAATAACACCTTCATAGAATTTAAGGCTGAAAGACATCACTATGACCATTCAAGCCGGGCATGCCTAAACGACTACAGAAGTTCATTTAGCAATTCCTGTATAGGAAGTTTAGCAATTTCTATTTGAAGTAAACAGCTTTTTTTAGAAGCACAACCAGTTATAGTATCTCTAAGGAGTCTAATACACCCTTGCTAAACTAATCAAATGGGGAATTATGTTTCAACAGCCACTGAAAAATTTCAAGGCATTAAAACTATAAAAGGTGGGGGGAACCCTGTAATGGGGAAAAATACCCTACATCCCAATAAACTTGACCTATGCATTATTACTTGCTTCACAAATGTTCTCTCTAAGCTGACAAAGATTCAGTCAGGTATACCCCTTCCAAAGTATCTTTTCTTTGACTTTTGAGAAATAACAGTCATTAAAAATGCATTACTTTTTTTACAGCTTAAGCTGAAACAGATACATAATTATATATAATTTATTAAAACACATAAATCAGGTTTCCATTAGTTCATTTCATTAACTTAAATAATGAAAACAGTAAATATTAATATTATGTACAGTTCAGTAAGTAAATTTCAAATGAGTTGGAAAAAAATCTATCATTTAAGAATTGGAAAAACTACCTAAAAAAAGTTTTATCTAGAAGTGCTTAGTCTTAAAAGGGCTGCACAATTTCAGCCTGGCTCATGTTTAAACCTTTCTGGAATCCAGAGATACCAGTTCACCAAAATTAAACCAACTAAAATCCAGAGAGGGTCAGTGTTAAGTAGTAGTGCATGCATAAATGGGCAGAGGTGTTTAAAAATATTTGTTGTTTGCCTTCATGAAGGTCTGGTATTCCCGCTCCTCCTCATAGCTACTACAGTACTCACTAAGAAATTAAGGGACAAATGTGAGTCTTTGAATTACCAACTCTTCTTTTCCCAATTCTCCCTCCAAGGCACCAGCTACAGAGATAGAGGGAAATGCTGGCTTGAACCCATTTAAGTGGAGAAGGAAATTGAAGTCTACAAGTTCATCAACAGGTGTTCAAACCGTAATTCTCATTACTGCACATTTGGAGAAAGTCTCTCAATTTTTGCTAGGAAAGAAAGGTTGTGCAGAGTCTGAGCAGCTGGAGCTTCCCAAAGCTGTTCCCAATGCTTCTGTTCTTGACCTGCAAGAAGCTGCAGTAAAGACACTCCAACCTGAAGGGGCTCTGGAGAGTGTTCCTGGCTGCCCTGGCCTGCACCACAGCTGCATCAGACTCCAGCCATGTGGTAGAGACTAGGTGTCTACACAACAAGCCTCTGAATTAAATTCAAAAGGGCATAATTTTAAAAATTATGTGTTGCAGCACCTTTTAGATACTCAAACTGTTATTTTTATCTCACTTACTGAAGGCTGAAAATAATATTGCAGCTTTTAAAGAGGACAGCAGTCATACTAAGTGCTACCTTTCAAAGTACAAGAGAAACCACACCAGTGTTAAAAGCAAGATATTCTGCAGTGCATGTTCTAGCTTTGTGGTAATGCTTTAGGATAGACTGGTACCACTGTGTTTTTCCAGTGCCCATGACAACAACAAACTCCTTCTTTCCTACATACTCCACAGAGTAACAGCAGTTCCCATGTGCTTTTTTTAGCATGCAAAACTCTAAAAGGAGAAGTTCACTGTTCTAAGTAAAATTAAATGAATTAAAATATAATTTATTACACTCATGTCACTGAAATATTTCAGTTTCTCTTCCTACCTTCCCATCTAACACTTCCTTATACAGCAGCAGATAATGACAATTGCACTTATACCACCTGAACAAACCAGTTTGCAGAACAGGTCTTAAAGCTGCAGTTAAATACAGCATGTAAAATGTTGTGTATGTTGTGACATCAAGCACATTGATAGTCAGTGTAGAGAAATCAAGAGAATGTTGGCTAAACACCAATTTTATTTCAATAGTTTAGTACCTATTTTTTCTTTTCAAGATACTCCATTATCTTAAAGTTACCTATTCAATACCAAAGGATCTACTTCTTCAAATGGCCCTTGTGCAGTATTTTCCTTTACTGAGTACAAAGGTAAATCTTAATTTCCTTAAAATTTTAAACATTTACTGAGTGTTATGCAGGGAAAATAGATATTTGTTTACATTTTATGAACATTTGCACTAGTCTAAATCACTGAGCAGAACGGGTAAGGCAATTAAAAAAATACCAAAAACCACCACCACCACCACAAAAAAAATGTAGTTGGGCCATCTTTTTTTATTAGGAGATCTTTACTGTTAACACTTAGACTCATCAAGTGAATGACAAAAGTGTATTTCGCGTACAACAGCTTTCACATTTTCTAATTTAGAGAAGCTGTGGTGCTACAGCTCTAACTTCTCCCAATGGAGAAAACATTTATGTGCAACCCCCCTGATTTATTATTGACTTAGATGGATTACCAAGCTGTGCTTCCTTCTTTAGCCTCGAACAAAGGCTAAAGTTCAAGCCTTCACTGAGTAGCAGATGTTCATGAAGTCTGAACTACTGGGAGAGGAACATGAACATGAACTCTAACTTTAGCATATTTCACAGTTAGACACGTGCTTGACAAAAGCCACTCTCAAAAACCCCAACAAAAATAAAATGTTATTTCACATGTGTGTGATACAAAATGTCTAGTTCACTCTTTATTTGCCCAATATAGAAAAAACATGTGTTTCTGGCTGCCTTATTTTTCTAATTCCTCTTTCAGTATAATAGATTTCTTACAGCTCTTTGAAAAACATACCTCTGGTTTGCTTGAGAACAAAAAAGAATAGTGCATCATTATGAGCATTTCAGATTTCCAATAAGCTACATATAATGAAAGGCTGTTGCAAGATTAGCTCTTGCCATTCAACTCCAAAAAATGGCAACAGTCCCATCAGTGTTGAAGACTAGAGGCAAGTAATTCAGTAACAGAATATAATAGCATAATTTTATACCAGCGTGTCAGATTTAAGCTAAGCTAGAGATAATTACAAACTGTTATAAGATTAGAACTTACCATTTAACATCAGAAGATTGTCAGTCCCCGGATGTGGATAACTCAAGCGACCTTAAAAGAAAACACAAACCAAAGAACAAAACAAATGCAGAGGTTTTAGCTATTATGCTAGAAAAAATAATGAAAAATCACTGCTTAGAATTTGCCTAAGGGAAATAAAGAGCTAATATTTAACTCCAAGCACATTAACCAACAATACCCTTGACCCAAGTTAAAGCTGACAAGAACAGACTTCTTAACCTTAATTCTCTGGTCATAAGATCTGCAGTGTACTTTGGGATCAGCTCCAATAGGATAAAGCCACTTTTTGTTTCATGACACCCAGAAATAGTGCTGACTGCTTTAGTCTTCTCTTTCACAGTGACTGAATAACTGCACTATGCACATTGCTTAACAGAGTGACATTTCTACAACTTAGTGCTTCCCTACTGAATCAATTTAAGGAAAATCATGTTAATAAGAAATAAGGCAGAAAATGTTATTAACTGATTTATGACTGCATCTTGGTGTATTTCACATAACCCTGGTATATAATATTTTTCAGTAAGTCTAGCAAAACTAGAGCAGCTGCTCATCTACAGATTCAACAAAATTAAAGACTGTTACAGATAAAATTCTCAGCATTTCAGACTGAATAAAAATTATTTGAAAACCTTATATCCTGACATTATTTTTCAAGAATTGCATTTGACTACATTGGTGGCATGTTATACTTTAGTAATGTTAACTACCTTAGTAGCTAAATGAAGGGTTTAAAATGCACAACTGAAGTGTCTGCTCACTACAAATTCCTTTTATTAAAGGAGACTTTTTCTGTGTACAGGAAGCTGCAAACATACCAGTAGCGCACACTGACCTAGAGAGACATTTACAATAACTGCTGTGTTTGGAAAAACTGTGGTTGAATGTGCAAAAAACTGCATTGCCATCTATCTTGCTATTCAAATACGCTTGCTTGCTTATAATCTGAAGAATATTTTATATATATAAATATATATATGAATACTGTGATTTAAATGTAAGTCTTTTGAAGGAAATGGGAATGCTTGTAGAGGCATAAAGAAGAATCCAGGCTGGAAGCAACGGGCATGTAGAACTCACACATTTTTAAAGGGTCATATATATGCAGATGGCTTACAAGAAAAAGAAACCCCAGGGGAAAAAAAGAAAAAAAAATCAGCATGCTATATATTAAGGCTGTCTAACAATTCCTATCATACTCTATTTGGTCCTCTACTGCTGGTAAATTCATGAGCTTAGCAGCAACACAAAAATTTCTTGAAATGGTTCTGAGTCCCAAGGGACACCTTTGGGGCTAAATAAAAAACCTCTTTATTGCAAATCTGTAAATAATAGGGTTTAGATTTTGCTCTTCTCCTTTAAGAAACCAATACGGTAATTTTCTGCCAAAAAATAATTTGAAAATATCACACATATCAAACACATTGCAAACTCTGAAATGTAAAACTTAAAAATAGCAAGATTAGGATAATTTAGGAAATTTCGTTCAGCTGTATAATTTATTTACAGGTATTGTGGCAAAAAGATTTTTATACAACTATGAACTATTTGTCATCCCACAGATATTATTATTGTAAGAATGGATGGTACCAGAGCACCGGGAGATTAGGTAAGACCAATTTGCTGTTGAATTTAGAAGCACTGAAAGGCTAGGGCAGGCTCCTGGAGAAGGGCAGATGAATGCCACCCAGAAGGACTCTGCTGTCTTCTCTAACTTCAACAGAATCTTTGAGTAGGGTCAGGCAAAATACGAAACAAAAAACTTTGTAGGAGTCTCTGTCTTTGTGTTTCTTGTCTTCCGAGTTTTAATATATTTGTTCTGTCACACTGACAGTCTACAGTCTGTCTACAGTTACATCTAATGTTTCTTGGAACTATAAAAATTCTGCCCTTCTAGCAATGCAAGCTGGTAAAATAGGCAGAGATTCAGGAAAAAGGCATCCTTAAATTGCACTATGGGAGCTGCCACAGCGCAGCCTGGTGTATAAGTTACTTTGCTATACTTCTTAGGTGTTTGCTCTATATATTCATTTGTCTAACAGCAACAATTTCCCAAGATCGCTGTCATATCATTTTTATATACATTGCTATAGAAACACTTGTAACAATATGAAGTGTTCCTTGCAAATCAGAATGCTGTATTTATTGAAAATAACAAAAAAAATTGTGAGACATTATTTCAAACTTCCTTGAGTCTGTGGTGACAGTCCCCCCTGTCTCAATTCATCCTCTTTTCCTATTTAGCAACAGAGACAAAGGATAAGGTTTCTTTTCCTGCAATGATTTTGTAGACAGAAGTCAGATTTAAGGCCCAGTAGCACAGAGAAGCTCACTAGTGTCGAGACCTGGGGAGGAAAACTTCTAAGAAATAGTAAATTCCAGGTTTATAACTCTGATTTTGCATTCTTTTGCCTTTTCCCCTTTATAACTTCCCAAATAACTGCATGTGAAACACAGATGCCAAGCTGAAATAATGAAGGACTTCTCACTGAGTGGAAGGGAAGGACTGCACCAGGCAGCTGGGCCCACCACTGCGGCCCAAAACCCCATCTCCCTCTTGGGGAGATGAATTTGCTAACTCAGATAATGAGTGATTTCAAGGTTAGAAAGGAAAACAACTAAGACAATATTCAGTACACTGCTGTATTGATGTTTCTAAGTTTTATTTACATGGTTATGTCAATGAAATCACACTATACAGCATTCCCATGAACTAAACCCCTGTATTTGCTACCTGGTCTAGCACTTGGACTTACAATGTTAAGAACATTTTAAACATAGAATGTTTGTTTACTTTTTCAAAATGGAATCACTGTTACTGATTTATAATGTTAATTTAGTTTCTTATCCCTCAGCTTAATCTGTTGAAGTAAAAGGCACTGTTTTCTAGGCTATACCTGAATTTCATGACATACATAAATTCAGAACATTTCACACATGGAATCGCGTTCAAGATCAGTTTTACACAGAGCTCAGACCACAGGATTTTCTAACTGGTTATTCTAGTTAAATAGACATTTACTATATTAAACCTCACTTAAAATATCAGTATGGAGAATATAGAAGATGGGAGAACCATCTTGTAACAATTTACTTTGCTTCTATCACATGTATCTTTTTAGCTGGCTATTTTCACTGTTCAATGCATTAAAGAAACAAAAGAAACCCCAAAAAACATTTTAAGAACAAGGTACAAATCCTATCTAATCCCATCCTGCTTCAATGTCAGAAATCTAGAACTGTATAAACCATTTAAGGGTCTTCTAGCAGTTCCAGTGGCCTCCCCCTGCTTAAAAAAGTAGCTTTAATGATAAAGATGATTGAATAGTTTAAAATAAACTACCAATTAGTTTAAAAGTATCTAATATTTAAATAATAGACTTAGTCTATTCCTAAAAAATGTAAAGTAATTATTTCACTACCTCTCTACAGAACCTGTCTACAGAATCCAAAATTTGTAACCTGCTACTATTTGGAACAAATACAGCACCTAATATTACCATTCTGTATCAGAAAGATCATCATGTTACAGAAATGTTCTCTGTGCAAACCTGAACTTGCAACTTCACCATGTTACTGCTAATTAATAATTCTCATGTATCAGGGTAAACTGAAGCTACCATTGCTAAGAAGCAGCAGGTATGCCTGACACTTCTTATGCAACTAGAGTACTATTAAACCTAGCCTCCTCTTCCTTATCTAAATGTAATTAATATTAACAGAACTGCCTGCCTCACGCATATTTCTCAATGTGTTCTTCTGCAAGGACAGAAAAAAAATTAAAAGCTTCAAATAAATATTGGTGGGCCACTTTATCCACTGAATCCAATTAAGAAGCTCGCTAATCCAAACATGAGGAAAAAGTAACAATCTTAGTTTTAGCAACATTTCTGCCATCTCATGTTACTGATAGGGGCAAATGAAATTTAAATTTTTGTAAACTTCTGCTTGGCATAGCCACTTTTTAATTTTAAGGCAAATTCACATCTACTTTTAGAAATGCATACTTTTTATTCATATTTAACTAAACTGTTGGAGGAATCCCCATATATTAAAACATTACTGCTTTAAACGTTACTGACTCACAGATTCACAAGTCTGCTATTTCATGCCTACTTGTCCCCTTTTACAAAAAAGTCTTAATGTGTTGTATGGAGAGACTGAGAATCAAAAATTCCTTACTCCTTTTCCTTTTTTTCAAGAGATCTAATTTGAAATGAAAAAGCTTCCAAGTCAAGCTTTTCCCAGTAAGAGTGAATGGCTGAGGATCACAGCAGTTTCAGAAAGCAGAGTTTTTGGAATCAGCGTAGTTAAGACAACAGCACAAACCCGTGTTTGGAAACACCTAGTTACAGAAAACCTAGAGAATGCATTTTCCAATGCTTGCGTGTGAATTATGCAAGTCAGAATGAGGCCAAATGGGTTGTCTTTTGATAGTCCATGTATTCAGACAAATCAGTGTCTCAGCCTTAAACATATTCTTTTATCAGAAAAAAATTCTATGACAGAAAGAAGAAACAACGTGTATGTAGGATTTCAAAGCCTTTTATGTGACTAGGGAGAGAATTTTTTCCTTTATATTATTTTTTCCAGCCTCAGAAATTCTTTTCTTGGCACAATTTGAATTACTCTAGGAAGAAACTGTGCAGCTTTAAACTTTAAAGCTTCATAACACAAAATATAAAACAAATATTTTTGAAAGAAAGACAGTGTTCCCTGTGCCACAATTTTTACTAGAACGATGTTTGAAAACAGCAGGTAATGAATTCCATTAAATCAGTCTCCTCAATACTAATAGATATTGCATAGAATATGTAACAGCTGTTTTTAAGCTTTCTCCATAATCAGTTTCAGCCCAAATGCATTGTCTTTCCCACTTCTTGACAGCAAAATGCATTGATATTTGGGACAGTAGAAGGGGGAAAAAGAAAAGCAAGTATGGAAGTGGTACATCTGAAGAGTTATACTAGCAATACCTATATTTGTCAGGATAGCAGAATTTTAATTCTTCTCTCAATTGTTTTAAGAATTATTAGGAAAATAAAAAGGGTATTTAAGAACAATAACATAAAAATGAATTAATTTAACTTCAGTTTTTATTTCACTGGAATTGAAGGGATGGGATAATCTTAACCATTACTTAAGGTCTTGTTATGAAATGCATTTCAAGAAAGCTGCATGGGAAAGATTAGTTTTAATATGATCAGTATTTCTGCTGCAACGACTAGTGAAGTCAAAAATCTTCTCCCTATTACCCTACCTTGAAAATATCTTATTGAAAGATAAAAATTACTTTTCTTTTGATCATGTGTGTTTTAATGACAAAGTTTTGTCTAAGTGAAGCCAAAACTAGTCATCTATAAACAATTTTCTGGCAGGAATAAACTTAGCTTTTAGTGAATCACATTTGAAATATTTTTTTTTTCTTAAGTTCATGAAAGCAAAAGTGGTGAAATTGGACTTGTTCCTAAAATGGATGTTGACATGCAAAACTTGAAGCCACGAGCTAGTACATGGACTGTCTGTTCTGCATTGTGCAAAATTTCAGGCAAGATGCTTAGTCATACTCCAGATATTGTAAGCAGCTAAATCTGAAACACGTGCCTAAAATTCCAGGGACTTTCATTTTACTGCTGTGATCAGATATAAAAGATGCATTGTTTTAGTGGGCTTAGATTTACTTGAAAACTTGTCATGAAAATATTCTCTAGCTACAAAATACTCTTTAGTTACAACAAAATATGCTGTATATTAATAAGAGCAACAAACAAATAATAATAGTGATAATAATAACCATCATCTTAATCCTGTGCATTCTGCAAGCAAATATGATGGAGTTTTAAATAAATGTTAGATAGTGAAAAGTCACAGAGACTGATATAACCAAGTTAAAGTTTCGTGGCTGGCAGATAAAAGAAAAAAAAAAGCCAAAGTTGCTCAGAAATTACAGAAATTCCAATTAATGGTGAAAAAAATCAGAAGACAGCAAGGAAGAACTAAAAGGCTGATATACCACAAGGTCTCTCTCTCCCATTTTCAGTCAGTAAGGAACATTTCTCGTGCCTTATTGCTAATAACGTAGTTGTTTCAGCTGAAATCACATCCACGGAGAAAAAATATCTTATCCATCAACTTAAACAGCAGCACACAATTACTCTATTTAAATTCAGTTGGCATGTGCATTGTTCTCTGGCACTTGAACAGAAAAATGGGTTTCCTTTGAGTTCATCACTATCTATGTCTTCCATCTGTTTTAGTTCAAACATAAAACTTAGCAGAATTTTCACTGCAAGAACATGACTGTTTAACTGCTAAAAAAAAATAAAATTTTCTAACTGTAGACTGACACCATATTCTCATGTCCCTAGAAAGCACAGATGGAAACTACTGAGATTTTCAAGGTATCTTTGTATGAACCAAATTAACTTTCAAGTCTTAAAGCTTTGTCCTGTGTTACTCTCCTCGGAAAATTATTATTGGAAATACACCGTTTTCGTCTATTGTAACATAGTGAAGTACAAAGAGATGAATAAAAATAAAAATGAGTATTTTCCGTGCTCACTCTGTCTCTGAAATCTCTTCTGCATTACAGAGCCCAAATTAAAACAGTGAGATGGCATGGGGAACAGAGCAACCAATTCCATTTGTCGTGTCACCACATACAGAAAGAAGAAAGAGACTGGTTTTCATCTTCAGGAACGTGAGAGGTGCCAATGGCAGTATATTGCAGTGGAGATCTGCATTCTCTAGCTTTATGCCTAACAGTAGCTTTCAGACAAGAAAAGAAGTAGTCACCACCTGAGCATAGCAAATAGAAGCAAGAATGCTCTGTAACAGGAATGATACACCTGGTCACCTCATCTTCGAAGAGAGATGCATGCTTTTAGCACACTGGGCTAGCTGTTTACAGGGTTCAAACCTTTTGTGTTACTTAATAATGTTTTGCAAACATGTAGAATAGACAAAAACTGAATTGAATAATGGACTTAAATAAAATTGCTAAAATGGAAGTAATTTTCTCAGGCAGTAAGAAAGAAGAGACCAGATTTAAAAACACCTAAGAAAATGTAATTTCAGCTTCCACTTCCTTTAAAGTCAAGGAAATTTAAGTTAATGTTAAGTTAATGCTACATACTTACAGATGCTTTGTAGAGATTTTCAGCTTGGGAAAAAACTCCAAACTTTTGTCTACGTATTTTAAATATTAAAACACCATTAAGTGCAATCTGAGTGCTACAGGTCTTCCAAATGATTACACAGTTTTTAAGAGAATCATGAGCAGACTAGCAAGGTGTCCTTCAAATTAGGAGAACAACAGGCCATCTGTGTTAATGTAATATATAGTAAGTATAGAAGCCTCTAGAAATGGAGAATGGATGGGAGTAAATAATTCTCAAAAAAAAAAATTGTAGAAATTAAATCTCTGTATTGAAGCAATTGAAAAATAAAACAAAGCAAGCCTGAGGTCTTGGATAACTTTAAAATTAGATTGTGCTAGTCTAATTAGAACACCACAAAAGAATAACATCTGATGAGTTCAAGTGAAATGGTTTGGGTTCTCTGCCCCGATGTTCAACAGTAAATGCTACCTGAGAAAGTATGGAAGAACAGAATTTACCAGAGTGAGTTAATGTACAGTGAAAAGAGGAGTTCAAATGGAAGCCCACATATGCCAGCTATATGCTTACTGCTGTCGCCAAATGATTAATAGAGCCCAGGACTATCAGAGGAAGCAGCATTCTAAAGCCAACTGTATTTCTGGACTTCTTGGATGCATTAGAATCCTCCAGTAAATTCGAAAAAATACTTAAAAGGACAAAACCTGATTTTATCAATGGACTTAGCTTTCTTTTCAACTTCCACTTGAGAGAAAGGGAAAATTAACTGTGAAACAATGTTTCCAGTAAAAGACAGAGTAAGATTGACTTTTCATTTGAGTGAGAAAACAGTTCATTTGCCATTTTCATATGAACCTAGAATCTAAATTAACAATCAGTATTAATTCAAATATGCAGAATGGATGACCCTTTTTTTATTTAGCACAATAACATACCTTTAAGTGGATCATGCTCTGCTCTCATAATGTCAATAAGGGAGTTTTCCAAAGAGTGCATATTCAGACTGTCATACATTCTATTTCGATCCTAAAAGAAAACAAAAGCCTTAGTATTGGAATACAAATCCTGCAGTTTTTAACAAAAAACTTGAAAGGAAAACACAGGTTCCTTCTAAAGCTGCCCACTCAGACACTCTGGAGACGGACAACGATACAAAGTACGATCTGATTTTATTAACTGTAATTTTAACAGCATCCAAATGTAAAACTAGAGATGCAGTGTGAAGAACTCTGTGTGATGCAGTGTGAACAAATGCTGTGTATGCATTTGACAGCCTGTGATTGCCTGCTTCCTTTAAAACTGCTTGAATCAGTTCCAGTGATCCACAGCACAGTTATGCATTAGGCTGATTAATGAAGGACACTAATGTCTGCAAAGAGTTCAATTTCATTTCATGCACAAGCAAAATAGTGGGGAAGGTGGGGAACTACAGGACAAGGACAGTCATGTCACATTAAAGAGAGCACTTTACGGGTGGTTGGCCAAGTGCCTGGCGTGGGCCACCAGCCCCTGCCGAGGCTGCCCTTGCTGGCTTCAGGGCCTTTGCATACTAAGATTTGAGTTACAAATGGTCAGCACTTAATGGTTAAAGAGTGAAAAATTAAAGCTAAACTACGAAAAGGAAATGTCACAAATCTTACTAATAGATTATCAGCCATATAGAGCACAATTTCTTTTACACATGATTATTAAGAATTTACCGTACTGTCTTTATAAATATTTTCACTGACAGTAATAAAAGTTATTGCAATGAATTAAAAATGTTTTCACTGATTTTGTTTTACCCAAGCCATTTTCTTCCATGTTTTCCATTACACTCAAGTTACAGACACAGAAAAAAGATGACCTCTATATTGTTTAGTCTTTCTGGGATACCTTTCAGAAACTGAAAAGACTTTGTGTAAAACTATAACCTCTTCTACTTTCACAGCTTCTGCCTAGACTATACTGCACTTATATCTTGTAGTTGTGCCTTAATTTTACTGTTGTCTTCACTACACTAATTCAGCAGAGTAGGATGAAATACACCATATGTAAACCAGGACTGGTGAAATTCCCTAAAGATGCAGCCATCTCAGTATGCATATTATAGGAACAGAAGGTACATGACCCACACTCACTGTGACTTCTCATGATGGTTCATCAGAACCACAGACTCATTTCAAACTACATCCCTCAGCAAACAGATATTCTTCACATTGGAGTAGTGAAAAAGCAAGCTTTGAAACAGAAGCTTTGTATGAATCACACACTTCAACTTATGATCAGCTTTGCTATGATGAAACCAGGGTTTTACTTTCATCTCTTAAAAAGTTTAGTCAATGTCAGGATGAAGAGAGAGACTTTTTTCCCACCTCTCTCTATCTCAAACAACTATTAAGAGTAATGGGTTCCTGTTGGGTAAGCAAACTGTTAAAAAATAACGGATCTGATCAAATTAGTATTTCTGGAAGCCCTAGAACAATTTTAATGATGAATTTAAGAAGCAGGTTTCTCTTGTCTCCTGCCACATCCCAGACCAAATGCCTCTGACACTTTGTGAGGCAATCTTCAACTTGGTTTGAGTGCCAACAAGTCACCAGCACCATTTTAGTTCACAGTAAACTTTATTTTGGACTGGCTGGCTTCTATTCAGTTTAGTTACCCTGAGAACCACCAAATGAAACTGAAGTGACTAATCTGCTTCCATGTCTTTACAGGTTTGTTTCTCAACAGCACAATGAAAAGAACCTGCTTACCACAGCAAACTTGCTTTCTACAGTAGGTGTGAGCAGTGACCAAGCTGGATCTGTTCCCTACTCTCCCCTGCCGTTCAGAAGGTTTGTTAATGAAGTATTAAATTCAGTTTACAGCACTAGCTGGTAGGTAGTCAGTGCTCTTGCAAAAACCAATGCTGAGTTTAGACAAAACATGCTTTGCTACCTTTGTAGCTGATAAGGGAAAAGAACTAGTGTTGGTAAAAACCAGACCGAAGTGCATATGGTATTTTATCTTCGTAACAGGCTCATTGCATATTTTCTTATTTACTTTTTTGAACACTGCTACCTATATTTGTGCTGAGGAAACTCATGACAGTCTGAGAAATGGTCATTATTACAGACTTAATGACACTCTGTGGAGCAGGAGCCTGTAAGAAAAGGCGCAGCCTAAAGGCTCAGGCTAAAACTGGGCTACTTGATCCTAGATCTTACAGAGAAATGGAAAAGTAAAACATGGAACATCTGCTTGCAATTTCTTTGTAAACTGCTCTACTGGGTGACATGGTGCAATGATTCTAAGTTCACCCTTGCATCATTCAGTTTTGAAAGTTCTGTGTATCTAAAGCAAAAGGTCTTGCTCTGCCAGAACAGAACGAACAATAAGCTTTTCCCATCCTTTTTAGAAAGTTTATTTCCTTGAATTGTACTACTTAATTTTGGGCCGTGGAAACATATAATAGGCAGATACGGCACAATATCAAAACATTGTGAATACGTTGAAGTACAGCAGGATTTAAATATGGGAATTGCATTCTGCTATCCCACTACCCACACATCACAATACCCACTCGTGAATTTGGGTAGTATCTTGGTAATCAGTGCTTCAAAGTTTTCATCTCTATTCCAAATGACACTGATGAACTGCATGCTATAAAGCAACATTATCTGAAATTCAACTGTCTCTAAAAGAGTAAGTAATTCTTTCAGTACAAGGTTCATTTTAAACCTTTGTGCAGCTTGGCTTTATAATACCACAACACTGCTTTGAGCTCCCCAAATATGTATATCATATCTTTCAAGAGAACAGTTGTCATCTATGCTAATAGGAAACTTTAATTTCAAAGCAGAACTTAGAAGTGTTTCAGTAATACAGGTCACACATCAGCCAGTATTTTCTAGAAAGGTCTGTTGAAATGGGACAATTCCACTACAGCAGGCACTACTAAATCAGAAAACTTCCATTTGGTTTCAGCCAATTTTTGGGACAAGCATGAAAAGCACTACCACAGAACATGATTGTTCCAGATCTCCATGCATGTGGAAACAGTCCCAAAAATTAGGATTAGCTTTGGTTTCATTATTTCAACACAACTGATAAGCAGTTATCTTCTAAAACAACCTGGACTTACTTTTAAAACAACATGGAAGTAGTCCCAAAAATTAGAACTATTTCCATGTTGTCTTAAAGATAGTTCCAGATTGTTTTGGAAGATAACCGCTTATCAACCATGTTGAAATAATGAAACTAAAGATAATCAGGAGCACAAAGGCACTGATACCTAAGCATGTATGTTAATACATGTTTTCTATCATCCTGACTCCCGAATTTTCAAGGTTGAATTCCTGTTAAATATTTTCCATTGACTTCAGCTCTGTGGCTCATCAATCCTGTGCTAAGAAGCAAGTAAACTCTTGTTGTGTCAGGTCTGTATCTCAGTGGAATGTCACAACATAATGCTAGCTTTTTTCCCTCAGAGCTGATAGTTATAGTTAACTTCTCCCAAGCACTACAAATTCCCAGACTAGTTTTTTACTTTTAATTGTCTAAATGTTTGAATCCAGCCTGACCTACCTTTCCCATATCAGAATCTCAACTACAGACTGAGCAATATGGTTAAGTAAAAAACTGTCTATGTAAGAAAGTTTACAGAAAAGTGGTAGTTATTTAAGGAATAGGAGAAGCAAAACATATCCTTCCCACAGAATACAAGTGCTAGAAGGAGCTGTTGACAATGTCATGCAAAGTACACAAAGAGGATGCATTTGAGAAGTATTCCCCAAGCCATGCATCTGAATATGCACAAATGGGAGGAGGGCAGCTGTCTCTGAAGAGCAAGTTTCAGTACTAAACTCACAAACAAATAGTTTTTCTTGGCACATTCTCTTTAGAACTTATATATATATATATATATATATATATATATATATNATATATATATATATATATCTCCCTGCAATTTATGCAAATATTATCCTGTTTGAGCATTTGCAGAAACTGAAGTCACATCTCTAAGCTTATGTATTGTCACTTATGCATAAAGCAAATACAAGGACTGAAGCTATTGAGTGGTGAATAGTTTTGCTATATTTTAACCACAAACGCTATTTAAGTTAAGAAGTTTGACACCTTTGAATTTTGGACACATGCTTTAAACTACTGATTTGTGGGACTACTCGAAGCAAAAAATTACAACGCTAACAAAAGTATTAAAATCTGTAAATGGTAGTATCTTTAAGAAATGATCTTTACATGTCTCTTCATATTCTAAAGCACCATGAGATGCAAGCTGAAGACAAAAGTCATAAAGGTTATAGTCATTTCAAGTATGGTCTTACATGGCTGCAAAAAGGACTTCAACTTCGATCTTGATGAATCAACTGAGTTTGTTAAAGCTAAACTAAAGAAATCTTTTTAAACCGGCATGCCCAACTAAAATGTTAACAAGCTGCATTTTTTTTCACCTTAAACCTGACCCCTGAATAAAAATATGCTTTAAGACTAGAAAGGGACATCTGATTTAGGTATTAAGTATCCACACTTTAAGAAGTACCTGAATATAGTATTCAGTGTTAATGTTAGCAGTAGTAACAATTCCTACATACATATTCTAAAATATCTCTGCTAACATCTAAATTTCCAGCCATCCTCATTTTACTGAGGTTATACTATAATCTTAAGCCCCTTGTTGAAACCATAACTAGTGTAAATGAAAACCTAAATATGAAAACCGACTGAAAATACAATTTTAGCTCTATAAAAAAGCAAGGAAGAAGGCTTAAAGTCGACACACAGAATTGCTTGGTTACTTTTCACAGTGTCATTAGTGGTAAACATGAACTAAAGAGGTCTGGTAGACATCTGTGAACGGTCAACCTGACAACAAAGTGTTTAAAGTTAAAAATGACACAATCAGCTACATAAGCTAACTAAATTGAACCTAAAATGCACCAAGAACCTGTCCTGTGGCAAAGTCACACCCATTTCCCAGCTACATAAGCATTTATGAACAAAAAATCCCAATACTGGAGTACTTCAACACAAGAATATGTATTCATAACCTGGAAACAACCAGACACCAGACCATAGAGATTATTAAAGTCTTGGCAATCTTGACTTACGAGACAGACCTAGAAAATTTGTATATTAATTATTTCAATGAAATAACTAAAGGGACATTTAGACATTTGAAAGGGAAGTTGCTATTTAAGTTTTGGGTTTCTCACACCCCTGCCTCACATCTAGAAATATTTATATAGTCCTGAGTACTTAAATGCAAGTACATCAGCACATATAGCAAATGTACTTTTGGATGGATCTTAGGTGAGAACGCATTCACTTCAACTCAGAGAACAAGGTGAGATATGCTACTCAGCATATACAGCACTGCTATACTAACATGGCTGTTAAATATTTTGTTGAATTTTCCTAACTCTGATTTTCTATTGCATTGACAGAATGAGCTGCATAACTGAAGAAAATTTAAATAATAGAAGTCTAATGTCATATGAAGTCATAAAAACATTTGCATGGTAAGACCTACAAACTTCCCACTAATTGATTCCTTTGAATGGTTAATCTGTGCAGCTCCTAATGCTATTTATTCAAAAGTTGTGATCCTGAAATTAAAAGCATGGCCATAGACTGCTTCCCTCAATTAGAGATCTCCCCAGTATGGTCCTCAAACACAAATATCTGGTTGTGTGTGTTATTTTAATCAGTCCCAGACAATCAATCCATTGCATTAAAGACCCTGGAGCTCTTCTGTTCTAGCAGAGCCTCAATAACAATAAACTGGTAAAGTCTGGCTTATAGATCAGTGTTTGGACAATTGCATTACTCTGAAGAAAAAGAAAACTTTGAAGCTAGATAATCTCAATGCCTTCAAGTTTAACATCAGCTGCCAAACACTCAGAACCTTTGAAAAAATGGACCACACATCTAAGAGTATAAACATGGCATTAAGAACCCAACTTTAACACCTTGACCTTCACCTAATATTCACTGGTATGTGTATCATCTAAATTAGCCATTGAAAATGTTAAGCTGTATTAAATTATACTTAAACTGTCACATTGAAAATTTGAAATTCTCCAAATGGAATTGATTTAAGGCAGAACAACATGACAGCAGCTTAAATTAAGTATCTAAAACTAATACCTGTTGTGACATGCAATCTTAAATCTCATTTTGTTTTTCATGTGATTTGCTTTCTTTGAAAAGTTGAGCACATTTCAAAGAGAAACAGAGAAAAAAAAATCTGCCGTGGTGCAAGATGCTACCTTACCATACCAATCCCCCCCTGGAGAGCTATGTTTAAACACAGAATAAGAATGCTCAGCTTTTAGGACCATGAGCACCACATACTGTTTGTCTGAACAAACAGGAAGGACAAATCAAGGTGAAAAACACTGAGACACACTGTGTATTTTCTTAATTCAAAATAGACACAGAAATTAAA
Organism: Cyanoderma ruficeps; assembly: GCA_008694505.1. Taxonomy (NCBI): domain Eukaryota; kingdom Metazoa; phylum Chordata; class Aves; order Passeriformes; family Timaliidae; genus Cyanoderma; species Cyanoderma ruficeps. The sequence continues at coordinate 32,708,681 of VZDJ01007747.1, forward strand.
TTCACCTTCATAGAATGCAGTGTTTTTACTAGAACGAAAATAGTTGAGCAGTGATATGTAGTATTGAATATTTTTAACAGGTTTTAGTAAGATTATTTTCAAGAAATAAAGAAGAAAAACTAAGCTTCCAATCAAAATAGAGTTAGCAGAAACTGCAATGCTCAAAAGAAAAAAGTATAAATTTAGAAACAGTTAATTATCTTCCTAATACATAGAGTGTAAATCAAAAGACTGAATATACAAACACTGATCTCTGTCTTTGGGTTTTGTCCACATATATGCCTGTAGAATGTTTTTTGGGGAGAAAACACTTGCATAAAAGTTTAGAAATATATTTTCAGCTTTGTACCCTATAATTGGAGTTTTTTTGTACTTTAGGTCAGGGGATAAAAGAGAATATTCGTATTATCTGACTTCCTGAAATGCAGTGTAAGTGCCTAAAGTGGAATCCCAGGGGCTGTGTAAGGTCAGTGGCGCCAGGTATGTTCTGGAGAATTAGATTATCTAAATAAGGAACCTAGATTCTCTCTAAGGAGGGAGAAATAGGCCCCTCAATTAAATGCTTAAGTTGTACGGTGTCAATACTTGACATGATTTCTAACTGTTCCTTTAATGATTCAAGTGCAAGGCAACAACCCTTCAATATATGAAATATATACAATGGTGGAAGCAGTATGGCTCAACTTAGACAAAATTACGTCTACAGATTTTATGTTCATTAAAGAACTGTATTTGATGCAGTTTGTATTATCTTAAAATCCTGAGAAAGGCAGAAAAGCTTCTAACAGTGAGGCATGTAAGAAAAACCTGGCTATATGCTTAAATTGCTCACGTTTAAATCAGTGTTGCCATGATGTTTAATTACTTTTGCTTAAAACCGAAAAACCCTGAACTTTAAAAAAAAAAATAAGAGATGTCTTTCATAACTTCTGTAAGCAAAAGCAGCTTTCCTGCAACTAATGTGTCCCTTGTGAATTCGACTTCATATGGGATACGTTTCAGTTTTAACTAAGAAGTACAGAAAATCAGCTTTCATCCCTACAAGCAATACTCATAATAGTTTACTCAGTTATCAGTAATGACATTCATTGTCACTGGTTTAATGTCAATAAATACTTTTTTCATCAGAATTGATGCCAGTTCTATTCTGGGGCCCACCCAGCAATGCAAACACCAAAGAATAAAGAAGGTTGATGGAAGGGTAAAGCTTTGAATTTGCATACAATTCCCCCGTGGTTTATCTTGTTTGCATGAGATACACGTTTTTTCAGAAAATGGATGAGTAGCTGATATGCTGAATGCTATCCAGACTCTACAAAAATATATAGCATTTTTCAAAAATGGTAGCTGAACATTAAAGATCTACATGAAGTACCTGAGAGCAATGGCTTTTCTAAGCTGCTTTTAAATTGCAAATTTTGAGCTAGCTGAAGTTTGGAAGAGCTGCTTTGTCCCCTCCCCTACAAAATTATTACTGCAGTTAGCCCAAAGAAAAAGGTATTCTGCAAAACTGTGAATGATGCAGTATATACCCATCATGCATCCTAAAACGTGTTTGCTCTGTGGAAGCTTGGAAGAGATAGGTAACTTCTATACACACATAAGTGTTTTTTGTGCTAGACTTTCCAAACAGCACAAAATTTAATCAGTACTATTCTTTTAGTATTTTCTGAAATAGCTACTGTATCTTTAAGAGTCCTCAATCTAAATACCACAGCCTTTTATGGAAGGAGACAAGCACAGTACAAACCAGCAGGATGGGTGTTTGACAGCATTGCAATTGCCAGCAAGTCCTGATGAAAAGAAGCACGAGCTCCAAGCTCTATTTAACTTTTTCATTATGACTTGCAAAATGTAACAGTCATCACAAGGAATTAATCATACAACAATAGTGTACTAACTGAAGAATAAGAACACGATTTCAGGGTAGCAAAGTAATTTATGGAAACATATAGTGTTTCCACAATAGCAGTAGATAACATTTCAACCCTTCAGAGAGGCTTATTTTCACTGTGTTCTACAACTATGACTCTATACATGTCAGGGAGATTTATGCATAGACAGATCAACAGCATAAATACAGCCAAACAGGCCTATTTAATTGGTGGGTCTGGTGCTCATAGATGTGACCAACAATTAAGAATGCCCAACTTCCCACTTTGCCATTATCCCTTAAAAAATCTCCCAACCCTTACACAGAAACATTAAGGTATTACGAAGTTAAATCGCAAGGATTTCTTTTCTAGCTTATTACATAGAAATTAATTAGATGATAGCCTAAATGCACAAGATGCTACTTTAGACATAAAATTAGTTCATCTATGTTCAACAACTGCTGCAGAAGCTTCTGAAAGTTGAAAGTATTGGTCATTTGGAGTTTAAGGCATATTGGATGAGCAAATACATTCACAGGCTGGGCTTAGCTGCATATGAATTACAGTGTATAGGTCACAGTAGTTTCAATCTATGATAGCATTAATATTTTTAAATCTGTTCCTTAGGTTAACATCTTTGGGACTATTTTTGCTATCATGCACTGCAAAGTATAACCTATTTTTTCTTTAACAGAACACAATTCCTGAAGAATAACACATTTTTTCCTCATCTTTCTACCCATACAAAAGATTATTCAACTACGATATGCCAGCTAGCAAGGCTACTTAATGGAACCTGTCTTGACAGTATGGACAGTAAGCTTTCAGGTCCAAATGTATACACTTGAGCATAACTTTGTCATTTCAAAAAGTCAGGTAAGTTTCAAAAACACTTCAAGTGTCAGAGCACACCTGGATAAGAGCCAGGACATGGCCTCCTGTGCCAAAGTCACCAGAAAAATGGTACCAAACCCCAGAACTCTAGTGCCAAATCTAGTCCCAAGGAGCACCCTTTTGCCACTACTTCAGCTACACAAGCATTAGATTGTCATTTACGCAAATACAGCTCAAATGTGGTCACAATTATGACAAATTAAAGGTCTCTGCTAACCATGAATGACTAAATACAGGGAAGAACGGGAGAAATAACATTTTACCAAGAGATTAGTGAGGCTGGAGTTGAGTGACTTGAAGTCATGTAAGATGTCACTGGCAAAATTCAGGAGGTGAATCTAGATCTTTAGTTCTAAGACACACCCTTCCATTTAACACTTCTAAACCACAGGGCTTCCAGACAAAACAAAAAACATAAAAAGTGCTACAATGTGGAAGAATAAGATCTCGCTGACACACAAACATCAACCTAGAATACCAGTGAAAGATGAACGTGACAAAGACTTGAGAACTATCTACACAAATAAGAAAAACCCTAAGTAGAAGGATGAGCAAACAAAAAATACCACGAGGTTTAAAGGGATTTATAAGAATATAAGCATTACGATAGGCAGAAAATACTTGCTGGATTAAACGTACAATGTTTTATTGCATCATCAGTGCCTACAGTTTGTGTCTTTCTTGACAATCAATATTCTTATTCAACTGTGAAAATTATATATTGCTGAATACACTGAACATGTGGGGATTAACTGCAATTTGAGACTAAAAATAATACAGAAACACAACTTTCAAACCAAGTATCAGGGTTGCAACCACTGTTCAATTCTCATTTAAAATGAATGAAGTAAAATGCTCTGCAAGACTATGAACACACCACATACACCATCCTTACCTGCAAAGGAAGGAGAGTATTACTGTTGGTGTCAGTTCGGAAAACATTATCTTCAATCCACGATTTTGGTGTCAGTGATGGAGTAGAGCGAGTAAATTTAGGAGGAGCTATGACATTACCAGAAAAGGGCTTCTTCAAAGGAGAGATCTGGTTCATAGTTCCTGGAATTCCCATGGTTCCAGTTCTACGGTGGTCTCTGCCATGCATTCCTCCCCAGGATATATTTCCTGTGCTCCAGCCGCTGCTCTGATTGCTCCAGGGTGACTGCTTCAGAAGAGGCTGAAAAAGAAAGATCAATTTATATTATTTTGAAAATATTTGAAATGCTTTTCTACTTTAGAAAAACCAAACCCCAAATCAACCAACCACCAAGCAAGCAATGTGCAGAGATTTCTATAAACCACTGTCTTCTGGTAACATGTCAGTTACTGAGGCAAGGAAGAAAATACAGCTCCATTAAAAAAAAAAAGTAATTCCTACTCCCCCATATGTCTCCCCATTCCAGGGTGTAAAACCAAGTTCCACAAAAACCTGAAACCAGTTTTTATCATACATTACTTGCTACTGTATGATGAGATTTCTGCAAAAGTAACGGAAGAATTTCAAAGAGATCAATTAAAAATTATTATTAAAATAGTATTTATATTTCTACTAATAATTATTTTTACACAGTGGGTAATAGTATTTCACTACAATGAGTAGAAATTTAAAAATTAAAATTTAAATGGCAGATTTAATTCCCCCCACTCCAGTATTCTGAATATCACTGTCTCAGTATTACCATTTAAGAGCAAAAAGAGCACTGACTACTGCACAGAGAATCAGTTTGAAGGCGCTATCTTAACATTTCCACATTAAAATGCATTATTCTGAAGCCACTGCTGAAGTATTTCTGGAGTAATGAATGGAGAAATTTCTGGAGTAATGAATCTGTGGGATTCTGCAGGGTGTACTCTAGAATTATTTTTTTTTATGATTTTTTTTCCTATCCAGATATGGTATACCTTACACCTACCTAAATACACTTAAAAGTGCACTATATTCTCTAATATAAAAATGGAAGCAGTTTTTAGAAAGAAGATTTTTAGAGGAATAAGTTTTTATTCCTAAGCTACAACTTCTGCTAAAAAGTGACCTATAGTGGTTGCCATATTACCAAGAGGTGGACCCACTGAGCATGACTGACAGTGAAGAACTGTATTTATCTTTAGCAGTCTCAAATCTGACTGTTCTTGGAAACGCTTTTCCTCAAACATAGAAATGGAGTGGGGGTGTGTGTGATGATTCTAAATTCAGTTCTATGAAGTGAAAACAGTACTTTTATCTCTAAGCTTAGCTGCAAGCAACCCTCAACCTGCAATTCTAATAACTTAAAAATTTAAAGCATGTCAATGTGTTATGTATCAGGCAAAAGAGAACTTTCTGAAGACAAAAAGATAAAATTGTAACAACATCCCCACCCCTCACCCCTAGAAAACAAACCAAAAAACCACTAAAGCCATTCTTGGTCAAGTAATCAGGAAAACATCCTATTCTATATAATTATAGATAATTACATTGTAAAACTTGGTTGGAATTTTGGGAGAGGCGGGCACTCTATTGTGAAACAAACCTTAAGAGATAGTGCCAAATGTTAACAAGCCTCTAATATTGCCAGCTATGCTGTCATGGCACTGTTTAAGTATATCAACAACTTGTAAGTGAGAGAAAATTCCTGTACACCTCACTGTTGGAGAATCGCTTGGAATTTGTTTGAAGCAGGTTATTATAAACGTTAAAGACAACTAGCTCCTAATCATAATGCATCGGAATCAGTTCTTCAACAGGCACACAATGTGAGATTCCAGTTCTGATACCAATGAATCTCCACCGATTAAATCTGACCAGATTTAGTACTAGAATGAAAAAAAAAAAAATAAGACGAGGCCTATGTACCCTCCATAACTGAGCAAATTACTGGAGAAAAATGGGTTTATAATGCAACAGTTGGTAATATTAACAAGGATTTGTTTCTCAATGATTTGTTTTAATATTCTGTTCCAGGAAGAAATGTAAACTTCCATTTTAACACGAGATCGTTAAAGCCCCCGATTAAAATCAGGTTAAAAGCGGCTACAGAACTACAGTAACTTGAAACACTGCGCTGTCCTCGGATACACATTCAACCAATGTCAGTCAAAAGCCCTGAAAAGGCAGGACGGTGTCAACTTTCGCATCTGACCCTCCTCTCGGCGACCTGTGTCCGTCCGACCGAGGCCGAGGGCCGGCCCGCGGCTGGGGAAGGGGCTGCCCGGGGGGGCGGCGCCGGCCGGAGCTGTCAGGCTCATTGTTCCGGGGACACCGCGCCCGCAGCGGGCGGCTCGGGGGGACAAGGGGGGCGTTTTCACGGCGGAACTCCCAGACGCCAAGAGGAGCAGTTGAGTTCTTATTTTAAGCGCAAACCCTCTCTTCTCGTCCCGAGTAAAAACCTCGGCGTCCCTCGGGAGGCGACGGCGCACCGAGGAGGGCCAGAAGAGCTGCCCTGGCACCTGCCACCCGGAACGGGCGGGGAGAGTGGCCGCGCGCGGGGCGGCTGCCGTCCACAGACCCCTCCGGCCGCCCGGCGCCGCACCGGGCGGGGGGCGCAGGTGCCCTCCCTCCCGCCGGGCCGTGCCGGCCCCGCCCTGCCGCCGCCGCGGTCCCGCCGGGCTGTCACCGCCGCGCAGCCTCGCCCGGCGCCGGCGAGAGCGAAGCTGCCCGGCTCCCGCGGCCGGCCAACCGAGGGCAGCGGAGCCTCGGTCCCTTCCCCGCGTCCCCATTCCCCGCCCCGGGGCTCCACGCCGCGGCCGCCGCCCGGTACCTGGTGGTGGTTGTAGGAGTTTCTCTGCTGCAGGAAGGCGGCGGCGGCGGCCGCCGCCTGGTGTTGGTGCTGGAGCTGGGGGCTCACAGGGGATCTCCGGTTCTGCTGTTGCTGCTGCTGCTGCTGCTGCTGAGGTAAATTCATCTGCGGCGGCGGCGGGGGGGCGGCGGCCGAGAAGGGGCTGCTGAAGGGCCCGGCGCAGGGGTTGTGAGGAGACACCGGCGAGAAGCTCTGGAAGAAAGCGGGGTTGATCGATGACGGGATCCCCGGGTAGAAGCTGGTCTCGGACTCCGGGCTCGGGGGTGGCATCGCGCTGATCTGCCCGCCGCCGCCGCTGGAGACCGGAGGCTGCTGCGTCTGCTGCGGAGGCGGCGACGAGGTCTGCACCGACCAAGGGGTGCCGAAGCCGGGCAGCGGCGGAGGAGGAGGGGAAGCCGCCGAGGAGGAGCCGCCCCCGCTCTGGTGATGGGGGCTGGGGATCTCCGGGCTCTGCAGGCTGCTGAAGCCGGAGCCGAGCCCGCCGGGCAGGAGGTTCCCAGGGCTGCCCAGTAAGTGGCTGTTCGGGGGGGACTCCATGGGGGGCAGCTTGGCTCTCGCCTGCAGATGAGGAGACGAAGGCGGATTCACGCAGGAGGCGGCGGCCACCCCCACATTGGGGTCCGCGGACACTGATCCCCCCGGGCAGGAAGGGGAGAGCCGCTCCGAACTCCCCCTGTCCGCGCTGCCCTGGTGCTCGGCGGGGCCGACTGGCCGGTGTTGCGAGTGATCCCCCGTCCGCGGCGGCTCCGGGGGCTGAGCGCTGAGAAACTGGAGCTGCTGCTGTTGCCTGTGCTCCTGCTGCTGGTACTTGTCAGTGGGGTGGCTGAACTGCTGCTGCTGCTGAGGGGGGTGGTGATGATAGTCTGGGGGGTGGTGGTTATTCAGGGGGTGGCTGCTGCCGAGCTGGGCTGGGCTGCTGAGCTGCTGCTTAAACTCTTTCCTCTTCTGGCTCAGCTGAGGAGGCGGCGGCTGTGGTTGCTGCGCTTGCTGCTTGTTTAAATCCTGGTGGGGGCTGAGACAGGGTTTAAAGTCAGAGGAGGGGTGGCCGAGAGGGGGGTGTCCCGACGCGGGGCTGCTGCCCAGCCTCTCGCTGCCTGGCTGCTGCTGCTGTGTCACCCCCACGAGCAGCTCATCCTGCATGTTTTGATGATGCGCAGCAGCGACCGCTGAGGGCAAACAGGGAGGGCAGCGGCGACCCGGCGACCGGACGAACCGGCTACAGCGGGCGGCAAGGGACAGGAGGAATGAGGCGAGGCGGCCGCGGCCGCTCCGGGGAGGGGAAGGACCCGGCGATGGGCAGGGGCTGGGGTGGCCGGCTGCGGGAATTCCCCTGACACTGGCTCGGCGCAGAGGTGAACCCCCACCCCAGCACACTAAAGAGACAAAGATAATTAATAATCTTTGTGGCGAAGTGTTGGGAGGCGGGGGGAGAGTTTAAACACCCGCCTATCGCAAACCACTATATAAGTCCCGAAATATCTTATTTATAGAATAAAGCGCTCTTCTTTCCCATCAACGCCACTGTACTGCTTTAAAAATATCGCAGCTTTTTGATGCAAGCCCATTTTTATCGGAGATTTCTTTTTCCTTTTCGTTTACTGGGACCCCCGGTAAGGTGGCACTTCCCGCCTGCAGTCGCACCCACAGGGATCCACTAGATCAGGAATTCGCCCGGACAGGTCACTGCCCCCGGACAGAAACTCCTCCGTCCGACCCCCCAGCCGCCACACCGCAACGCAGGGGGACAGCGGAGCATTCCCGGGCCTGGCACTGGAGGAGAAAGAAGGCGGGGAGGCCGCCGGTACCTCCACAGGGCAGGCGACCCGGTCTCCTCAGCAAGGCTCCTGCCGCCCCCCAGCCGCCCCCGCCCCGCTGCCGGCTTAGAGCCGCCGCGGCGCCCTTAAGAGCGCCGGAACATTCGTCACAGTGACGTCACAGGCACCGCCCCAGCCCGGCGGACCCTGGTAATGAGCCTGTGGGCCTGCCCCTTCATGAATAATGCATCAGGCCGGGAACCCGCCCCTCTGGCGCCGATGCGCCGGGTGGGTGCTACCACTTCAGCCAGGGGGAGGTGCCAGCCCCGTGGGCCGCTTGAGCAGGGAAGGCTCTCTTTGGGCTTCCACGACCTTTCTATTGTCAAGCGAGAAACACCTGAAAAAAAAGAGACTTTATTTCGTTTTGCCGCAGCGGCTGCGATCGCCTTTTAGCCCAACAGACTGGGGAGGGGCAGCGGCGACGCCGGCGTCTCCAGCAGCTTGTGATCCCATCAGGCGCTCACTCGCCCCACCCCTTCGCCTCGCGCGCTTCTCATTTGCATTGACGCACGACTGCGCGCCGCGGACGGGGCGGGGCGGGGGGATGGAGCGCGGCACGAGACGGGCCGGGTGTCAAGGCCCCGCCCAGCCCCGGGCCGGTCCCGCCCCTCCCGGAGCGCAGGTCCGGGGCGCGGCGTGTGGCTGTGGTTCCTCTGGGGTCGGAGACTGTCCCTGTCCTGTGGGGCACTGCAGCGTCTAGAGTGCTCGTCCGCCCTTCCTCGCCACACACCTCGGGCCTACCAGCAGACCTTGTTTGTTGGGCACGTCAGAGACCCACGGGAGCTCGGGCGGAACCCGTGCTGAGGTGTGGTGGCACGGGGTGGTGCCTTCTGAGGTTTTTCAGTGCCAAAGGTGGGGTTTTACCCTTCCCATACAGTGGAATCACAGTTCTTGGCAGCTGTTCAATGCAAACAAATTAATAGGTTGGCACCAGATGTAAAGTTGATGTCAATGTACATGTCCCTGAAAAGACTAAAACAAGCGGCCTCCCTTTGTGCTCTGGTAAGGCTGTAGCTCAGCAGTGGAAGAATTCATATGCGGCTGTTGAATGTGTGAGTAGTTGGGGAAAGTGCCATTATGTGCTTGACCTGTTGAACTTTTCTCTAGGCATCTGTGTATGCGCACTGTCAGCTTCATTCCTCCCGCCCTGTGGATCTTTGGTATTTCTTCAATCTGTGTGTGTTTTCTAAATGCATATAACACGTAGAGGAGAAAAAAATTGTTTCAGCATTTCCAGTCATCTCTGATGTTGTCAACCTGTGTTCACAACACAGGGGAATCCGTGCTGTCTTGCAGGGTTAATATTAAAATGCATTTGCCACATTGAAGAATAATTGATGCCATGTATTATGATGGTAATTGATGGCATGTATGTATCTTTGCTGTATTATGGCTTAACACTCCATAATTATTCATTATAATGGCATTTTTTTCAAGAACTTGGCAGTCTTACCAGGGCCAAAAAATCCAGAGTGCAGACCAAGGCCTTACAGATGGTCACATGCTGAGTAAATGTTGCAGACCGAGTACTGGTTCCTCTCTGAGGAGTGGATTGCTTCACAGCACAGTCCTCATAAACATTAGTTTGGTGAGCTGCAGAACTGGTATCATCTGGCTTCCCTTTGTGCTCCTGTCATACACCTGACATTGAGTTGTGTGCAAGCCTGAACAGAAGTAGTCCTCCACCTGGGGCGTTCTCAGGCAATGTCTAGCAAGGGTGGAAGTAGTGTTGCACTGCACTCTCCTATACCCAGCTGCCTATTTCTACAAAGTGTGTAGGAACTCGTTCAATTGAGGCGGTTTTTTTTTGTAAGCAGTCAGCTTCTCTTTGCCTCACCTTTAAATCAAGCCCAAATTCTAGCAATTACTCCTTCAAAACAGCAATTTTGGTGCACACAAGTATTTTTTAAATTGGCTGAAAGACAAGTGCTACATCCTTCACCACAGTTTATCTCTGGCATGGTAGTCACTTACCCCAGTTGTGTGCGTTTGTTAAATCGGCTTTTATGGAGGGAAGATCATCTATTTTTAACCATGTAAAAAGTAAATGTCCACTCTGCATTAGCTGCCTAATGTTTTACAAACACAAGACAAATGCTACCAAAGAATGATTCATTCCCCAACAAATATACTTTTTAGAGAGAGAAACCTGATCTCTCTCGGTTGATTATGGGCAAAGATTCTGCCTGTCTTGCTGCAGAATTCAGTAGGTCTTTGGTGGTCCCTGGTCTTTGGGCACATGCTACTTGAGTCTAATTAGAAGCAGGAACAGTTGTACCGAATCAAACCAAGAATCCTTGGAAATCCAGGCTCTTCTGCCTCAAGTACGAGACCCCTTGTGTGTTGAGGCCAGAAGTTCTGGCTTCTCCTCCACCAAGTCAAGTCTCTTAACTGGCACTTTGGTGCCATCAAGACGTGCTGAAGCCTGGCCTTGGCAGTTTGTTTTCTCTCTTCAGTCTCCAGTTTCTTGATTTTTGACCATTTGGCCTTCACGCCCTCTTGAGTCAATGTTTTTCTCTCACTTATAGTCCCTTGATTCTTTCCTGCTTTCTTTTATCTTAGCTGTCCCTTTCTACGGAAGTCTTGAGAGCTTTTTTTTTGGATTAGACTGGTTGGAAGGTAATAGTGTCTGAAAATAAATGCCTAAACAAATGTATAAGAACAAGCTAAACGTGTGTTATGTTTCCTTCAAGTACCTCACCTATTTGCAACACAGCAACTGCCTAAATTTGCCTTTTCAGACCTTAGCGTGTACTGAGAGGCTTGGATTCTGTGTTCCCTGGTTGTTACCGAAGTGAGACTGCCTGAAGAGGAGAGCATGCTGTGAGAGCCACACCTCACCTGAGTGAGTTGAAGCTACAGAGTCATGGAGCTGGGATGAGTTCCTGAGATTAGACAACAAACATTACAAATGCCAAGCCATACGCTGTTGCGGTGATAATACGCAATATTACTACATATAATATGTAAATTGAAAAAAACCAGATGTTGCAAAGCAAGCTGTCAGTACGGTAGAACCAAATATACATAAGTTATGTTTTTTTGCAGCTATTGATCAACTTGCTTCTGTATATTCATTCCAACAAATGTGCCAGACATTGACTTCACCTGGGAGCCTGTGGTAGAGCTGGGGCTGACAGCTCTCCTGGATTTGTTAGTGCCTGAAAGGCAATGATCATTTTGTCTGGTGTTCGGCATTGTGCAGTGTGTATTAAATTTTGTGTGGTGAGTTTAACCAGCAGTGCTATAGAATAGAAAGTATAAGGACAAATCACATTAAACTGCATAGAATATAACTGTATAAAGACAAAATAAACTGTAAGGGTTACAGAGCAGCTCCTCTGGCTGCCATTCAGGTAACATGAAAGGGATCATCAAGGGAGCGGCTTCTGGGTTTTGCCTCTGAGTGGTTGTCATCTCTTCTAGAAATTGCCATGCAAAGCTTAAGTTCTGTCTTTTTAGAAACCCAGGAGAATAGCATCTTCTATTGGCCAGTGTTAGTGTTAGGAACAGGATATTGTTATATGAGAAAATGTAACTGCCCACTGTTCTTTTTTTTTTTTTTTTTTTTNATAAAACTTTTAGCAGTTACAAGAACTGAGTGGGATTGTACTGAGATGCTGTGCACTTCAGAGTGGTCTGTGGGTTTAGGGTTTAGCTCCTTTAAAAAGGTCTTTCTTCTTTTCTGGGGTAGGATCCATACTTTTTAGAGATCAGATACCACATAACAAATGTTACAGTTTTTGTGAACACACAATAGGTCATGAAAGTTAAATACAGTATGTAGACTTGTTATGTACACAGAGGTACTTCAGCGCTTACTCATTTTGTAAATGAACATGAGCACTAGAATATCAGGAGCCTAATGAGTACAAGGCAAAGTAGCTCTGACTAGTGGTAGAATCTGCTATTTCCCTCCTATTAGCTAGTTGGAAAGTCACCATGCCTGTGATTTTGAATATGGGCTGCAATTAGATGTACACATTAGAAGTATCTTTGCTTTCATTCCAATACTAAACACAGCTTTTTGACAATTTTTTTGCACGTTACAGTTAAAAATAATTGTTTCAGATAGTATTGACTTCAAAAAACTTTTTGTGGATTCGCTCAGCACAGTAGAGACTCATTGCCTGCTTGTAATGCAACAAGTTGTTCTTTCCACAGTCCACAATATTTATAGATCTTTCACCATTTGCAGTGATTTACTACTCCATTTGACCTCTTTTCCAAAGCTCTACAGAAAAAAAAAATCAAAATCTGTTTCTTGTTTTCTCTTGCTGTTTTACCGCTCCTTGTTTTGCATATCGACTCCTTTTCCTAGGGTCTTTGTTAACCCTCTCTGTTTAGGTAGTAGCTGTGTCTGTCCTGCAGTGCTTGCAAGGGTTCTGTGTAAGATCTTCCCTGGGATCAGGCTGTTTAGGGAACTACACAGTCTGCTGTCCTGCGGTTTGTGACATTTGTCTGCTTTCTTGCTCAGCCTAAACTATGACATGGGGTTGCACACGCATTCCAGGAACAGCACATTGTTCTAACTGGTAACAAAATACACGATTCACATACTTTTGCCAGAGCTGCTTCCTCTTAACCCTAAAGTTGATTTTTTGTTAATGACGTTTTCCTCCCATGGAAGCATGGTGAACAGACTGGGACTGCAAGTTATTCATATAGAAAAGCAGATGATGAGGTTTGACATTTTACGGGAAAAAGAGGTCTGAAGATTTATATGAATGTGCTTCATTCACTGTTTTTCTGTTCTTGATTTTTTTAAACTCTGCAAATAATAGTCATGCACCCTCAGAAAGGAGGTAGGTAAATCTTTTTGAGCAGTGAGCAGCTTACTGAGTTACAGTAGCTTATCTTTGCTCCTGGTGGTTTTTCTCATTAAAAGAAAAAAATATTAATTACCCAGATAGAACAAAAGTGGGTAAAGAACCCTTTCTTAGATCACTGTGTGTTGAAATTAAAAGCAGTGGAAAAAATTAAGAGCAGCAATTGAAATAGTTTGCTTTATTCTCTTATCCCACCCCCACGTTATGTTTTTGTTTGTTTTTAAGGTTAAAAATCTTAAAAGTCACAGGAGATAGGCAGCTTTCTTGCTTTATTCAAAGCCGGACTTCCATGATGAAAGCCTGCTATACTTGAAGGATATAGGTTCTGGTCACAAGAATGCAAAGCAGTGATCTACTCTTTTTCTTCTTTGTGCCCTGGAGTTTAACCAGCACACTAGACTAATATTCTCTTGCTTGCTAGTGGCAGTTTCTGTTTCTTTTTTGTTTGGGGGTTTTTTTTTGGTAGTAGAAGTCATTAGACTTTCTCCCAAGAGAATCACTGCCAAAGTAAACAAACATCTTCATGAAAGGAAAATAATGTACAGAGTATTCAGAATTCCATGTTTTACAGAGGAGTATTTGTGGCAACCAACTAGTGAATTAAAGTGAATGAAATCCTATTTCTAGTTTGCTGCTTTTTCTGTGCTAATTGAATGTGGCAATTTCTGCTGGGTTCTCAGCTATGCAGTGCAAGTACTGGACGCTAGTTATAATTTAGGATGAAGGAAAATACGAAATGAAACTCAGTTTAGGAAAAGGATTTTTTTGTTATTTTTTATTGTTGGGAATTGAATAGTGCGTGTAAACCTCCAAGGAGTTGCTGTTGTCTCTAAAATGTTCTGCATGTGGTTGGCAAGAACAACAAGGACAGAGGAAAGTTCAGCTAAAAAATTCATAAAGGCTGTCTGGTGAAATGTATTACAGTCATCTGTATACCTCTGTGCTCTTATCCCTCTGAACTGATAATTTTTAGCTGAGATAAAACGTTCTGAGGAACAGGAGGCTGGAAGATTTGCAAGGTAGATTGTTTGAAGGTTTAAATACTGTGACTATCTCATCTTACTCTTAAGTCTGTAGATGTAGTGTAAGCTGGAGTTGCTGAAAAGTGATAGAATGGTGCATGTGAACAGCCAAAAAGAACTGTGAAGAGCTTATTTCGTGTGTGCTGCAGAATTCTGCACTCTTTCCACCTCCTCTACAGGATAGCAATAATTCACCAGTGAAGCAGAGACACTTCAAATTTGTTGACAATGAGACCATATCTAGTTCTTTGTTTAGGCAGTGGCTTTCACAACGGGGACCAGTGCTAACTGGGAACTGCTGCCAACACCATCATATGTTTCTTGACAAATGCAAAGTGTTCAAAAAGTTGGCACAACAAAATAGAGATACTTTCAATCTTTGTTTAATTCTCAGAATGGCTTTTAAGCTTTTAAAGCTTATGTTGTTGCTTATGCACTTGCATATCAGATAACGTTTTTGACAATCTTTATAATATGTCTAGTTAATTTGTTCACATTACTAGAACATTAACCAAAATTCTGGGAGTGCTAAGATTTTACTGCTGGTTTTTCCTTATTTGCTGTGAGCAGAAGAAGGGTTTGTGCAGCAGTGTGTGCTGCTATAGCCAGAACGCAGTATTTTCTCATCTCCTTTTCTATACACTGTGCAGATGCAGCTGCTGCTATTTACCAAACATGAAGGTGTTGTTCACAGCTCTGTTAGTGAGTTTGGGTTCTGCTTTACAGAATGCATTAGACATCTCTACTAATTGCTCAAATGTTCAGCCTATATTTATGTACCTGAATATTGCGGTGTAGGAAGCAAATTGAAATTTTAAGGAATTATTTTGGTGATCATTGGCTATGTCTCCAGAAACTCATGGAACTGAATTGTGCTAGGAATAACTGTGTGGTGCTTCCAGTGATGGAATAATCAGTTCTGAAGGGTGGAATACTTTATTGTGACTGTATGTAGGAGATGAAGTAGGAGACCCAGGGAAACTCTGGAAATTTTTGGAGGAGGCTGTGGAGTGGCGTTCATTGAGTCCTGTGGGTAGCCCTGATCACAAATGCAGCAGGAAGAGGCATGTGTCTGCAGCTAGGTCTGCCCCCCTGGAAGAGTGTACAGATCATGTAGCAACTTAAACAGGAGTATATGTTTGTACCTCAGCAGGCTATTAAAAAAGTGCTTTCAATTGCTACAAGAAAATTTATTAAAGTTTACTTATTAAACTCAAAAAGGTAGTACAGGAACAAGTTTGTCTTCTGAGCCATAGCATCTGTGCTGTACAAAAACCAAAGGCAACCTATCTGATTTATATGTGAAAATACATTATCTTATACTTGACCTTATTTTCTCTTTGAGTGTAAGATGGATGCTCACTAATTTTACACCACCACCCACTGTTTCAGTAAAATTATTTTCAACAGATTCTGCAAGAAATTTGCTGCTTTAATTAATATGGAATTATCTCAGAAATTACCAGTGCAGACTCTTCAGCTTTACCCTAGAACTAAAATTAATCAGTCTAGAGCTGAAGAAGCACAGATTAAAATTAAAAGATACATTAACCATAGAATTGTGAGTAATTATGATGATATATCCAGTAGTCAAGGTGGGGTGAACAGCTCTGGGCCGGCCACTGGGATATCAGAGTTTAGCAGCCAGCCGGCTTGAGGGTAGGATGCTCACCTTCCCAGTTGCTCAGGACATGCAGCATCTTTTAGGAAATGCTCCATCATCCATAGCTGGAATGATGAGACTTGTCCTGTGATGAGGCTGTCCCTCTGGGAGGGAAAAGGGGCAGGCCTGGACACAGTGCAGGACTGAACTCAGCTGTGCCATGCCCAAATGAAGGCTCTCTCAACACTTGGCTGTTTTAAGTCCAGTCCCAGCTGCCTTCCCCACCCCTGGATTTTTGGGTTTTTTTTAACCTACTAGGTTATTTTTCTGAACAGCACAGAGTGACTCTACTGAAGCTTTCACTTGTTTTCCTGTGGGTCTCCCTCTTCCTTCTAAGTATGCCTAGCTCTAAATGGGACTTAGAAACAAGAAATCCTGACTTCTCCCATAGTAATTTACATCTCTGATGTCATGATAAATTGTAAATCAATGTTGAGCTTCATGACTTTTGAACATTCATGCAACTATGATGATACAAAGACACTGAAAAGCAATATGCTGATTATGCCCCTTATATTTTGGTTACTAAATAATATTACTCACATGATTGTTTCTTAATGCTCATGTATAACATTCTTAATAGTTGTAAAGAAAAATCTAAGAAAAATCTATGCCAAGAAACTATGCAAAAGCTAAAAATATTAGAATACTGCTGTTAAAATATTTTAGAAGTCCATTAACTATGAAAAATAATAATTGACCTAGAAATGTAGGGAAAATATTGCACTTCAATAAAACAGAAACTATTAAAAAAGAAAACACACAGTTAAATGCCATCCAGACAACCTTAATTTACTTCTATAATGAGAACCTGAGGGAAATAGGGAGTTAAATTTAGGTTATTTCAATAGATTCTGTTTAGTTTAACCCTTTATGCCCAGTCTTACACAAAAGAATTTTGATTGCTTGGATGCCTTAACCATCAACTCCTTTATATTCATACCTTTAGGTTTTTTTGTAAGGTTTATCTAACTGAGCACTGGAAGTCGTGCTTTCTAACCACACAGCTACAATGTGAAGGAACTAAGGAAAGAGTAGAATTGTTCCCTTCATCTCCTACACAGAGAGTACAAAACCTACTGTAATTTTGTCATTTCTTCTCTCATTATAGCACTGAGAGCTCAGATCCATTTTTACGCAATGGCACAAAACAGTTTGCTGCTTAAGTATGTCTTCCAGAAGCTGAGGAACACGTATGCCTCAAATCAATTGTACCCGTGATATTAAGAGGGAAGATTACATAGACCTTTCAAAATTGCCAAACCCTGGCAAATGACCTTGAGTAATTGTGATATTTCGGGTTGGTGTGCTTTGACTGGTGGTCAGTCAAAATGAATCATCCAAGGAACCTTTGTTTTCACATTGTGATCCTTTTTTTTTTCCCATGCTTGTATAGCAGGTTGTAGCTAAAGAGCAGAAAACCTCGTAAAATTTCTACATTACGAATTTGAAGGGCTTTTCCTTTCTGTCTTTCCTCCCAAATGACCTTTCTTTTTTTCAGCATTGAAAGGTCGTCTTTCTAAGAGGAAATTTACCAGAGACTAGAGTAGTATAATTATGCCTTGTGGATGATTTTTAATCTTGCATGAATGCCTGTAGAATTCAAGTGTCCACATGGGGAGTTCTACCATCAGAACTATAGGGGCGTAATTATGCTGGGTGAATTCTGTATTGAGACAAATGCTTTATGAAAAGGAATTTTATTTTGGCTCTTTACTTTTCAGCTCTTTCATGTTCTGAACTAAAAGGAGGTGATCAAATCAATGAAAATAATGAAAATTCAATGGTTACCAAGGGCTGGGGAAATTGGAAAGTAATAAATATATATGTTTCCTGATAACACTCATGCGCGTTTTTGTTGAGTTTCTGAAGGGTTTTGTGAAAGGTTAATAAATAAGGCTTGTTCTTTGCTGAGTCTCATAAACTAATATATGTAATAGCTAAACACTAGTAGAATATTAGAGATTCTTAGCTCCCATAAAAAGCAGCTGGAGCTTCAGGCAAATAGGACACTGGAGAATTAGTTGAATACTTTTTAGTCTCTGTAGGACCTCAGCAGTTAACCCTGATCAAATCAGCCATTGAGTTGCTGTATGTGAATTTTTCTATGTCCCAGTTAAATTTTAATTCCTAAGTATGTGAGTCCTGGGACAGTAGTCAAAATGTTCTCTACAAAAGTAGCTCATTTACATGAGAATAACTTTCTGTAGGTCAGTAAGGGTGTAGTAACACTAATAATTATTTACAAAATGTGCTTAGAGTAAATTACAAGCATGTCAGTGTAATTGCTGCATAGACTTTAAGAGAGGAAGAGCTCAATCATTTTGGTGATGTAATCCAGTCCAGCCCTAGCACTGAGCACAGAGCATTGCATAGTATGTCTCGCTTGAAGACCAAGGTGAACTTCATTAAAAAGATGTCTCGTTCATATTTAAAGAGTTCAGAGAACAAAGACTCCGCCACTTGTATACCATCACTCACTGTTCATGTGAAGCGTTTTATTTTTTTTTTTTTTGTGGTCTGAATTTAGTTTTGACTTGTTCAATCTTTGCTGGGTTAAAAAATGCCTTTAGTGCTGGACAGTATTCACTGAAAATGCTGAAGGGCTAGGATCAAGGCATCTCAGCCCTCTTTAGTTGTTAAGCAAATCTCATGGAGCCGCTTTAGTTTCTAACTGTAAGGCAAGATTTCTATATCACCAGTTTTTCTTGTAGTTTCTTTCAAGTTTTCAAACATCTTTCTTAAGTAAGGACATCAGCGTTGTCAGCAGTGGTATTCCTAATGAGAGAATTACAGCAGGAGCTGAACAAAAGCTCCTGGTCTCTCCTTGCTCTTTTTGAAGCATGGAGAAGTTTTTGTTTTTCATATTTCTCATCACAAGCCTTTTATGAGAGGTACTTTGCAAGGGCCTCCATAGTATAATATGTTTTTCAAGACAAGCTTATTAGAAGGAGACAGCAAGGTGATACATTGCTGTGATAACCAGAATATTTGGGTTTGCCCTGGGTAGTGTTGCACACAATGGTAGTGCTTCTCTCCGCTTCATACTCTTTTTATCTACTATGATTTCTTTTAGAGTTGAAAATACAGCCTTTAGTCTTGTAAAGATTGTTTAATTTATTTTTCAACATGTGTAACCAATATTTTTATTATTAATGAATCATACATCTATCATTTTAGGTGAAGCAGTTTATGAGGAAGCATGGCTGTGCCATTTTCTATATTTCCTATTTTTCACCTGTAGAATTTCCATGTACTGATTGTTTTCATCAAAGCATATCTCTGTATTTTCACCCTATATATTCACCCGAGGTAAACCAGTAGAATTAGTAAAAAAAAAATCTTTCCTGTGAGCTGAATGTTGAAACATTGCAAATGGAAGATGAGTCTGGTTTTGGTTACCAGTAGAACTCTGTTATTTATTTTTAATTAATGTAGAAGAGAGGTCTTTGCATGGTGTCATGAAATGGTTAGGTAAGTTTTAGAAGGATAGGACTATGTGTTTTTGCATTTGTACCCCATCACTCTGCAGCTGTTTCAGGCCTGCTGTGCAAGCATGCTGAAACATAATATTTAAGTTTTTTTTAGTTAGCAATAGTTTCCAGTCCTGAACTGTTCTCTCCAGAGTGGGCAGTGTGCTAGTCATAGTAAAGCCTTAGCTAGACTATCTGAGGGACTTTTTGGTGTTCTGAAAATAATGAGATCAATTTTATTGTGGTTGTGTAGATTTGTGCAAGGGGCAGAGCACTGCAGACATACTTAGAAAAGGGGGCAAGAAAGCCCATCAGCCTGAGGTCTGCTTGCAATGTGACCTTGATAAAGAGGTGATTGAAACTGTGAGTAGGGAAACTGTCTCCTGCAGTTTGCTTCCTACTGTGTTCAATGAAACAGCATATAATATATATGGTTTGTACATAAATAGGACTTCATTGAATAAATGCCTATCAACAGTTCAAGGTGCAACATACAAGACATCAAAAATCAGCAAATTGTTTTTGTATTTACCGACAAAGTTTATAGTGGTATCTTAGAAGGCCCTCAGTGAAGGTGAGTGGAGACGAAGAGTGATGAAATTTAACTAAAAACTCCACAGCAAGTCTTTCTGTCTGGAGTTCTAACAGAAATTATACATTTCTAGCAGCACTGAGTATTTTTGTTTGCTTTGTGTTTTCTAGTCAGAACAAAACCTTGATAGTTACAAAATCATATAGAAAAACTTGGGGTGGAAGGGAGCTCTGGAGATTATCTGCCCCAGGTTCTTGTTGAAAGTAGGACCCTAGATGAGACAATCAGGGGCCTGTCAAGGCCGATGAGTTCCCCACTTCTCTGGGTAACCTGCTCAGAGTTCAGCTGCTCTCATGGTGAAGAGTTTCTTCTTAAACAGAAATGGGTTTCCCCTGAAGCAGCCTATTGCCTTGTGGCACTGGGCATCTTTCTAAAAAGAATCTCCATCATCTCTGTAACAACAATTTAAGTGTTAGAAAACACCCTGAAGCTTCGTGCTTCTCTGGGTGGCGTCGCTGAGATTCAGTCCCTCTGGTGTTGGGGTTCGATTGCCCCACATTGGGTTCCAACTATAGAATTCCGCTTTCTGGGGCTGCTTCACCGGCTTGCTCGCCCCGGGATTCTATATGTCAGAGGTTTGCTGGTCCTGGATCTCAGGCTGAAGCATGATAGTCGGCGTGGAAGAAAGAGCGGCTCTTGCTGGGTTTTAGATGGTTTATTTCTCCAGGAAACCTCTCGAGGGCAGATGGAAGGCAGAGAGGGTCCCGGACCCCAAGTGCAAGGGAACGGAAATTCCTCTGGGCTTACCTTAAGTACCCAGGGGCGTCTCTCGGGCAGGAAAGGGCCAGGGACCAATTGTCAGTAAGGTACATTATAAAGACGGTAGATGTAGGTGGCATCTAAATTACTTTGACAAATCAGGGGCTTCATCCCCAGAATCTTCTAACTCTAGCAGGGTGATTGACACAGAAGTTCAAGGGCCACACCATCAGGGGGGTTAAAGGGGGGAATTGGGACTGAACCACTGCAAACATACAGAACATTGGAAAAACCCGAATCATGCCCTGCAACATCACCCTCAATTTTCTTTTCTTCTTCTTGTTTGCTCAACCAACCCAATTATTTCAAGCTTTCTTTGTCTGTCAAGTTCGCCAGACCTCTGATGAGCTTGACAGCCCTCTGCTAGATTATCTCCAATTTTTTAGTATGTCTTTTTAGCTAAAAGGACCAAGACTGGACACAGTATTCCAGGTGTGGCTTAGTAAGTGCTGAGGAGAATGGAATTGCTCTGTCCTTTTTGTTTGCTGGCTGCAGACATACTGAGGAAGCCCACACCACCATCTGCTTTCATTCCTGCAAGAGCACCAGGCTGGCTTGTGTTCAGCTTGTGATTCCTTTACCCTCAATAATACTATTTAGTTTTTGACTACATATAATGAAAGCAAGGAACAGAAGTCACAAAGCTTCTGGAAGAAAAGGGTTTTACCCGAAAGTCCAATGACGTTGGCCTTCACTCCCAGTGTGGGAGACTTGGTTTTAGTTCTTTCCTTCTTTTGGAGAGCTGGACCTGTGTTGCTCCCAGCCCTGAGCTCTGCCCTCAGGAGGAGGCTGTAACAAGCCACAGCATATTGTGGAGTTCCTTGAAACTCACATGTTGCCACAATGATATTTTTGTTTAATATTCTTCTGATGTTACTTAGACTAGGGACTACAGGTGTGATACCTCCTTGGGGTTCATTTGTCTTCTCCTCTACTTTCTTCCATTGGTTCAAAAATGCAAAAGTCCAGGGAAATTCCCCAAAATTGGAAAAGAAAATGTGCTGGCCCAGCTCCAGTGTGATTCCTATGACATACAAGGTCTTTATGTTTGGTTTCTTTCCTTTGATGTGAATGAACTTGCCTGGAGTTAAGTGATTAGTCATTACTTGAACGGCTCCATCTTGGTGGTGTTGATGAGTAAGTGGAGCTGCCCAAATTTAATTTTTTTTAAAAAACGTATTTACCTTATGCTTTTAGCATTGAAAAGGTGGAAATGAGGCCTTTTAATTCTCTTTTGTATCTCATATAACTTTACCTATGCAATATAGTAACTTCTGGTGTCACAAGGAATCTATTTGTTTTGTTTTAGGGGAAAAATCCAAAAAAAACTTTCAAGCACCACAGTTTTTTAACAAAAAACAGCTTTGGTATAATGTTTGATGTACTAGATAATAAAACCTGGATCAATATTCATTGCTACTTTTACTTGATTTTGCAATCCAAGTACCAGAATAAAAACAAACAAACAAAACCAAAACAAAACAAAAAACAACAAAAACCAAAACAACAAAAAACCACCAAAAAACCCCCAAAAAACCCCCAAAAAACCCCCAAAAACCCCGAAAAACACCAAACCCCAAAAACCCAAACCAAAACAACAAAAAAAACCCCATCAAACAAAACCACTGGCATTTCCCTTGCACAATATGAATTGTGCAGTTGAGTTCTCCACAGTATATTATACTTGCAGATTTCAAGGATGAAAAACAATAACTTTAATTAATATATTAAAGGGGAGTAATATTTCCATGTTACCTTTTAAAGATATTTTCAACCCCCTGAAATTTTAAATGAGGTAATTAATTTGGAATTTTAGTGTACTGTGAAAATGGCACACCTTTTATGTTCATTACACTAACAACAAAGCAGACTGTGGACTGGTGGGCATTTGATAGAAGTACATGGACAAATTCTGATGCAATCCTCTTTCTAGGATTTGTTCACAATGTCTGAGGAAAAGATGTATTCTCATCAGTAAATCCAGAATGAGGACTACTTCTAAACAACATTAGGAATAATCTAATCTCAGGAAAATCTCAAGGATGTTGTAATATGGAAATGTCTGCATCAAGCATGAAATAAATCTCTGTTGGACTTTGTGATGCACCAAGCAGTGTTGGCTGTTGATTGCCAAAAACTCTCAGATACTGCAGTATCTCTGCTTTGTGGAACAAAGGTTTTGCACCAGGCAGAATTATGTGAAGCATAAAATCAACCAGTTCATCAGAACAATTTGTTTCCCTAACTGAGTGCTAAAAGGGGAACCTTTAATAGAAAGTGGGACTTCTCAAGGAAATCCTGCTGGGTATTTTAAAGTCTGGCCTTTAACGATCAGAGGAGTAAGTTACCTTGGAGAGGAAAGCTAGCCTAGTAAAGAAGGCGCAAAGGTAATAATTAAACAAGAAATCAATGTTAAGTATGGAAAAGAGGGGCATAACTGAGAATGAAAATTGAATCGACACAATGTGAATGACTTTTTGGAGAAGATAAAGGTAATAAGGAATTATTACTGTCCAGTAGAGCTTAAGACAATAAGAAGACATTACCAGTATATTAGGAACAAAAGAACAACTAAATCAAGTACAGATTTCAGTCTTTCAGAAACAAGCCAGAAAAGAACCAATGGCTGGAAATCAAAGCTTGGAAAATTCAGTCACTATAAAGATGCAGTGGGGGTGATTACACACAAATTATTTCCCTGTGTAGGTAGGTGGTAAATTTGCCATTGCTAGGAATTTAATCCAATTGGATATACTTTAATCTGAGTCTGGTAACAGGCTTGGCAGCATCTCTATGGATGGCAGTGGAGGCCAATTGTTCTGTGCAATCTTTACATCTGTGAATTTGTACTTTTGTTTTGTCACTCCCTTTTTTAAAAAACTGTTAAAGAGAGCAGAGAGCTCTCATTGCCCACATTGTTCACACGCTCAGCTCTGCTTTAAGATAATGACTAAAAAACCTCAGTCTTATGCTTCAGGGCTACAGCTGGCTGTCTGCAGAAGCCGAGAGGCTGATTCTCCAGGTTAATTCTGGATTTTTTTTATTTAATTTTTCTCTGAAGCCTGAGGGGCAGATGTGGCTGGTTTTAAAACCTTGGAGAGACTGGGTTGCTTCTCTGCAGGGAAGTCCTCTCTTTTATATAGCTGCTATCTTCCATCTGGCTGGGGAATCAGACAGTTTCAGGGTAACAAGGACTTTGAGCTCTTTTTTCTTTCCTGTTCATTATGACATCTAGGCATATCTGAGATCATCATTATTATCATTTGGGCATATCCAGTATAAAAAACCCCTCAATATCATTACTGAGGCCTGGGGGAGAGGCATCAGAGTCTTTTTTGGAATTCTTATTAGCTTAATTTCTTCAAGATAGATTTTTGGTTTGTTTGTTTTGGCTTTTTGGTTTGTTGTTTTTTTTTTGCATAACCCAGCTCACTGTGGTAAGCAATGGTAAACAGGTGAACCATTACCCCACACACCAAACGGCAGGTTGTCTGTTCGGTTTAAATCCTGAATGACAGCTTACTCTTGCTGCAGTAAGAGTTACAGGTTACAAACACTGTTTCTTTTTTTCAAAAAGGGCTGCTGCCAGTCGGGATGCTTGATGGAGTTACAGAGCTGCCACACAGGCTTCCCGAGTGCTGCTTTGCTGGCTGTGTGCAGCAGCTAACAAAGGGTGTGTTGTGCTTGCAGCAGTGTTGCTTCCAAGTCTGGCTTTCCTTCTGCAGCACTGCTTTTGTTTAAAAAACCTGCTTCTCCAAAGCAAAAAGAAGAAAATTTACTAACATTGTGCTATCAGAGAGGGAAGATACAAGAGATTTGCTTATTGTTTTGATTCTGTTGAATTGTGAAGGGCAGTGGGTGGAAAGGGGATGTCAGGAGATACTGGAAGTCAAGCTAAGTATCATCATCTAAGAGGCAAACAGGTCTGCCAGAGTTCTATCCCGTGGCTGTGCTGGCAGGTGTCTCTGCTCTTAAACTGCTCTGTTACATGCATGTGAAGGTACTCATGTGCTTCAAAAAGATCCTCCTTTCCTTTTAGGAAGCTGTCAACAGGCACCTATCATCATCCTGCAAAACTGTGAAGAGACCTGCTGTTTCATCAACATCAGCGTGTTTTCTTCTTAAGTATGTGAAGAAAAGGCTGCCTCCCTCTGATATGAGTCCTTAAGTATTCTTTTTCTGTGGCCAGTTGAGTGACACCTTTTCAGGTCCTACTCCTTGTGTGCAAGTGGAACTGACACTTGCTTAGGTAAATAAACATACTGGCTTATTGCATAAGTCACCTTACCTGTGATAAACCTTGTATTCTATGATTTATCATATGTCATTTTGCATCACATATAACATTAGCTTCTGATATGTATATGTTTAATTGTGGGCTTATCCTGTACCCATTGTCTCCCAGGTGGCTGAGTACCTGTCTGTAGCTCTTGGTGCCTCAGTAGGGGTTTGTACAAAGGAGCTGCAAGCAAAGATAAGTGCAGCTGGAAAACTGGAGATAGATGGATTGACAGTGATGAAGGGAAAAGCCAACAGATCCGGATCATTCCCTGAATGGCAGAACTAAAGAGAACTGGTTTGCTCTGGCTTTGTCTCTTTGGGGTGCAAGACATTTGTGATTGTCCCACGGTAGTGCCCTTTTCCATGGTACCTTCCAACCTATCTGTGTCCTCATAGTGAGATGTCTCACTTAACCCTAGCTCCTCTTCATTCCATGGCTTTTAGCCACTGTTGTTTGGCCTAACAACTGAGAATGACCCAGCAGCTGCTGTTCTGGAGGTGCATTCATGCAAGGTGGCCAACATGTATGTGTCCAGCATGGTCAGCAGCTGCTACCAGATGAACTTAATTGACTGCTCCTCATCTTTGCTGGCAGTAAAATTAATGACTTTGGGAGCTGCCTTCCATGATGTGCTAAATTTTGCACAGATCTGTTGTAAGATTTTCCTACTTAAAAAATGACTACACTGTTCAGTACACTTGAAGCTGAAGAAACATGACAGAGAGACGGTGTGATGCACGCAAGCTTCATTTTCTCACGAAGCCTAGCTAAAAAAACCCACCAAATCTGCCTAGCAAAATTTTCAGCCAACATTTGAGAAGCTTGCCATTAATTATCAAAATGAAAAAGCGGAGTGTGCTAACACAGCTTTGATTCAAACTATCAGAATCTATTTCTCAGAAAATAGATGTGCCGAAAATAATACATAAAACACATTAGACTTGTACACTGCCTGGTACCCCTATTTAGTTTCTGCATCTGGCCTTGTTATAGCAGCTTCCAACCCTAAAAATCACCTTGCTTTCCCCAAACTCTAGAGGATAAACAGAATTTAGAAGGACCATTTTCTTCCTTAAGTATCAGAGAACCTTTGTCTTTTAAGGCTGTTTATTCAAAGTGAGTAAATTGAACTAGGTCAGCCTGAGTTATGGTGATGTTCTTCAGAGTGCCTGTGTTCCTGGAGCATCTCTGGAGGACTGCTGCCCTGTGAGATGTCTGCCACCATTCTGTCTTCATGGCTGTTGTTGCTCACAGGGCTTCTGTGCTGTGACAAACATCTATGCAGGCTTTGCAGAGCAGATTTGAATTCGTTGATGCAAAAATATGTAGATGCTAAATATGCATTTATTGTATCACTGTTGCTGTAAAGTCAGTATTTTAAAGGCTTTAAAGTTTCTGGAAATGGATTTTTGATTTATTCTGATAACAGCCTTCTGGTGCTTATTCACTTGCCACCTATGTTTTGAAGGCCAGTTGGGTACTACAGCTCTTACAAATCATCCTGTGTATTTTGCATTAATCCAGGCCTTCCAGCCCTTCACTTGGTTGTTGTAAATGCAGTTTATAATTAATACAGAATGTAGTTCTTCTGCCCTGTGACTTGGAAACGTTAAAATACAGCATTCAGTCATAGTTTATGCATCTGGTAGTGCAGACTGGGTTTTTAAAAGAACCCAGAAGAATTAGACATTCAAATTTCATTAAAATGCTGTGGAAGTGAAGCATATAAACTCTATTAAAAGCTCAGCCATTATCTATAGCTCTTGGGTTTTTTTCTCTGATTTAATTTGTGCATAAGCCTGCTTTGGGGAGAGAAGTGGACAGGACTTATTTTGCTCACCTTTCCTTCTCCTTGGTGCTGAGGAACAGTCCTGCCTTAGAGCTTGAGTATGCTGTGGCTCTCTGAGCTCTTCCACTTTGAACTGCAGCTTCATGTACCCATACAGGTACTGATTTTATAATTAAAACCTCATTTTCCTAACCATAAAAATGAATGTAAGTATCTGATCAATAAAACTGTTGATATAAATAGTTTGGTGAATATGATGTTGAAAATTATTTACCCATATATGTCTATTTATCTATCTGTCTGTGACATCCTGGAAATTATTTACACTTTTTCGCACTCTGAAATTTTCAGGGAGACAAAGCTGAATTAAAATCAGTGCAGAAAATGAAATTGTACTACAGAATGTAAAAGAATTGGATATGTTGCTTTTGAATACAATGCAATATGATTAAGTGTTACATGTAATATTCTGTCACATATCTAAGAGAACACAGAAGTTTCCTTTATATGCAGGAATCAGGAAAGTACAAAATGATAAATATAATGAAGAAGAAGATGAGAGATGAATAGGATATGCAGTCAGGCAAAGAGGAGTAAGTAGGGAATGAAGTTTGTTCTGCAGTCAGAAGGGACTGCTGCAGCAGTACAGAATATGCAGAATTGCTGCAGGAAGGAGTTAATCATTGTGCCAGCAATGCTTAGCCCCTATTTATTGCAAAAGAGAATTAATGGTTTTCCTGCCTGGTGTTGAAAATAGAAGTCAAATTTAAGTTGTTTCTTAAAGGCAGATATAATTAAATTGTGAACCTTGTGGCTTTTGGTTCTAAATAATAGGACAAGAATTACTACCCTAAATCAGAACAGAGTGCAGTCTCTTAACTGTTTCTTAGGATTGAGAATAGCACAAGCACAGAGTGATACTTTTCCCATTTTCCAGCTGTGCACAACTCTACTTAAACTGTAGATAAGGTGCATCATATATTTATGATCCCTTGCTGAACCCTTTCTCTACAGATTGTTCTAATTATTTATTAAACCTATTTATATTTTTGTTACCCACAACATTCTTGTAACAATAGACTATACTGTGTAGCTGTGAATTATGTGGAAAAATATTTCTGTTTGATTGAAACTGTGATACTTGGTGCTTGTCAAGTTTTATGGTAGGATTAATAGTGAGCAAAGGTTTCTTACTTACTAGCTATGTTCGATTCACTTTCATATGCAATTATTTCTTCTTTTTCGTCTCCTTTTCAAGTTGAAAAGTACTTTCATCCACCCTCATACAGTTACAGCAGTGTACTGCTATTCATCTGTGTTGTCTAGCATACACCATTCCTACTTATAATAAACCTTTGGACATGGATCATTCAGAATTAGGTGAACTGTTTGGAATGTGGATACAGTTTGTGTTTATACAATGGTGTAATATTGTGTCTTTTCATTCTTGCATAATGATTTTTAATTCAGTTTGTATTTTCTGTCTGCCAGTGAGCACTGGGAGATGTTTTCAGAGAATTCTCAACAAGGAGTCTAAGATTCTTGCTGAAGTGATATTAAATTATTTGTTTGTTTGTTATTTGTCCCTGTGTTCCCCCCATGTGTATTACTTTGCCTGTATCGATATTAAATAATGTCTACATTTTTTGTTGCTGAATCACTCACTGTTCAATATAATGACATCTTTTGAGGTATTGGCTGTTTTGAGTAATTTGTATCATCAGCAAACTTTACCATCTCATTATTAATTCCCCTTTCCAGATCATCTATGAATATGTTGAAGAGAGCAAGTTCTAGTGCAGATATCTGATTTCTTCTCTCCCATGGTGAAAACAATTTTTTACTATGCTCTGACACATAATTTATCTACTAAAGAATTTTCATCCTCCTGATAATCTAGTTTCTTTAAGAGCCTTTAGAGAGAGGACTTGTCAAAACATTTGACTTCTGGAAATTGAAGAGCACTACAGGAGCTGGCATTCCAAAGCTGGCTGACATCTTTAAAGAACTTTTGATATCATCATTTTAATCAACTAACAGAAGATGGAACCCCCCAAATTTAGTAATGTTTCTCTATTTGCAAATATTACATTATTTGTATACTAAGAATATCTCAAGTACTTTTACTATTCATACTAAGGTTTCCAGCTGTTAATGACAATTTCTGCAGAAAAGTTATTTACTATGCTACCAGAAACTCCAGAGCGAGGTGCAGCTTTTCACTGAACCTGAGTGGAGCCTGGTTTCTTTGCGATAGAAGTCTTCTATTTATTTTCTGTAAATGAAACATCCCTGAAGCAACAGGGAGGGAATGAAAGTAACACTTTATCACAGTAGCATTTGCAGAAAGGTGAACTGTGAGAGACCCTATTTATAATGAAGCTCGGGCCAACCATGAGTTTCTAAAAACCTTACCTGCAGGTGCTTAATTTTTTTTTTATTAAAAAATGGATATCTGAGCTTTATGAACTTATGATTAAACTTTTAAAATAAATTAAAGGTGAGAGGATTAGATGTGGAATTGGAAATGAACTGTGGTATCTTTTGCCTCTAGCTCAGCATTTTGAAGGCAATCCAAATGAGATGTGACAAAGTGCAGTGCACTCTTTTTTTTTTTGCTGACCTATGTGAAAGTGGAGTTTGGTCTCTGCCAAGTTCTTTGTGTGTGAATAGCCACATCACTATCCCTGCTACTGTAATTAGCACTATCAGCCCTTTGTTGGAATTTAAAATAAATAGGCCATGATTTAGATATCACAGAGACTAAATTATCCCCTTAGATGATCCACCCAGAGTAGAAGAGCAGCCAGCTTCCCCCAGCTCTCTCTCTTTTTTCCACTGTTTGACAGAAGTTACAAAGGTAAGTTTTAAGTCCAGCTCCGATGTTGCATCCTATTTGAAACTTAAAGTATAAAATCCTGTTGAAGGACAGTTCCTGAGTGTGAATTGAATTAAACTCTGTTTTAGTCTGTTATATGTCTTTAGTCTAAGGATCTTGACTACTCCTGGGCAGTTCCTTCCTGATGGGAAGAACTTTGCAGAATTCCTCATGACGTCCAAAGAGGTGCTCCTACATCTTCAAACTCCAATCTTAACTTCACGCACCTCAAGAGAATAAAGTTAATCTACATTGGCCTTTGCTTATCATGACCCTGATGCTGTTTCTGCTACCTGTTCAGTGTTAGGCTGCCAGGAAATCTTCAGACCCGCAGGTACAACCAGGTTCTCTCTCCTAGTCTTCCCACACTTACATAAGACGTCATACAGTAGTAGATGCCCTGGAAGGGAAATGGGAAGCATATTTAAGAAATATTGCATGCAGCTTAGTGTTGACATGGCAGACCACATCTGGTGGTGACCATCCTACCCCTTTCTCTTTGCTTGCTGCTTCTTTTCTTTACCCCAAAGCACCTAGTGGATTTTCTGTTGCTTCCTCCATCTGAACTTAGTCTCTGCTCCATGCAGGGAAGAGGAAGACTTAGCAGCTGGAAAAGGCAGAGTCCTTCAATGACACTGCTTGCCTGTGGTTGCTGGGTGAGCCTATCCTGCTGCCGTTCAGAGCCACAAACAGTGCACAGTGCACACAATGCTTCTGGGCAAAGTATGATGGCACAGAAATATGTCATTGCTCTTCTGGGGTAGTGATCATTATCCAAATGGTCTCTACCTTGTGGTAATGGGAAAAATATTGATGGCCTCATTGTCTATTGCATTGGGTTATTTCAAAAGTGATTAGCAGTGGCGCTAGAGCCAATGACAGGTGATACACTACTGCACTGCTTTAAAAGTCCTACTTTTAAATGTTATGTCAGCAATGTGCTGGTATTCAGCCTTCTGACAGATGCATGCCTTCAAACTGCACAAACACTAGCTATTATTCTGGAAGAAAAGAGCAGCAGTGTAAATGTGCTTTTTTCTCATATTTTCAGCAAATTGTGGACTATTTTAAGTTTTTATTCAAAATAAATTTGGACTTAGTTTTATAACAACAAAAACATGCTGGCTCTTCCAATGCAGACAAAATCTTAAGCTGTCAATATGCAATTCTTGAAACAACAAGAATTTCAGCAATCAAATATGAGGCAATTCTTGTTTCCCACACTAGATCAGCACTTTCTTGTAGAGTTAATTCATGTCGTCATAGTGTGCTCCATGGAGGTGACTCATTTGTGTATTTTGGAGTTCGGACAAAGCCTATTAGCTGACTTTTCTTTGTTACCTTCTACATGTTTTTTCTGCATTTGTAACAGCACAGTCTGCCTGCTATCTGCAAATGAAACAGCTTCTCATCTATACTTTCCTTACACACAAAGAGACTTCTAAGTGTGTCAGACTATGGCTGAGAAAGCCACATTACATGCTACCTGAAAACTATCACAGAGAGATCTCAAAATGGTCTTGCTTAATTAACAGATAGGAGTGTTTTTCTGTGCTGGTCCAACTCTTTGACAACTGCTACAGCTTGTAAAGTTGGATGTAATTACACAGGGCTGAAGATCCCTAATAATGCAGTAGTTTTTCATCTGTATAGAAGTAACTATGCCAGAATGACTGTGTTCACATCGGCATTACATGATACCAGATGTACCATTTTAACTATTTTGGTATTCTCAAAATGGGCAGTTTAACATTTATGTGTGTATAAAGCCTTTAAGCAGAGAAATGCTCAATCTGTTCTCCATTTTGGAAAAGTGTCTATTACCTTAGGAAGATTGTAGTCACCTTGACAACATGAAGCTTTGCTCAAACTCTATCAGTTCAATTCTCTCTACGTAGTCAGACATGAAATTGAGTTACAGTGGCTTGATGGGTTATCACATGTCAGTGGAGATGAATTTGTGTGCAGTCCAGTAGCCCATTGCCAACACAAGGCAGAAATCATTAGATCAAACAACTCCATTTCACAGAGGTTTCAAAGATTTTTTTTTTCTCATGTATACTTGTAGTCTTAAAAATGAATACATAATCTACTACTATGCTCAGCTGAATACTAAGGTGTTATTAAGCAGTAATAAGTTGATCTTGTAACTGAACTACAAATTAGAATTTTGAAATAATTTAATTAGATCAATTTTAAATTAGTGAATGGGAACTGAAAGCATGTATATAAGAAATGAATCTGTCTTATATGTTGATAAAATAAGACCTGTAGTGACTACATTTAGTTCACTTGTATGTTCACTGATGGTTGGATATTTTCAGAGGTAGCTTAGAATCCATGATTTCCATCTGAAATATTTACAGGTGTGCTTAGGCAGCTTTTTCCCATTTATCCCTAGAATTTCATGTTTATGCTTGTTTCAAGAAAATTACATGATCTTTTGGACTTCAGACAATTTTACCTTCATAATGAAGCTCCTTTTTTATTTTTTTAACCCGTCACAGGTTTGCTGACGTGTAAAGAAACAGCTTTGGAGAGCCAAACCACAACAGTATGGAACAAACAGCTATGTTTGGGTTTGATTCTTAACAAAACCATGCTCTTTGTTTTGTAATTTTTACTAAAAAAGATAAAAGAGTGACTATGCCTAAATTAATGGCTCAATGGATATCTCATCTCTTGATTACAGTTATGCTTATTACCATCAATTGTAATGCCTGAAAATGTTGTGGGAACTTCAAGAAACCAAGATCTGACTACACATCGTCAGGTAATGCCTGTAGGGTAATGTGTAGAAGAAAAAGAGGGCTCTCCTCTTTCAGAATTAAAAAAGATTGTGGTCATATTAAAGTTTATATTATTTTCATCTTAGCTGACACTAAAGACCATAATTATTTGCAAGAGAAATTTGAATGTAAATATTGTCAGCATTTTTTCAAACTTTTTCATTGTGAAACAGAAACTATTGAATGTAATGAGAAGGAAGTTAAGAAACTCTCTCTCAGGATACCATGAGTTTCTGACATCTTGCCACACCCTGTTAGTAAAAAACAGACCTCTAAATTGCAGCTAATCTGGATTGCTTGAAATACTGTACTACAAGCACCCAGCCAAATTCTGTTTAGCAACAGTGCTTACAGTTGCTCCTTGTGTCAAAAACTCCTGAGGTCAGAATTTTATCACCACTTTCTTTAGCTTACTAACAGATTCTCATTCTCATTTTGAGGGCTGTTGGGTTTTTTTGTTTGGTTGGGGGTTTTTTTGTTGCTGTAAGAAAAAGGAAAAGGAGAGAAAAGAGAAATAACAGCTCCAAACACTGAGCTATTATTTATGAAGTTGATTTATGATGGCTTATGAAATTTACCTGTACTTCAGTCCTTGAGGAGTACTGCACTTAGGAAGTAAGAATACTTCATAATTATACTCATCAGTCTCTTTTTTGGTATCTTTTTTGAGTCATGAGTAAAAGCAAAAATGTTTCTTTCAAATTAGGTGGACCTTGAGACTAATTTCTCATTGACCTCTAAATAATCTGTCTGTAGTAGCTCCTGGTTTACCTGGATTAGATTGGGTTTGGCAGGGTGGAGGTAGGCTGCTTTCCTGGAAATCTGACTCCCAGGAAGTTATTTTTCCAGTAAATCGTAAAAAAATTTTCTCAAGTTGTTTTTTAATCTTAATCTTTGTGCATCATTAAATTGCATACTTCATTCCTTACTGTAAATTTTATTCCATGGAAATTACATTGCTTTTTGCAATTGTGCTGTGAATGTAGCAAGCATTAAAACTATTCTTTCCTATTTTAATTTTTTTGTGTGTATTCCTATGTATAGATAATGATGGGCCCAACCGCCCACCTTTTGATAAGTAAAGGATAAAACAGTTAATTCTATGATAAGACTTGTCAGAGTCAGTCTAAGGGAACATGTTATTTTTAGTCCTACTTACTTTTTGGATAAAAAGCTTAAAGGGAAGAAGATCAACCATAACTGAAATTAAGCCCTTGACAATGCCTATTCTGCTGTGTAATTCATAAATTAATGGATCATGAAAAGACCTTTAAAGAATGCTATCCATCAGAAATACTACCTTTGGATGTGCAGTGCCTGTATCCCAGAAACCCTTGTGTTGAATTTGCCTTACTAGGAGCCTGCAATCCTTTTGAGAAAGGATGAAAGAACCATAAAATAAGTTTATGTTGTTCAGTCAGCAAACGTTATAAATGACTAACACAATATAAGCAAACCAGTAAATCTAATCTTTTGCAACATGTATATTTAACAGTCATAAAATCTACTTTTGGGGATGTTGATATTAGAGTTTTCTTTTAGATGCTGCTTGCCATATATCCAAATTACTTAGACCTCTGAATAAAGCTAATTTTTCTTTCTAGAAACAAACATATAATTTCCAAGGTGACAAGAAATCTCCAACAGAAATTGTAGAATAATAGGATCTAGCAAATGCTTGCTATTCAAAAGAAGTTTACCACCACAGCATCTGAAAACCTTATCGTGAAGGTAATAAACAAAGCATGACTTACCATCTGTCTTTTGGTTTTTTAATTATCCACTCGGCAGAGAAAGAAATGTGCATATTAGAGTAATGTGGGATTGTTTTGCTGATTTGTTTCCTATAATGACATATAGTGTGATATGCAAATGTATATGTGAGTGAAGAAATAGGCTTTGCATTGGAGATAAAAGTGGGTTAAGCACTTTTCTAATTTTTATTAGATCTTCAAGAATGGCTCCCAGGAAAGCCCTAAAACTGTTCACCCCACAGTTTTAATTTTACTGTGTAGGCTTCATTGTGTGACTGTTGACCGTGGTGGTTTCTCTGGAAATTTATCAGTTTTGGTCCTCAGCCATTAAATGGCTTACAGAGCAAGACTTGAAGCATTCATCATTCTGTAGGGAGCTGGACTAGCAATCCAGGAACCAAAGGGTTTGCTTATGATGGCTGCTCATGCAGACACAGTGATCAGGAGTGCCCCTAGCATGCTGGACTTGCTGAAGGGATGCAAGGTCTCTTGCCGTGGGTATATCCAGTAGTTGGGTCAAGGAGAGAGCTGACATGAAAAACCACAGCCAGTTTACTGGCCTGGCAGGGAGCCTGGGTACTTCCAGAGTCAGGAGAGAGCCTTGTCCATAGATGTTGCTGTGCAAGAGCTTCCTAGCTCTGAGGAATGCAGGAATGCTCCTGGAGCACAGACTGAGCTGGCCAATCACTCCGCCATAGACTTTTTGTTTGCTTATGCTTCATCTCATCTAGAAATTGCATTGACTGGAAAAAAAGTAAGAGAGTGTTTTGTTTTAATATGACCAAACTTGTAAACTCAAAACAAAGGCTTTAAAAATACACGTGACATTAGGCTGCTTCCATGGGGTCTTTTTTCCTGCTTATTTTCAGAATTCATTTTTGACAGATTTTTTCCTTTTGCTTGACACATAGAGAATGCTATGAGATTGCAATATGGCAGTTCTCTTATCAAACTGCAAATAGGATTGAAATCAGGGAAGGAAACAGATGCTGCAGTGATTTCCTTGCACAGATACAGCCCTTCTTCCCTCTGCACCCCAATCACTGGGTGGTGTGTTTGAACAGTGAAGGCAAGCTCGAGGCACCCTGGTGCTTGTGGCAGGATTCCTTTTGGCCTCACTGCTTCTTAAGATGCTGTCTCCTACCCTGCTGCTGTTCAGTAGAAAATGGTTCTGTGTTTTGGCACTGACTGGTTTGATCTATTGCCCTGGCTTGCCAACAGCTGGCTATAGAAACTGCTATCCCTCTCTGTATAAAGTATGTTTAACTACAGGTCTTTTAATTTGAAATGTAGAAGTGCCACAGTTTTGAAGCTTAAACTGCCTTCACCAAGCCCGAAATAAGTTGAGTTAGTTAATTGCCAGGACAAAGTTTGATTATTGTCTGTTATAATGCATCCTAGGAGATGACCCATGATATGTACTCCGTTTGAAAACGGGAGTAAACTTTGCCATATAATATAGAAACAATCAATTGTGGGCACCTTGTTCTAAGAACTGTTTTTTTATGGAACAGGTGCAGAGAGCACCAGATTGTGGCATTTGGGTTGTGCATAAATCCAAATAGATAAAACTCAAGTGTTCCATTAATTATGTGTAGATTCAAAGATATTATATCTTTGTATTAGTTAGGTGTATC
This sequence comes from Cyanoderma ruficeps, assembly GCA_008694505.1. NCBI lineage: Eukaryota > Metazoa > Chordata > Aves > Passeriformes > Timaliidae > Cyanoderma > Cyanoderma ruficeps. The sequence goes on from VZDJ01007747.1 coordinate 32,744,503, forward strand.
TTGCACCAAGGTAGGCTTTAAAATAGAAAATCATGTGTGTATGCATATTCTTCAACATGATTTCTAGCTTGCAGTTATTGCCTAACACATTTAATACTTCTGTGCCCTTCAGCTCTGTAACACTCTCTCACAGTAAGTAAAAGATTAATTCTCTTACTTCATCCCAAAAGGCAAAGATCGTTTTTTGTCATGCCTTAGTTATCCACTTGCATATATAATAGAAAAAAAGTAATTTACTTTTCTACCTATTCTAGATAATGTCACATAGAGCTTAAGACACTCACAAATCTGGACTCCCTGTCAAAATACTTTATAAGTCATTTCCTATCTTGTGTAACACCTTCCCACAGCCACACAAGAAATTAGCTCATGAAATCTACAGCTGTATGGTAAGTCATTTGAAGCTGAAAAAATAATGCAGTAAACTTTCACTTCACAGAAACATAGGTTTACTTCCACAAGTAAGGTCAGGATCTTCTGAAATAAGGGAAGAGTGTTCTAGCTTGCTTTTAGAGGGCATAGTGTTGGTATCACTTAGAGCTGTGTGACTCTGTGAAGTCCCTCTCTAAAATCTTAAGATGAACATATTTTTATCATGAAGAAACTGATTATTCACTTTCAACAGAGCCTTTTCTGTCTGCCACTATGCCAATCCTTAGGATTCTTGAAATGGGAGGTATAGGCAATAGTGCTGACCCTTCCCACCTGTTCCACCAGCTAGCAGTGCTGTTCATATTTACTACCACATATGGATGTTATAGCAGAATCATTTTTACATCTACACACCTGCAGGGTGCTGTATCTCTATCTGATGCATTATATCCCAGCTTTCTTCCTAGTGATGCTTTTGCAACTTCAGTACAAAGCTGGGACTTGAAAATAAAGTTAGAGGTTTATTTTACCTGTTGACCATCTGTACTGTATACACACTGAAGCAATTCACACAAAGTACAGAATGACTAAAGTTTCTGTCAAAATCCAAAAGGGAAATGAATATCTGAGTTTTACACATCCAAGTTTCTCCTACTTCCCAGTTTTTGGTGCTTAGTTTACTTGGAAGGGTCAGAAAATTCAAAACCTAAAATCCATGGGGCTATTGTATCTGCCCAACACTGGAAATTTCAAAACAACATCAACTGATCTCAAAACAACATTTTATCCTGAGAGGAAATAGCTGAGAACTTTTTATGAGTTTAAATATACTCTTGCATTGTAATTTGGAGGATAGCTGAAGTGACACAGGAGAATAGGAGGCACATACTAATCAGAGAAGAGCTGTACAGATTATGCATGTTATATGTTCCTGCGTGTTGATGGAACTTTATGAGGCCACCACAGAGGCAGTGATTGGCTGGGTGGACCAGGAGTCATCCAAGAACAAATAAGGTAGCTAGGGAAAATGAAAGTCAAGAAATTTCTCACATTTACCCACTTAACCAATCTAAGTAAACTCCTAGCAACAAAACAGTTGGTGAAAATATTACAACAGCAAGTTTCAGGTTGACTTGCTAAAGACGTCTCTGGCAAACAAGGTAGTTGGCAGAATTTAATGTATCGCTACACGTTGGTGTTCAAACAGAAGTGTACAAGACTCTTGGGGTGGGGCATTGTTATGAGACATTGTGCCCTGCAAAGAGTCTCACCAAAATAAGATTTTAGCCTAGCAATATGGAAAGGAGTGTTGTCCTTTTTCCTAACTCCTATGCAGCAAGCCATGTGTCTCCTCTTTCAGGTGACAGACAGGTGTCCAGAAGGCAGATCTCACTGTGTGAAAAAGATGGGAGGTGTTTGCCTTCACTAATTTGTCTGGCTATCAAGCTCAGTTATTACCAATCACTGGGTCCCAAAGCAAGAAGTGAATGCCTGCTTTGCCATGGTTTAATGGTCTTCATGCCAAAGTCTCTCCAGTGATGCACTATTAAAAGTGCAAATCACGAAGTGATCAGAACAGGGACCACACCACGTACTAGAAATGTGACAGTTCACACTTCATAATTAAACTGACAGCATGATTAAATAAAGGCTTCTTTTATAAAATGAAAATGAAGAGTACAGGATGGTAAGAGGTAAACTGCCTTTTACTAGGAATAATATCTGAGACATGAATTCTTATGTTTGTACTGGATAAGATCTAATTCAATGCTGATGATGTAATATGTGAATGTTGGATGGAAATATGAGGATTTATATTTATTATATGCCATGCCATGTAATGATTATATAAAATATCTTTTCTTTGTCATGATTTAAAACCATATCTTATTGTGTCAGGGAAAAATGGAAAAAAAAAGATTTTTTGAACCCTGGGTGTGTGCATATATATTATCTTACAATGCTTACCGCTTATGAGGATACAGAAAACAAACTGTTTATTCTCAAGTTTAAAGTGTTCATTTTTTTGAATGTTCTTTAATAAAATTGGTACTTCCAAAGAACTTAACTTAAAAAATTAGGAGTTTCTAAAACAACCAATAATTCTTTTTGGGCTTTGTTTTATCTAGTTGTGCATACTTAAATGACACGAAGATTTGCCCTAAAATTAGTTAAAACTATGTTTGTTTTGAATGCTAACCAATTTCTAATAGCACCTATAAATCACAGTATTTACATTCCTGATCCAAAAGACAACAAAGAAGTCATAGAGACAGAATACTGTCCTTATCTGTAGATATATGCCATAATATAGAAACATAGAAAATGGTTTTTTCCTCTAATGCTTGTAGTTTTCATGCTTTGTTTTTCTAACTCAGAGCGCTTCAGATCAGGATCTCGGTATCTGATTGTGGAACAGGTCCATGAAGAGAGATTGTGAGCAATACTTCTAGACTAGCTGAGAGCCTGTGGGGCAGAACACTCATTTGGATAATGAGATAAGATCACCATGAGGTCTTAAATAGGAATCTCCAACATTTGAATCTTTACCACCACATTCCTTGCTATTAAATTGTTGTGGTCTGTTTGGTGTTTTCCTGAATGTGTTAAATCTTTTCATCCTCAAGAACTAGTGTAATTTTGATGATAAGATTAATTTGACAGCATTTCCAGATTTCTTAAAAGAAACCTCCAAACTAACTGGATTAACTCTAGGCTAGCTCAGAAATGTATCACACATTGCCATCGTAAATAAATTTGATTGACAGTACCTATGCATGTGTCCTTTGTTCACCATCGTAATTCTATTACCTAGTTAAAAACTACTTCTCAAAGAATGAAATAGTTTTTAAAAGGATGTAAAAATGAAAAAAAAAAATTAAGTTCTTTTAGTCTGTTTACTGTTGTTCTTGACCATGCAGCTGTATCACATATTTAACTTTTATATACATGATAACTTGAAATGTACTTTATTTTTGTCAATAAAAGTTGTGATTTTCTTCTATTCCTTTGTCTCAAGGAATTCTGGCCCTAGGATAGCATGATTACTCATTAAAATATTGAGACAGTGATATTGCTCAAACAGAGTGGCATAAAATGATGCATAGATGTCTCTTTATGTTGCACTGTCATGATGTCATTATTGGAAAATTCTTCAGTGAATAGATTCAAACAAGTATTTCTTAATAAGAGCTAGTTTTTCTATTTTTGAAAATATTTATTTTATTGCAGAAATTGAAGTTTTGACTGTATTGCAAATTTTGGTATCACCACTTCAATATACATAAATATAAGTGATATCCATGAAAAAAGCAATCTTAACTCTCCTTGTAGAGTGATGGGCTCTGAATTAAACGTTACCATTTAGGAATAAGATCCCAGAATTTTAATGAATAGTTCTTATGAAACCACCAATTTAATGCTCAGCAGCAATAAAAATGTAAATTGAATGTTAGGAATTATTAGAAAAGAAATAGAGAACAAAAGAAACTGCATAAATCCCTACAGAGTTCATGTCCCCTCTTCTTAAAAAAATGTAGTGGAGAGCTGGAAAAAGTTCAGAGAAAGGAAACAAGAAAAGTATGGAAATGCCTTCACATGAAGAGTGACTTATAGGTCTTCTAAGCTTTTAAGAAAATAATATGGAGACTGCTGGTTCCTTACTTCTTTCCATCATGATCTAGGTGTCTACAAGTCCAGCATGTAAGCAGTTCAAAGCTACCTTATGTTTTTCCTTATGTGGTGTGTACTTAGGCGTGCAATTTGTGTTATGTGTGTTATGTGTGCTGTGAGCTAGCAGAGGTGAAAAAAACTACACAGAAAAATCCATGGAAGAAGATCCCATTGTGAAAAACTAAACACAAAGACATTAGGGCTAGTACAGGAGATCCCAAACACATCTCCTGGGAAAGCCATCACTGTGTGTGTTCATCAAACGCTGTGTGTTTCTAGACATCGGCTGTTGATTACTGTCGAAGAACAGCTCCTGGGCCAGGTAGACCTTTGGTCTGGGTAAGACCATTCCTACAATGTGTAGCAGCATCAGAAGAATTTATCAGTGGAGGAGCTCGCCTGATTAGGTAGTTTTACTGAGAGCAGATGGTTCTTCTTGAATCTGAGGGGTTTGTGGCTGTAGGATAAGCTTATGTGTTCAGATATCAATGCTTGATACAAACTAAATCTAAAGAGCTCAGGATGAGTGCAAGAAAGAAAGAATCTGTGCTTCTCAGGACTAGTGCTGTAGGCTGGTTGAACAGAAAACAGACTGGGGGCATAAGCAAGAAAATGACATGAATAAACCTCTCTGAAGTAGATAACTGCTGGCTTCAAGCTCTCTTTTAGCCTGTGGTGGGTGCACGTGGTTTTAACTCCCTGCTCCTAACTTGATAATCATGGTCTTTGAAAGAGTGCATAAAGAGTAACGTCTACACCACGGTGACTTGCTATGAAAAGCAAACAAATGCTACTTTTTGCTTGCCATCTGATAAGGCTGATGCAGATTGATGCTTGTTTCTCACACCATCCTCTTTAGGTGGGTGAGAAAGGCCAAGAGCATGAACATAGCCATACAGCAGAGCCTCAAGGCCAGTTAGTACGCCTGAGCATGTTATTTATCAGTGTAGGTATAACCAGAGTGCATTTTTAGTGTCTTTTTAGTGTCCTTTTACCCAACTGACAAGAGTGGGGAAAAGTGTAAGCATAAACTCTCGTATTTTGCAGAAAAGCAATAACTGTGATTCTGGTTTATATTAGAGCAGCTTGAAAAACTGCCCTGCCCTGGCAGCCCTCTAGACTTTATGTCCAAACTTAGATCACATGTGTTCAAGCTTATATCACATACAACTACACAAACATTTGCTCACTTGGATAAACCCCTGGGCACAATTATATCAGCATTTGTCTAAGTTCAACATTTTTGTTCCTTAAGAAAAGCTATCACTTAATTTTTGCTTTTTCTCAAATTTAAAGAAAACTTTGAAATTTCAAAATTTACTGAGAAATGACATTTGGGAATTGCTTTACTTGAAGTCATCAAAAGCACTCTTTATCAAAGACTTCAATGAAATCAAACCAGTTTGTTTTTCCTTTATTATTTCAACTTTCAAGTGATAACATATTTGAAACATAGTATATAGTGATTTAAGTGATGAGGTCCAACTGAAATTATGTAACCTTTTAGAAGTAAAACTAAATAATTTTCTTTAATTTTTTTGATGAACTCAATACATTTCTACAGATCATTGAGTCAGCACTTGCTAATGAAAAGCAGTTCTTCTGGAACTGCTTCAAACAGTCCTTGCAGGATATAAGACTTTTAAAATTCCAGACTGTAGATAAAAGCCCTCCTCCTCCTCCTAAAAAAAGAGAAAAAAGCCTTTTACTCTAAAAAGCAAAATTACTCAAACTAAACAAATGTTTATGTTTTGTGCCTGCATGTCACACATGAGTGCCTGTGAATATAGTCTAACACATTTGACAGTTCTGCTGGTCTGATTCCGTACTTAATTCTGCTTTGTTTTATCCCCCAAATTTTTGCACAATATCTGCTTTCATCCTTACTTATTAATACTGGCTAGAGTCTGTGTTATATTCCATCCCATACAGCAATGCTCATGGGAGCATTTTGAAGTTAAAACAATATTCCAGCATCAATTTTATACTCTGCTGTATTATAATAACTCTTTCATCTTTGTTTTTAAATGCTGTTTTGAAAAGCACAGATACTCAGGCTTCATACCTTGCTCACCAAAAGAACAAAGACTGAACACTGCTTGGTTCCAAGTGTCAATCAGGACATAACAAGTTAAACAGCAGCCAACACATTGGCAGATGAGTAACACCGAGTGGTTACTAAGCAGTGCCGAATGCTGTTTGTCCTAGTCTACCTCAGCAGCTTAATGTGTTTACTTATTCATCTGCATCTGTTAGGGTGTAGCCAGTGTCAGTAATGGGTAATTTTCCCAGTTGAGGCAAGGTTTTGGGGCTTGTCTTACAAAACCATCCAGACCTGGAGGATATTAAACTGTGATTAAACTAATTGATTTCAATAGGTGCTAATCATGCAGGCTCTGGCAATGCACAGTGATGAAAAACTTCAGTGTGCCACGTCCTCTGGACAACAAATGTGTATCTCACTTCACCCAAATTCTCCTATAAAGATGAGATTTTTTTTTCTATCCCAATTTGGATATGTATTTGGTTTTCCTATAGCTGTACCCCATGCTGAGTGGATTCACTTTATCAGTCTCAGTTTCCTACTTGGGAATAGCTTGTGGGTAAGTCAGGTTCTCATCAGTATAAGGAGATGCTACAATTTAACGCCTATTATGGGATCTGATTAAGCAAATGGAAATGACCTAACAAGTTGGCCCACATGTCTGCTTAAGTACTTACTCCAGTGGTAGTATTTACTGTGCCCTGACTGGTAGATCTGGCTGTGGAGGTGGCAGTTTGCTGTTTCACGCTTGGTCTTTCATTGAGGTGGATCTGAACAGAGACTCCACTACTCCCATCTTCGTGCCACCAGCAAGGAGTGGGTGAGCAAAAGATGTGAAAAGCAGCACCATGGTAAGGACTGGTAAGGAGCCAGGAATCCACAGCAGCCTGTAAAGGAAGGGACTTAGGGAGTAGGGCAGGACAGAAAACTAGTCCACTTTCTCCATGCACTGCCAGTGCTCACTGCTCCATGTTCTCACCCTGGCATGGGTTTTTACCTCTGAAAGACATTGTGAGCATCCTTAGGACCATCTTATGTTCCTTCCTCCCTTCCCATCTTCTGTGGAAACAAACTACTGGCAGCTTGTCAGCCTGGGTCCTGTGTCTTTTGTGTTGACTGTAACTTTTATTTAAATGACTTAGCATGAGTTGGGGCTTGCACCTGTGTGTGGGGGAAGAAGGTCCCCGGAGATACTATATTAGGAAAATTCTCAAGAGCATAATGTAACATTCCCTCTCATTTGGAATAGCCTTTATTTCACCACAGCTTTCATTTCAGTTTGTGCTGCCAGATGAAGGATGCAATAAGCCTGATTAAATTTCCATGATTTATATATCTGCAGCACATTGAGTCCATAATTAAGACAATGGGGGACAGAGGCCCCAGCTGTGATGTGCAAACAGAGACCTTCACATGTCAGACAAGAGAGGGATGTGTGAGAGAATACAAGTTAAAGACTGATACAGTATTGATCAGTGTACTGGGTGTCAGCCAGTGTATGTTAGTATCTTCTTACATCTTTTGGAGCCACATCAGAAGAAAAAAGGATTAAGGTGAGTTCTCCAGTAACTTAAATTATATTAATTTACTGAATTACAGAGAGATGTTAAACAAGGGTCAGTTGGGAGAAAGCTGATTGAAGTATAGTTGCCTGTGGTGGAAGGCTGGTATTGTGAATCTGGAAAAAGAGTGTTAGGCCATGGTGAGGACCTGCAGGTACCTCCATGGAAAACTGGAGGAGGAATCAGGAAGATCCTCTCACTGACCCACTTATGGAAGAGGAGAGAGGAAATGACCAAGCCAGGTAAATGAGGACAGGATTGCATGATGAAGAAAGCTAATTGTGTTGAATGCAGCTGATGGATCGCAGAGGGTGGGGAAATAGCAATGCTCAGTTTTGACTGAACACAGTTCTGGAGAGAACAATTTGAAAGGGGTGAGGGCAGGAAGTTCATCTACATATGACAGATGTGTACCAGATTGCAAGTAAAATACATGAATATCAGTAAGGTAAATTTGTATACAATGTATTATAACTTCAGGATAAGCAAAAGAAGGAATGTCGGCATATACAAATTAATGTATGGCTACTCTGTAAACTTGTTTTCAGATTGTGTTGCTGTAGGTACCTCTCTGACAGCAACTGAAGTATCAAAGCAGCATCAAATTACTCTGTCCCAGTTCCACAGTAACAGGCATCTTAGTTTCTGCCCCTGCTTGTCAGGGTTGGCCATAGCTTTCATGTCAGAAATCCCTTACTCCTTGTCTCTGTTAGCAGTTTTAACACTGAGACAGATGTGTGATCCTGTTCCTGACAGATAGCAAGATCCACAGTAATTGGAAATAAATGGAAAAAAAACAGGCAGGGATATAAAAATTAAGTAGGTTTAAGATGAATACTTATTTTCAGCAGTTGAGGAGGAGCTAAGATTGACCAGATAGCATCTGCTGAGAAATAGGAGGATTTTCTCTGGATTTTAGGAAGGAGAAAATCTACAAAGCAATGGTGAGCTGTTGTGCACCTCAGTTCACAAGACAGTGGACACACATTTTGGGGTACAAATGGACAGGCAGTTTGGCTGTTGGGGACTCCATGGCTGGTGCCAAGCATAGCTGCTTTGTCATTTTTTGGGGGTGAATAACCCGGCTGCAGTCTGCATGCCTGGCAGGCTTCTCCTGAAGGGTTCAGGGCAGGTGTATCCCTGCCCACGTCCAGGCTCATGACACTAGGTGAGCTATGCAGCCCTAAAGGTCAATGGTGCAGTGAGTGGCAGCTATCCTAGGTGTCAGGAGATCCTCAGAAGGAAATGGGAATCAATCACAGTGTTGTAGCAAGGTATGGGCCACACAATTCCTCCTGTGGGAAGGATGCCTTTCATGCTGATGCAGCTCAGATGTCCCCAGTGCTGACAACAGCATCCTAGATTAGCCTAATTGATTCGGGTTTTTTTGTTTTGGGGTATTTGTCCCTTTCACGGCAGGCAGGCTGGTAACAGGAGCTGGGAACACCTCTGCTCTTGGTGTCCTGTCCTCCTGGCCTGCCTCTGCTGCAGCTAGACAAGCGGGTGAGAGCAGCTTTTAGGATGCTGACAGGCCAAGCACCTTTGTACAGGGCCTTCAGAGATGCTGCTGGAAACAAGATGATGCGGGGGATGAAAGGGCAGCAGGGACCTCACCCTTGCCATCTCCCTGGGGCCAGGCCATGCAGCAGCTGAGGTGTTAGTAGGGACAATGGCAGTGGCAGAAAGATCATGGCCGTTTTCCCCTCCTGTTGAGTAAAGCATGGTCAGAGCAATGAGTTCCCTCCCCACCTCTCTGCTGCGAGCAGCACAGACACCCTTCCCCGCAGCTCGGCGTTCCTTGTTCATTACCATCTCCTTACCTCCACACCTGTTTGATATTACATATTCAGTTTGGAAATACTGTCCTTTTTGTCCCCTTTTACACCATCTGTTGACACAATCCCGTGTGTGTGTCTGGGTAAGATCCAGCTGGCACACGCAGGAGGTGAACACATTCACATCTCCTGAAATTGCTGATTCAGGGAGGGGAGGCGGGGGACACGCACACGCTCCAGAGCCCCACACCCCGATAGCGCCGCAGCTGAGAAGCCTATCATCGCCCTCCGCGATAGTGCCAGGCGTTATCAATGCACAGCCATCCTTTCACCCGCGCCTGCCCTCCCCGCGCCCCCGACGTGCCTGTTGTAATCAGGGGAACAATGGCAGAGGCAGAGTGCCCGGCACAAAGACAACAGCTGCACTCCCGGGTCGGGCTTTGCAGCCTCCCCGCACAATGGCGATGTGTAACCCCATCCCACTGCCCGCCTCGGAATAATTTATTTATAGATGCAATATCTCTTTCACTGGCCTATTTAAGAATGTCTTTTCATAAATGCATGGAAATTGAAATTATTCTCTGCTTTCCCCCCAAAAGATTAAGGTATCTGTTCTGTATAGATAAATAGCACAATTTTGGAGAAGAGGGAGAAAAGCTGTTGGAATATATGCAATAAAGGATGAGGAGAAGTTGATTAATTGTGATGTGTGCACTTTTTAAAATTAAATATATTTCATTATTAGTGTGTTTGCAATAATAGGCACATGTTTAAAAATAGAAAAGAAATATTGAAGTCAGGAAAAAAAAGCCCTCCTAGGCAATGAATGCAAATCTTTCCTCTGCGAGAGATGACTGGTTGGCTCTTTGGTAATAAAACCTCTTTCACCCTCACAGACTGTAAGCATGAGCATCTGCTTAAGACAGAGAATTTTCTACCATCCAACAGAGAGTGAATCATCTCTCACATGAAAATATGGTTGGTTCAGCACACTGCTTGCTGCTCTTAAATACAGCATGTGCAGCCTATGTATCATCTAAATGTGTAGTGTAACACAAGATCAGAAATGAGGACAGTCTCTGAGATCTCAAAAAAGAACTAAAACCAGTAAAAAGTTTCAATACCCTCCATATTTTTAATAATATCACTTTAATTTTTTTCTTTATTTTTACTAAAATTAAGATTCATTTTATTTTTCTAAATCCTGATCTCTGAATGCAAACAAGTAGTAGCTTGGTGACAGCACTTTCCTGTGTTAAAGGAGTGGCTTTAAGGCTCAGGAACTTGAAGTGCTTCATCCATCCATGTTTGGTGTGTGTGTGAACAGATCTGTGTAAGGAAAACATGACAAGACAGTCTCCAAATAGGAAAAAGCTCTGGTGCTACTAAACACTCTCCAGACACCTCCATCAGATTTAAAAATCAACTAAAAGCTCCTCATGATATGAAACACACTTTATTGGTCACTCTGGAAGAAATTTTTTTTAATGAAAAACACCATATCACTGGTTCTGTATAAAATGTATTGGAAAAAAATGCATGGCCTCTTTATATCATCCTCTCTTCCATCCCCTGCAGTCCACAGGAAAAGCCTCATGACTGGCAGCTGTTTGGCTGCCCTATTATCTGAGCCTGCGTCCAGTCTGGCTAATTACAGTCACTGATTACTAAACACTGAGCAGCACTGTCACCTGCCTTAGCCTGACAGGATTATACCATCTGTGCCACATGGCCAGGGTATGGAAAGCTGGTGAAAGGTCAGAAAAAGGGGCAAATAACCCTTAATGGGAGGTAAATGTATGTTTACAGACGTGACAGCTGACTGTCATTAGCGTATATATACACGTATTCACAGCTGAAGATACTTCCCAAGGAAGAATGAGGGGCATACGAAGTGTGGCTTTGTCAGACAGTTGGGTTTTTTTCTGCCCCCAAAATAGGTGTTATTCACTGGGAAGAGAATAAATACACTTCTCTCAGACACACTGAAATAACACAGGACCAAATGTTTCCCTCCTTACCTCCCCAAACCTTGTCTGCCCATCAGCAGCAGTTTAGAAAACCTGATCTACTGAAGCTGGTACAAGCCTTTGTGCAGGTGAACTGTCTGCTTTACAGGAGCTCACTGGATATACTTGGATTGTCGTTGCAGAGGCACCAAAATTAACTCTGCTAGGTAATGAAGACTGGGCTACTCCCAAGGAGCAGTGCAGGAGCCCTAAGCAGAGGGTCCCCCCACTCCAATACCCTGCTCCAGTGCATGTCTTGCCTCCTCTTATCTGCAATGCCTGCATGAACATGGCTCCTTCCTGCACCTCTTCTCCCACCAGTGCCTACATGCTTGTACCTGCCCTCTGCTCTGCCCAAGCCTCTGCTCTGGCTGTTGCTTGTCTTCCCCTGCATGCTGGAAAGTGTTCTCTCTTTTCCCAAGTACATGTGACAATGCCCCCTTTTCACAGAAACCTTCATGTATTACCTCTTCCTTGTTTTATGTCTCCATGAATTTAGGTTATAACTCTCCAAAGGATATTTTGCAACTTTTTCTATGCATCTGGGCTGAGCCCTCCTGAGGTCAGAGTGGCATAGTGTTTATTCTCTGCCATGTTGGATCATTTCAGTTCAAATCTGATCCCTCCTACGCCTTGGAGGTTATCTAAGTTATCTTGAAATCACCATAATTTGTTGGCCTGAAAATCTTTTCTTGTTTACACCTGTCTCTGGAGCATTTTGCAGGCAATATACACCCAAGAGCATCCATAAAGTGGCCTAAATCTGACAGTATATGCCTCTGGGTCCCCTCAGCTTGTCCAGGGGTATTATCTGTGGAGAGGATGGTGACACAAAGTCTGACATGGTCTCATGGTTGTCAGTCTTCTGTTATCAGCAGCTCAGTGGGTTCCACCATCACCTGCTGTGGCCACTCCAGGTTTGGGTTGTGGTCTGGTAAGTAGGGAGCATCCTCCTCCTTGCTGTATTCTGCTTGAAATATGCAGATATTTTAGCCAGAAAAACAAGCAGTCTGTGCAACTGGAAGTGATTTATTTCAGCTAAGTTGTGGTGTCACATGCTTACCACCTTGCTTTTATTCTCCTTGGATTTCTTGCCTGGACATTCTCTTTTGCTGTCAAATACGTATTATGTTTCTTCAGTTGTGTTCAATTTGTCTGGTCATTATCTACCAGGTATTTTAGTATGTGATTCTAAGAGACATGTTTGACTGAAAAAAAATGACTACTAATGTCCCTGCATACATCAATTCACACCTTAAAGAAAAACACATGAATCCCCAAAAGGTGCATATATGTCATAACTGAAGCAGTCTTACATTTAATGGAGTGTAATCTTCTCAGAAACCAAAATATAATTTATTTCATGTCAAATAGGTGACCAACATTTGACAGCCACAGAGTACAGGAATTTTTTAAAAGGTATCAAATCAGGGTGTCTAATGCTCTGAGTTTTCATGGCTGACCTGTGTGGTTTTCTAATAGTTGCTCTGGTGGGTTTTTGTTTTGTTTTGTTTGTTTTCTGGTGGTTTTGTTGGGTTTTTTTGTTTGTTTTGGGTGGGAGTTTTTGTTTGTGGGTTTTTGTTTTGTTTGTTTGTTTTTGGTTTTTGTTTTGTTTTGTTTTGTGTTTGTTTTTCTGGTGAGTTCTTTAAAATTGATCTTAGGAGCAGACATATTCAAAAAGCAACTTTGTATAAACCTGTGTGTACCTGTATATGCTCACTAGTCTGCCAGTGGGGTCAGACACTGATGTTCTGTGGGTGGCACCATCATCCAGGCCGGGACTGGGATACTGGAGCAGAGGAACGCAGTGATGATCCAGAACATTAGGAGGAGAGCATCAGGATGAAATTCAGTGGTACAAAATGCATGCATTTTTTCAGCCAGTGCTGGGACTTTCTGTTGGAATGTGAAAAGGAGCACAATTAGGTTGTGCTGGTAGACTTCAGTTTGTTGGGATGCTACTGATGTGCTGCAGCCATGGAAATCCCAGGCTGATTCTAAGACACACCAGTTCGAGGACAGGTAGAGAAATACTTTTAACTCATTTGGTTACCAGCAGTTACCCTTTTGCCTCTTCATCTCTGGGTGAATACAGGCAGGCCTGCTGCTGCACAGAAGCCTGGCCAGCCATGCCCAGAGCAGATAAGTGCAAGCTGAAGCAGGTATGGAAAGCACTTCCTTGGATGAACAGGAGACCTGGCAGCTTAATTTGAGAGAGACAGCTTAGGGAGTGTAGCTCATTTAGTTCCTCAAGACAAATGCCGGGAGAGAAAAAGATGTGATTGCTCACTCTAAATTTATCAGCAAAGGCAAATGCCAGAGAGGCAGAGGAACTATTTAAGGTGAAGGACAATGTTGGCCTAAGAACAAATGAGTGCAATCTGGCTATGAATAAATTTAGGCTGAAAATTAGAAAAGGGTTTCTAACTATCAGAGGAGTGAGTTCTCAGCTTTTTAATAGGAATTCAAGAGACCCAATTCCTATTCAGTCCAATATGATAAGATTATTAAAAAGCTGCCTGTGATAGGAGGGAACCAGTCTATGGCTTAGAAGGTCTCCTCCATGTCTAAACACTGATGGATCCAGGTTGAGTAAACTGGAATTATATTAAGAATTTTCAAAAGTCAGGACTCAAACTGTCAAGAGAGTCTTACAAATTTTTGATTCTTTGGACTGTAATGTCTCATCTTTATTTCTCTGGCTTTTTACCTGTGAAACAGGGAGGATAATTCCTACCCTCCTCCGCATTTAATCACACTGGGGTATTATTAAAACACCCTCACTGTGGTATTATGAAAATATACTATTTGCTGTTTGTGTAGCACTCAGGAGTGCTGTGAGGATGAGTACCAAAGGAAAAAAAGCTGCTCTGAAATTAATAATTTTGGCTGCACAGCTAGATTTGAATTACATCTAGTAAATCATGCCTAGGGCAACATACTGAGTGAGAAGAAAATAAAATATTGAATAGTTGCTCATTAAGTGAACACCAGCTACTCCGTGAACTGAATGAGACAGGGTCCCATGGAAAATAAAGTATGTGATTTTGTAATTGAAGATTAGAAGAGGGCTGAATTAAGATTGCACAAACCTTTCCTTATGCCTTTCCAGCATCAAGGATCTGGACAACCAGGGGATCAGGCCCAGCCAGTGTGTGTTAATGAAAGGCAGGCCTTGCTGGAGCAACCTGATCTCCTTCCATGACAAGGGGACCTACTTAGACGCTGCAGTGCTGGAGTGAGTCCAGAGAAGGGCAGTGGAGCTGGTGAAGGGTCTGGAGCACAATTCCTATGAGGAGCAGCTGAGGCATCTGGGGTTGTTTAACCTCAGGAAAAGGAGGCTTGGGGTGCGGCCTTATTGCTCTCTACAACTACCTGAGAGGAAGCTGTAGTGAGGTGGGGGCTGACTTCTCCTCTCAGGTGAAAAGTGATAGATCCTCAAGCTGAACAACAGGAGCATCTGATTAGATATTTGGGGAAATGTCTTCACTGAAAGGGTTGTCAAGCATTGGAACAGACTGCCCAGGGAAGTGGTGCAGTCACCATCCCTGGAGGTATTTGAAAGAGATGCAGCTGTGGTGCTCAGGACATGGTTAATGGAAGACTTGGCAGTGCTGGGTTAACTGTTGGACCCGAGGATCTTAGAGGTTCTTTTCAACCTCAATAACTCTATGATTCTATGAATAGGCAACCACCCTCCTATCTCTCCAGCCTGCGTGCAGGGAGAGGCTCTGGAGTGCACTGTGTGAATACCCCCCACAGTACTCTGCCCTTGGCACAGGCAGCTGGAGAAGAATGGGAAGAGTGTTGCACCAGCTCACTCACAATCAGCTTCTCAGAGCCAGGAAGAGAATAGTGTTCTGTCTTGTGGAGAAATTGGAAATTTATTTCGTCCCAGCTTGGAACTCATTCCGTCTCTAGAAATTCTGTGTAAATGCAAGTTGGAGGAGTGATTAAAGTCTTGACTGTTGAGCCAAGAAGATGGGTAGCCCAGAGTACCCATGGGTACCTTTGCTGTGAATTTTGAGGTGTAGCTAGTTTAGAATGTGAAGCTCAGGCTTTGGGTGTCATATCAGGACTACCACACAGACTGCCAAGGAGGAGTGGGTACAGACCCAAGAACCCATGTCCATTTCAAACCTTGCACTTTCCTTGAAAGCAGGAGTTTGGAACAAAGGTTGAAGATATCAATGCGGGAGCAACTATTCTGTCATTATTTTTCAAGCTAGTTGCAGCACAGTGGGTCATACATGGAATAAATGTCAACAGACCATCATGGATAAGGTGAGTTTTGGCTGTGGCAGGAAGAGCTGCCACTGAATAGATGGCTGGCAGTAACTCTCCCCTGGGCACACAGATACTATCAGTGCATATGGCTTTATTTGAGCTGGAGTGGCCGGTATGCCACCATCAAATGCTGAAACAAAACCTTGCTATTTTTAAAATAGCTTTGATATAAAGGTCAAGCTACTAACGTGTAGTGAGTTCGAGCCCCTCTGTTTCTTGGCACCTGACATCTTCCTCAGCTGAGGACTGGTTCCCAGAGTGGGGATGCTCACCTCTTCCTGGGCACACTACATTTTCAAAGTGAGCACTAACAAAGCAAGCAAAAACTCAACTGGTTCTGAAAATCAAATTCCTCAAAAGTTATCCAAGAAGCATATATTTCTTAGCCTTGGGAAACAGTATTATTTATAGACTCACCCAGAATACTTGGCTGGATATTTTCTGTGTGAATTGATGCAAAGGAGTCTGGTGTGACTGTATGTACTATACAAAGGCAGACACACCCCATATTTAAAATATTCCTGGTTTACTGTAGTCAACCGTATTTTCATGTTTGTTTGTCATAGCAAGCATGTCTGTAATTATGTGCTGATGGCACATTCTTACTAACTGAAAATATTATCAAAAAATACAGAGCTATCTCTAGATGCAGACCTTGTTTGTGACAGCAATGTTTGCTACTGAATCACAAGCCACAGAAAGCAGTGATTTGCACAAGAACATCTAATGCATAAGAAGTGTGCTGAACACTACTTCTGCACAGGAAGAGGGAAGGAATAAAAACATATTCATCTCAGTAGTGGTTAAATGATAGTGCAAACCAGTAATTACGTGTAAATTATGACCTTGCCCCCTTACAGTCAGCTCCTCAGTAAACATGACTGCTTTTAATTTCCATGCCCTCAGCAATAAAAGTCACTGTTTTCAGACGAAGTTCAATTCTTTTCTTCAGATATCTTTTTTCAATGAAAATGTGTGGTTTTGTGCTTCAAAACCTTAAATGAAATTCTGGGCTTTTTAATATTTAAGGCATTATAATTGAAATATAAAACTGGTGGAAAAATATTAGCTTTTATAAATATCACTCTCTTCCTTTAAGATTTTCTATCATTAAAAGGCATTACAAGTTTAAAATTTAAAGACTTTTAAATATACATTTTTTTCATTTTCTTTTGACATTCTGTAATGTTTCCAAAGCTGAAGAAATGTTGAAAAGTTGTGGAAAATAATGTGATGAAATAAATGGATGCTTTTCATATAATGTACATGGAAATAAAAGAAAAACATACAGACAGAACGTGGGAGAAAAATGGGAAAGAAGCACACAAAATTACTTTTTAAAAAACACAGGTTAAGAGTACGTGTTAAAAAGTAATGGAGAATCTCACTGAACTAGAAGTGACTTAATGAAAATTATTTCCATTTTTAAATATTTCTAATTTTTCTATTTCTTTAAACAATAAGAGGAAAGTATGAACTGAACCCCAGAGTGTACATATTATCATGCATTTCAGTATGACAACCTGTAGCTACACACAATTACGTGCTATCAGTTGCTGAAGTGGAATTCATTATTTCCTACCTTAAGCTGTCCTATAAATTTGCTCTGCACTGTTAAGCAGATATCAAGTTCCGCCTAGAGATAGAAACACTGCTGATGAGCAAAGGAGATCTTAATAGCTAAGTTTTTTGATGCTTCTATTAAACTCAAGAAACATTTTGGAGGAAAGACAGAAATCATTCTTCCGTGAACAGTCACGTTGCGTTTTCCTAGCATTTCCCCTCTCACGTTCTCACGAAGCACAGAGACAGAGTCGTGGTTTCAATTCCCTGCACGGGTTAATGCAGAGCATATTTTGATGCAGAATTGCCTAGAGCAAATCTCCTTGCACTGGACAAGCCTAAGGGTCATCATGATGCCTCTTGGATAACCCAGATGCTTCAGTGGCTTTACCCACATCACGCTCTCCTGAGGTTTCTAGTACTACGTCCACTGATGGCTGGAGAAGTTTCTGCCTGACCCACTATGTTAATTCTTCCCAGGAAACTCCTCTGGGATCTCTCTGTGGGCTTGGTGTGTGCCATGGCAGCACAGGGATGTGCCAGAGGATGCACATACACATCCCCATGGAGCTACTCCCTATCCATGCTGGTGATGACTGCAGGTCAATGTATTGTAACCCCCTGTCAGCATGAGTCAACAGCTCCACCACAGCAGGGTTGGAGGCTTTTGTGGGTAGATGGGATTTGAATAATTGGCAGAGGCAGGAATGAAACCTGGCTTAGCTTGATTAAAGAGGAATCCTAGCTCAACTCCCTGCATGTGAAATGCTGCTCACTGCTGTTTTGTCTGCTAAAATCAGAAATAGGTTTACTCCTATGACCTACCTGGAGTTCGGACACTTTTTCCCACTAAGACACACCTTTAAATGCTTTGCAAATATCAGCAAACTCAGTTTCACAATGAGAGTTTCTGCTGGCAGGCAGACTGCATCTTCAATTTTTGGATGAGGAAATAAGGCAGGATTGGTGACTGGCTCCAGGCCATATCCCCATGTCTGCGTGGCACTGGGAAACACTGTAGAAAGACATCCAGGCTAGCACGGATTTATATCAGAATGGGGCTCCACCCTGGATAATTAGTCTGCTGCTAAGGAGCAAGGTCTATCCAGCAGGGCAGAAAGCTCTGCAATGCAATCCTACCTCCAGATGCTTCATGTGGGGATCTTAAGGCAGGTCTGCAAAATGCTTCTCCAGGTCCAAGGACTTCATGAAGAAGGGAGTGTGTTTTGTGGCTCAAGGACAGCATTTATGGGAACACGTCTCTTGCAGCTGTACTCAGAGCTGAGAGCTCAGAACTCCTTTGTTTTTGTTTTATTTTAATTTATTTATTCAATATTTGTTTATTTATAATTAAGCAACAACAACAAAAACAAAGAGATTAAATAAAAGCATCCAATCCCTAAAAATATGCAACTGTAGTTCATGACAGTGTAGTTCCGACAGGGAAGTCAGGAACTTGCTGTGACTCAGTGGCTGATTGTAAACTAAAACATAGGGAGGGAGTGCCTGACTCAGCAGATGCCAGAGTCTTCAAAGGGATTAGAACTGTTGCCAGGGAGCTCCACCCTTTTTTTTTTTCCTCTTTAAATGTGTCTTAAGTTTCTTATTCTTGCATTACATTATATATAAAAAGCATGTATGCTATTGAATTGGCACATCCAGAATAGGGAGCACTTAAACACCAGATTTTCCCAAAGGATTATGATTTGATTTGATCTGCATATGCACGCCATTTCATCACTGCAGAATCTCTTTCCTAGAATTAATATCCCCCACCCCCCCTCCTGATTTATAAACACAGTAAATGCAAACATTTCAAAAGAGGTACTCAAAAAAAAACAAAACCAAAAAACCACAAAAACAAAAAACCCACCAACGAAAGTCTTCATCAAAAAAAAATGTTTGTAAGCTGAGCATACCTGCAAACCCCTTGGACCCCAACTTCAAGTCCCCTGGCTCCAGAGCTGCTGTATTTCTATGGTTCTTTTGGGAAATTGCTCTCAGGGGCCTTCTCCATTGTGAGATGAGTTGCTTTTTAGGGTGCTAAGACAGTTCTCTATGCCAGGTACTAAACCATTTCATAATTTCTGCCTCTGTGTAGCCTTTAAACTGAAAAGATAAAAATGCAGGGAGTCATTCTACGCTTAAAAAGTTTTGCTGGCATGGCAATAGTATAATTACAACAGTAAAATCCCTACTGTGAGTTTAGTCCTACCATCAAAAGGCCTTTTTGTTGTTATAATGTAATCTGTTCAGTGAAGTGGTTTAATTCCTACCAGCAAAACAACTTTTTTTGCTGGTATAAGCTGTTTCTCTGTGCAGGGTGTTGGCTATGGCAGGGCCAGTGCTGTACCTCCATCGAGGGCTGATGTGCCCAGAGGATGAGCTACCATTTTCCACCTCCCAGGGCTGAGGCACCTGATGCTCCAAAGGGATTAGGAGGCGCATAATGAGTGTAGGGTCAAAAGGGAATTTCAGTCCACCTTTCAGTCTGGCTCCTTTGCATAAGCCCTTTATATGTTAAATCCGTGTCTTTACTGGGCAGATTTGTTGGCCAGTGCTGAGCTGGGTTGCCTGTATAACCTAGCACCACTTCTGACACTGAAGGCATTTTTGGACTAATACTGAGAAAAACAATGATTTTTTTCACAGGACTGTGAACTAACCCCTCAGGTTTAATGTTCTCTGCTCTCAGCTAATTACTTTTGTAGAAAAACTTGTTTGAATCCAGGTGTGGCTTTCTATATACATAAATATACTGAATGTAATCTACCAGGCTGTGTTGACTTGATGACAGCTGATGCAAGGTGCCACCAGAGAAAGGGGCAGATGCTCAAATGGGGTTTCCCACTTACACTGTCTCCACCTCTCAGTCCTTCCCTGCTCTTTTTTTGTGGGGACAGTGCGCAAGTTTACTCTTGGCAGATCAGGGATGGGATTTTAGATGCCCTTGCCGTCACCCTGTCCTTCCCAGGGGTGGGAACTGGGGCTAGGTGGTTCACAGGGCATCCATGGATCAGGCCATGCATAACATCTCTCTGATGCCATCTCTTACCCCTTGAGGAAAGGCACAGTCATATAGGATTCAAGGCTTTTTCATAAATACACATGGCATGTTTGTTTTTACCCACATTTAATCAGTTTTTATTTTAGTCTAATTTCAATATTCTGTGGGATTGATACCAGAAATAATAAAATGCAGAAATCAGCATTATATTCTCTTAGCCAGCACTACCATTGACTATTTCAGGGTTTTTTTAGTACTTAAGAAACAAGTGCTTCAACCTGTTTTATCAACCCTCCCGGCCCTCCTGTTGCAGATCACTAGAGCCATTTTCAGAGTATTGCATGCCAAAAAAAGCAGGGACAATCTGGAAGGAACAGGTGTATTGGCTTCTGTTGCTGCTTGAAGGAGTAAACATCTAATTTGCTGCTCCCACAAAGGAGGTAAACATTTAGCTCACAAAAAGTTTCCTTCCCTCTTATAAAGTCCCACTGGTGTCAACCTAAATAAATTCCAGAAGTCAATCTTTTTTTTAATAAAAGGTTTCCTTCCCTCTATGGCACACTATTTTGCATTGCAACTGTTTATAAAGAGAAATGTTTTTTCAAGTAGGCTGGACATTTTGCATTCTAGGGTGGTTTTGGCTGGAAGGAACTATGCTGAGGTGCAGCAGTTTGGGCTGACCTTCTTCTTGCTCCTGGTGTGCTTCCGGCTTGCTGTTCTCATCAGGTGTTTTCCAGGAGACAAGATTCACTCCAAACTCTTCCCAGGATGAGGGAAGATAAAAAAGAGTAGTAAGTAAATTTTGCTGCTGATGAAAAAGGAGTATCTGAAGAGAGATCTTTTGAAAATTCTGGGAGTTACAACACTTTGGAAAACCTAACAGGTTTGGTGGAGATTTATTCAAGGCTAGTGTGTAAATCTGCTTGTGCTGTGTATGTCCAGTGAGGCACCTGAACTGAGCCCAGAGAGTCCACCCTGCCTACCTCATGTCCCCTCTCCAGTAACTTCAGACTCCCAGAGTGGGAGCAGCTTCTTAGGAAGACTGAAGAAGAGTAGGATTTGGATCTGGGGATATGGATATTACACCAGAAAAAAAACCAACAAAAAGAGCACTGTCAGTAAATTGCTATTTTGCTTTGCTTGCTGAATGTAACAAACATGACCATCTTCATCCTGGTAACTCTTTGTCTTACATTTCTTAAACTCCAAAAAAGCTTCATTCATACTTTTAAAATAACGTGGATCTCAGTATTAGTTACGTTCATGTCTTCAAATATATTATGTTTTTTTTCTCTTCAGATAATGAGATTATTTCTTTGAGCTGAAAATAAACCCAAAAGTCAACAGGGTTGTACCTTAGCAGTAGCTCTCAAAATCAGTTCTCACGAAACCTGACTTGCTACAGTTGTTGGTTTTTTTTTTAATCTGATTGATATCTAGCTCTTGTCTATTCTCCACAGCATATTTCTAATTCTTTAGGGTGTATTTGCAGCAATTGAATCTTTCTGAGGTTTGCATTAAATTTGCAAATTGTACATCTGAAGCTGAAAAATAAGCTCTGTATTTCTGTGGTAAAACGAGGTTTACCAGGCCCTTTCAGAAGCGACAGAATTTTTTGTGGTTTGTTTCAGTTAACATGGGCTGCAGGCAGCACAGGAACCTTTTGGTGCCCTCACTGTGTGCACAGCTGCCTTTCCTAGATGAGTGGATAGGTGCAAAGGTTTTGGGGGTTTTTTTTGGTGGGATTTTTTTGGTTTTGTTTTTTTTTTTAAATAACACCTGCAGAGCAGTGGAGAACTTTTTGGTTTCTAGTTTTGGCCACACAATTGTAAAACAACTCTGCCAATATCATCCTTCAGGACATCTGTGAATGACTGTGTTTTCCACTCACTGTTCAAGTAGCTCAGTTTTGGAGCTCTGTATTCTGTTGTTCAGACTCTTAAAAGGTATTTATTATGTCCACTGGACACTTTTCACAAGCTTGTTGTTTAGACAGTTGACTTATGGATGGTGATTTTTTTGTAGCCCAGATTTCAAGGTGTTCTTGTACTTGTCTCATCTGTGGTGGAGAAGGTATGTTACAGATGGCTGGATCATTGATGTGGTCAGTCTGTGCACTTTTTTTTTTTCCTTCAAGAGGTAATATTTCTTTTAAATTACCTTTTTATAGTGTTAGCCTAGCATTTTCCAATGCTTCTTTGACTCTCTTAGCTTACCTCTCTTCCTGGAATCATGCATCTCCTTACACCATCCAAATTTCCTGCATTTTTCAAGTGAAATTCTTGTTTGCCAAGTAAGAGTTTGCAGACACAGGGTCTTCCTGTGCGAGTGTTGAATATGTACAATTGTCAGTAGGGTTTCTGAGGAGCACCTGCCAGAGCCCTGCCACTGCTCTACTACATGAGACAAACCAGTGCCCAGAATTCTGGAGAGATTGGTGTTCTCTGTGAATGGGGTGGATTTACTTTTTAAAAATTTATATATTTCCTTCAAAGCAGATATTCAGCTTCTCTTGCAGTGACACCAAATGAAAGCTTGTTTCTTGTCTCTTGCCTTCATCTATTTAGCACCTACTCCTGCTTTGGCCTGGAAGAAAGAGAAGTCGCCCAAGGGTGAATTGCTGTCTGACTGCTTTTCCAGTTCTGTTGAGAACTGAAGTCCTTGTCCTGGGAAGATAGTTTTGATCTTCTTCTCCTCAGTTCTTCACTGAAATTATGCTCCCTCTCATTTTTATCCCACTGATGTTTCCTTTTCCTTTAAAAAATGGTTATTTATCTGCATATCTTTACTGAGAAACAGTTACTCTCTATTATACAATATTCTTCTAATATTTATGTCATTTCCCTTAAAATGTATGAGGTTTTTTACATTTCAGTATTAAATGGCACAGATCTATGACCTAGCCCCAGAGAAAACTCACTAGAAACACTGCCATCTCTCTGTTTCTGTATAACTTTTAAAACTATCAAAGAACTAACTTCCTTTCTCACTTAATCATGTGAACTTGGGTTTGATTTCCTTCTTGCTTTTTATGTGACTCAATGCTGAATATCTGAGAGAAATTCAGGAATTCTTTTTTTCAGTGGTGGAGGCTTTATCAACAAAACTTGCAATTTTTGAAAGTTATCAATATTATTTGCTACTCTCTCCTTTCCATAAACCTGTTGTTTGTTATAACCTCTACTATTAGCCTTCAACTCAGATCTTTCATCTGCTCTTCTGTGGTGCTCCTGGGGTTTCTGTCAGAGCAGAAGGATGACCCCTTTGTTCTTGCAATCACTGGGGTAGCATCAGTTCTCTGCCAGGTAGTTGCAACTTAATGACTACTGTACTGAAAACCAATATTAAAGGTCTGATGACCTTCTCCACCAGCTTTTAACACTTTGAGACTACAAGTTAGCTGGACCAGTTAATTTCCATATGCTTAACCTTTTGTACCTTGATCTCAGTTCTTGAGTATTTCTGCCTCTGCTACTAACCCTTCTACAGTCCTTAACGGTTAACTGACATGTAGTTGTTGCTCTCAGCTTTCAGCCCTTTAAAATTATTATCCATATTTATAAGGTTGTTTTATCTCTTTTTTTTTAAGCAGGTTGACATGTTAGTCATGCAATTTTGTTCATTGGATTGTTTGTTTTATGTATATATAGTGTATATATAGATTTATATGTAATAAAATCTATTTATTGTAGTCTTTTTCATCTCTTTTCTTGAATATTTCTGAGCTATAATTGAATTTTTTTAAATTTAAATTTCCACTTCCAGGTGATTTTGTGCATAACAATTCCCAGCTTTGTGAATGTGGAATTTCCAAAGAGCCAAGCATACAATTCTGATTGCACATAATTGCATCTGTTAAATGGCCTAAGCAACAGTCAGTTTCTATTCTCTGATCAGTTTTTCTGTGGCAAGCTGAGATGTAAGGCGGAATTCCTTCCATGTGAATACAATTTGTTCTGAGCATGAAAAGTGACATATAAAATGTCTTCAGGACACTTTGGTGTTGGGAGGAAGAGACACCCAGCACATTTCACTCTGCAGTCTATGGGTGCAGATTTTTTGTAATGTTGTGGTTTCACCCCAGTCAGCAGCTGAGCCCCACACAGCCACTCGCTCACTGCCTCACCAGAGGGATCTGAGAAAGAATCAGAAAGGAAAAGATGGAAAACTCATGGGTTGAGAGAAAGATATTTCAATATGGAAAGCAAAAGTCACACACAAACAAAGAAAAACAAGGAATTAATTCACTGATCCCCATGGGCAGGCTGGTGCTCAATCATCCCCAGCAGAGCTGGGCCACATCACACATAACAATGACTTGGGAAGACAAACACCATCACTCCACCAACACCCCACTTCTGCTTCTTATCCCCAGTTTTATACACTGAGTATGATGTCACATGGTCTGGAATATCCCTTTGTTAGCTTGGGTCACCTGCCCTGGCTGTGTCTCCTCCCACCCTCCCATGCACCCCCAGGTTCTTCACCAGTGTTGCAGTGCAAAAAGTAGAAAAGGCTTTGGCTGTGTGTAAGCCTTGCTCAGCAATAACAAAGACATCTCTGTATTTTCAGCTCTGCGTTCAGCACAAATCCAAAACACAGCCCCATACCAGCTCCTGTGAAAAAGCTAGCTCTAAACCCAGAACATACAGCTGGGGAGATGTTTGAGAAAACGAGCACCCTGCATGCTGATGTGATCGCCCAGGCTGGGATGTTTCTTCTTGTGCATTTGGGACACTCGAGGCATCTGCTTCTCAGCTGTCTGTGATCTAGGAATGGAGAATGGCAGAGCATCACTTTCTGAATTTTGTGCTCACTGAAACCTTCCTAAATTGGAGGTTAACCAGGATTTTCAAATTCTTACTATAAAGATTTAGTTATCAGGTTTCAACAAGATAAACTGGAGTAAATTTGTGCTCCTATGGATGTCTCAGTCCCTTTTGTCTGCCGCCAATGCTCATATGACTGGAGCAGAGGCTATTGAACTCTTCTCCAGGTGTCAAAGTGATGTACTTCATTTTGTTCCAAACATCTTTATCTTGAGCTGAAAATATTCCTTTATTCCTCCTTCAATTTCCTTCTTTGTGTTAACATCATGTTCTTTGGTCTAGTGAGCAAGGAACCTGGAAAGTCAGTTCTAGTGAGATAAGGTAAGGGGTGGTCTGAATTCTGCCAATCCTTCTTTCTGTTCAAGGTAAGATTAAGTTCAACAAACCCAGTTACATTTCATTCACTATGTACCTCCTGATTTCTTCAACAAAAAATCAGGAATTGTCCTGTGGATGATAGCCAGCATGCTTACACACCTTCAACTTAACTTCAGAATTGATTTTTTTTTTTAATAAATTTAAAACAGCATATTTGTTCAGGAAAAGAAAGTGATTATATAATTAAAATTTGTATGAAGCACACAAAGACACTGAATTAAGATGACACAAGCAACATCTGTCCAAGTACATTATGTTTTTTGAATGCTGAATATATAATGAACTTACATTGATTTGTGCATGCATAACATATGTATTAAGGGGTTTCAAACCTTTCAATTTTATATATCCTTATAAATTTTCATGCTGAAGTATGCACCTTTTTAGCCTAAACTTTTCCCAGACACTCTCATAGACCCCTTGGATAAAAAAGCCCTGAATAAAACAACAGAGATCCTAACAATATAGGGAGTATACAAACTATCGGACAGAAAAACATGACATAAAAAAGGACTAATACAGTTATGGTATTCAGTTGTTTTCTGAAAAACAGATATAATACTTTTTCCTAAAAATTCTGGATTCTTCTGATCTTGTTCAGTTTCTTGTTTTTTGCAACTGAACTCCCAAGTTAAGCATACTTTATCTCTGTTTGCCTATGGAGCATCCTTTGCCAGCTGAGTTGCAGCTGGAGATATGGTCTCTGCTACAGTTGAACTTTGTTGATAAGTTCCTAGTTTTTGAAATGGACTGGGGATAGGTGGGGAAGAAGTGAGTAGACCCCCAAGGCATTCTCTCTTCTGCTTGACATGGAGCTATCCCATGGCCATGAAGTCAAAGCCTTGGCAGAGCTTGCCTATGCAGTTCAATCACAGTAATTGAGCCTGGAGCTGAAGATTGTCTTAGTCACAGTGCATCCTTGTTGGCAGAAAGGGCAGGGGGAAAAGCAAGCATATTCCATCACTAAAACCAGCTAATAATAGCCTGAGCTTAGCTGCAAGCAGAGAGAAGGTGGGAGAGGTGACGCAGGACAGTTGAAGTGGTTTGGAACAGGCTTGTGGCTGCTGCTGGTGAAGCCAAAGGCTTGAATTTCTGCCATCATGCATGAGGGAGGCAACAACAAAGTGATTAATTTCTCCTTGGCAGGTGATTAATTTTCTGTGGCTTCCAAGAGAGGCTGCCAAAGTTGGACAGAAACCTGCTAAAGGTGCTCAAATACTCCTAACATGGAAACTGGATGAGAAGACAAAAGTTTGCTTCTAAAAAATGAAGCCTTTACAAAGCACTTGTGGGATAGGCAGAGCTGATGGATGGCTGTGAGCAGGGGAGCATGGTAATAATGTGCACTTTAAAGGAGAGCCAGGAACTCTTGAATTTTAATCTGAAGGCTGATGCCAACTCTTCCTCAGATCCTGAGCAAGGTGAAGTCCACTCCTGTTGAAACCACAGGGGGTTCTTGCATTCATTTCAACCAGGCCAGGATGTCACTTTTCTTGAAGAAGGGGTAACATTGACTGCAGAGAGAAAAGGTGTCTGGGAATAAATTAACTACCCTTTACAGCGATACATACATTATTATCACTGCCAAACAATCTCTTGCACATAAACTTAACATTAGGTTTTATTTAAGAATAATAAAATAATAACAGTCCAAACCACTGGCTGATATCATGTGTTGAAAGGCTTTGCATGGCCAAATGTTTCTGTACTTATGGCCCATTACATTTCAGTTTGCCTTCCATAGTTGCTGGGCTGTTAACTTGCCAGAAAACTCCCCAATACATCATAATCAAAAAAGTAAATATTTAATATCTTTTGCCTTGCACTCAGTGTGAGCAGAGATCCAGTTCCAATACCTGCTCCAGTATTGGAAATTTGAGGTTTACATGTTGACCTGGGAGCAGAGCTGAGGAGGAGAGTGATGGAGAGGGGTGGGTTGAGGGAATGGTTAACTCTCTGCTGGATGTTGGCTGGGTTTCTGGGGGCATTTTATGCACACGGGGCAAGGCTCTATTTCTGGCAGTGAGAGAACTGCTGATCCCTGGCTAACAGGGCCCAGAAGTGCCTTGTCACTGCCACAGGGTCATGGGCTTTTCTTGTGACTTGTACTCATTCATGTTGCTGGAAAATAAAACCGTTCACTATGAATTCAGGAAGCAATGCTAGTTTCAAATAAGCACACATGAAATAATAGTTTCTTTGTTTTGGAAGGTATTGTGATAGGTGTCTTTTTTTTTCCACACAGGCATCTTGTTTAAGAAGGGACAGAGATTAATAAGATATCTCATAACATGTGAGAGAGAGTTAAAAAGTTTCTGTATGACAAAACCCTGAAATTTTTATTTTTTTTTTTTAGTTTCACTTTAGCTTTTTGCATTTAGTATGCAACAGAGTGATAACCACAGGATTGGACTTGACTCACAACACAAATGTCATGAAACAGCAAACCTTTAACAAAGCCCCTGGTATCACTGGACATCTGGCTGTGTTTGGGAAGGGTCAGGCTGCTTAGAGATGTGCACCACAGAGCAACAGGGCACTGTGTTACAGATACAGCTGGACACTGACAGCAACCAGGGAAGGGTTTGGATGGCTAAATTTCACAAACATTAAATATAATTTGAGAAAATCACAAAGCTGATTATCATTGAACGATGCAAATGTGAAATGTTCCAATATCCTGAAAAGAAGCTTTTTTTGAAATTATCATTTGTTTTATTTTCACACAACTTATCCTAGGATTTGTGTTAGACATCACAAATAATCAAGAACGAGCTGATGAATAACAAGGTGATGGCTGTTCCAGGTAATACACAGTTGTTTAGGATAGAGGAAAACAGTACTTAAATAAAGCACTGTTAGTTTTAAGTATAATGAGGAGGTCTCTTGCAGTTCTTGCAAATTAGACAAAAAAACCCCTTGGAAATATTGTGGATAATTTTCAGATACATGTCATAATGGTATTCGGAAGGATTATAAAGGTAAGTAGCACCTTATATATTATGAGAAAAACAATAAAGGAATATAACATCATCACTATTTAAATTCACGAACCCATGTCATATACTAGAAGTAGTTCTGGTTGATCCAACTCAAGAAAAAACACAGAAAAATCTAGAAAAAAATCCAAAACAAACAAGTAAAAAACCCAACTTGAAACAAAAAACTGTAAGACATTCACGGTAGTTTGGCACTCTTTGGCTTGGA
Source organism: Cyanoderma ruficeps (assembly GCA_008694505.1). Classification (NCBI taxonomy): domain Eukaryota; kingdom Metazoa; phylum Chordata; class Aves; order Passeriformes; family Timaliidae; genus Cyanoderma; species Cyanoderma ruficeps. The sequence goes on from VZDJ01007747.1 coordinate 32,773,208, forward strand.
AAAGACAAAGTATCGTGAATGGAATAATGCATTGTTTTATAAAACCTTAGAGATATTAGAGAGAAATTTATGCAGATTGCATGCTGTTCTCTTAGTTTAACAGATTCAGAGGCACCCACAGAAATTATTAAATAGAATGCAGTATAAACACAAGGAAAATCTGTTCCACAGTGTATGTAATTATGTAGAATTGATTCTTACTGAATGACATGGAGATGAAGAATATAAATGGTCTCAAGGGTATTAAATGAGAAAGGAAAGGTCAGTCTCTCTGTAGCAAATAAACACATTGCATCCCTCAGGTGCTGAAGTCTAAGTCACAGATGGCTGGGCCAGGGGAAGATGGAGAGTCCTTGTGTTCAGTGTATCCTCTGCAAGCATCAGCAGCCACTGCAGGGGACAGGGGCTGGCCAGTGCTCTGGACCTTCCAGCTTGCCCATTCTGGGACCTGCCACTTCCATATTTCTGTGTCTAAGTTTTCATTTTGGAAACTCAGGTTTGCTTACTGATGATAAAATCAGATCAGGATGAATTAGAATTTTCTACAGGACAAACTATCCCAATTTTGTCCAGTTCTTATATCTGTGACATGAATCAGTCTAACTTGTATGGAGGAGAGAGCCAGGCTCTGTTGAAAAGAATTCTGTTCTTTCTTTTGGAAGAAGTTTGTCTTTAGAAGTAAATAATTTTTTCTCCAAAGTCAGACAAGGTAATGTGTAATGGTTTTGTCTCTATGTGATGTTATTCCTCACCTGAATACAAGCTGCAGGTAGTAATTTGACGCCTGATTATGTGTCTAGCTGTAAAGACCTAAGTGATAAGCAGACCTTGGCAATACAGAATCACAGAATTACAGAATAAGCTGAGTTGGAAGGGTCCCACAAGGATCATCCAGCTCCTGGCCCTGCAGAGCACCATCCCCACGAGTCACACCATGTGTCCCAGAGCATTGCCCAAATACTTCTTGAACTCTGTCAGGTTTGGTGCTGTGACCATTGCCCTGGGGAACCTATTCCAGTGTCCAGCCACCCTCTTTTTCTAATATCCAACCTGAACCTCCCCTGACAGATTTCAGGCCATTCCCTCAGGTCCTGTCACTGGTCACCACAGGGAAGAGAGCAGTGCTTGCACCTGCACTTCCCCTCACAAGGAAGTTATGACTGTAGTGAGGTCTCCTCTCATTCTCCTCTTCTCCAGGCTGAACAGACCAAGTAACCTCAGCTGCTCCTCGCACGGCTTCCTCTCAAGGCCCTTCACCATCTCTGTTGAATATATTCAGCTTCAAAGGAATGCGACAAAACTTTGAATTCTCCCCCTACTTTACTGTGTGCATAAAATATAGTATCATCTGTGGGTGATCCCTGAAACATCCTGGAGGCAGCTGCAGCAGAGGGCAGCTGTGGGTTGACCCCCAATAGCTGCGCCTGCTCGGACCAGCACCTCCTGTGTGGACAGAGAGCAGGGCTGCTGCATGTGCCAGGCCACCTGTGTGGGTAGGAAAGTGTCCCCAGCTTCTCTAACAGCCTAACTGGGTCAGTGAGGAGTGTGACTGTTTGCTCAAATAATTAGCCTTGACAATAGGCATGTCTTTCCTGGGAAACAAGGTAGCAGAATAATAATAGCTTTACTCTGGTAAAGTGGAGACCAAAAGAGACGGCATGTACCTTTCTGGTCCTAAAAATCCTGTATGTGGATACAGCCCAGCAATGTATAACTCTGGAAATAGATGGCTGTATTTTTCCTACCAGTATTTCAATTCAGTTCCTAGTACTGGTGTTGCAACAGAGGTGCTAGAAAAACTGAGGCATGTAAGGCATCATGAACTCATCGCTACTGTGACACAGACAGGAAGCCAGGAGCATCACAGGGTAAACCAAGGGGCGTCTTCAGATCGTTAACTTAAAAAACCCACCCAAAACCCAGATATCCACACCCACAATGTTATTCAAAAACCAGAATATCATCAGGAAGCAGTGAGTCACCATGTGACCATTGCCTTTTTTTCGTTAAGGTGTTGCCCTTAATGTAAAACTTAGGCTTCCTCTCCCCTTCAGATGAAGTACCTGGTATCACTAGGTAAACAAAAGCCGTTTTATGGTTATTAGCTGTGCATAACAGCAAGGAGGAAAATAACTTGCTCTCTAATGTGATGGATGAGCATCAAAAGAGCTGGATCCTTGGCCTGTAAGAACTGGAGAGCATGTAAGAACAGCAAATCTGTGCAGTGGTTTGGCTACGTGATACTGCAAACACCCAGTGTGGCACTGGAGGTGGGGAGCAGTGCCCCAGCCCCTTCATCTCCAGCCCCTCCTCATCCTGTGTCAGTGGAGCTGCTTGAGCAGAGGGCTGAGCTGAGCTGTGTGGGTGTAGGGATCTGCAACAACAGGTGTGTTTGGATGAGGAGGCTTAGAAGGGCCCAAACACGTTGCCCAACATATTTTTAATAGATTATTGCCAAAATGAAATGACAGAGAATCAGAGTTATTGCCTCAAGAAGGTCATGGAAGTTGTTTGTACTTTAAAATGTCTTGTTAGCGTATGTTGTGGCATTACTATTAAAGTAATGCATTCAGCCTAATATAATACATCTAATTATATGACGTGAGCCTCATCTGATGACTTTCGCCTATTATATCTGACAAGGATATTTTAAATGAGAGGCCATGTGTTACAGCAATTTCAGGAGATGAGCACAGCAGCATATAGTTTCAAAAATAAAATATCCACTATGTTATTTGCTGTGATTAAGTACCTACTAATGTAATTGTAAAGTAGGGAAGCAAGTCTTTCTGGTTTGTGAATTATGCCAGTGCTGAGTCATTGCTGATTTTTTTAAAGTTTTATTATGAATGAAGGGCTGGGTCAATGCCAAATTCCATGTTCCTGGCTGCTTCTTTTATTCCCTGGCAAATTATTCAAGTCCCTGGAATCAAGCATCTTAAAATGAAAACTCCAAAAGTTGCAGAAGAAATACTTTAAAAATTTGAAACAACCAGCACAATGAGTGGCCCTGTGGACCTGAATAGAAGATAGCACCAAAAATGAAGACTATGACATACACCATCATATGACCAAACTCTGTCAGTATGGGAAAACAACATAAAACAAAACAAGCTATTAACACGTTCTGCTGCAGAACAGAGACATAGCTGCAAATGAGCATGCCTGGGCAGAGGATGAAAAGAATGCAAAGGCATTCTCCATTCCCTCTGAAGGTATCAGAGGGATAAGAAATGAGTAGAGATTAGAGGGCTATTCTTGGTGCCTCCTGTTGCTGTTCAGACAGACACTGAGCAGAAGGGGTACAAAAATCACGGACCACAGAGTAAGAGAGGGAACACAGGAGAGAGGAAAAGCAGCACACTTTATCTGATGATGTTGTTCAATGTAAACATGCACACAGACTTTTGAACCTTGAGGGATTGTCTGCAGTGCTGGCCAGGAACAACATTCTCCCTCATATCTGTGCTCAGGCCAAATGTGCCCAGCATAGCAGAGAAAGCTGGAGACTGCCTGTACCCCAAAAGTCATGGCTGTGAGGAAGTGAGGTGCTGGATGGTGATCTCCTTGGGCCAGGCAGCCACACATACACAGGTCCCTGACACAGGGAAAGGTTGCCCTCCTTGCTCTACTAAAAGCAAGGTGATCCCAGCTGGATGAGTTGTATCTGGAAGCTGCTGTGGTCTCTCCCTGCCAGGTAGAACCCAAGTTTATCATTAGGTGTTGCTTATTTTCAGGGCAGACAGGCAGTATCAGGGCAGTGAGGAAGCAAGCATTGAGGGAGAGAATTCAGGCAAGCTCTGTTCTGCTGGGTCTTGGCTGAATGGTGGCAGGGCTGGCACGTGGGTGGCAGCAGCAAAATCAGAGGTGAGCTAAAATTTTTGCAGATCTGAATCCCTGTGCATGCTGGAAATTTGCTGGGATGACAAGTGAGGTGCTTGGCTTCTTTCCATCCTGTGAGTCCTGCTCTCAAGGCACTTCGAGAGTCTTCCTCTCCCCATGTGCTGGAGAGTGGCAAAGAAACCCCACACTGTCCTTCACTGGGAGACTATCACATTAGTGACACCAATATCATAGAGATATGAGAAACTTGCATTTAAATCCCTTCCTTGTGGGCTGGCCCTCAAACTTGCTTATGTCTCTCCCAGGAAGGCCTAATTACTCCACCTCAGGGTGTTTTGGACAAATGTTCTCAAAATAATTCACGTATTTCAACTTTGGCTGAATATTTGTTTTGTTAAGTTACCCCTACCCTCAGCTGAGTGTGGACCCACTTATAACCTAGCTAAACCACTTCTGTTTTGCCACAGTAAATACATAATTGCTTCAAGAAAAAAAGAGCAATTTTAAAAGGGGGGACAGAGCAAGTCCTCCAAAACCCACTGCATGCTTTCATGACTAGACTGCTATACTGAATGCTAGAAGATGGGTTGAAAGACTTTGGCAAAAAGAATGCTCTTTTACCTCTTACACGAAGGTATTAAACACATAATATAGGATTAAAGGCAGTGTGGGGGAGCAAGAAACATTGTATTCTTGCTGTATTTTATGGGAAAAGCCTGTCTTGGGTGTTGAATACAAAAGAACATGTGTGATCAAGAGCACTGTTAACAGATGATGATGTCCTTTGGCATGGAATCACCTAGACTCTCTTAAGCACCTAAATTTTGCATCTTTCCTTGACTTGTCTGAGATGATCTGGGTAGCTCTCTGTCAGCCATGCAAACTAGAGGATGCCTCTGAAGGAAAGTGCAGAAAGACATGTATGTCCTGCCTGTGGCCTAAGCTGGCCAGATGAGAGCCAGCTGTGATCCTGCAGCTGTATATGACATGAGTACGTTGCTGTGCTTGAATCAATACATCCTGCTGAAAGGCAGGATGTATTTGCTCAGGCAGAACACTGTTAAACACTTCTGAACCACACCTGCCTCTTGTCCATGCCAGCCAGAGGAGCCCATGCCCACATGTATAAGTCTGCTATAATTTAGTGCTAAAATCTCCACTTGCTCTAAGGAGTCTGGGTGCCAAAATGTTAGGCACTGTAGTGTTTTGTGCTGTACTTTTGCATGTTTAGCTTCTGATTGACCAGGAGAACCAGGTCTGAGAGCCAGTTCTAGAAACTGCATCAGGCAGGACGTGGGAAGTCTCCTGCTGGTCTGGGGCCACTAGCAATCCAGCTTTGCCGGTGGGGAGCCTGACTGTCTTCTGAATGGTGAATAAATACTCCAACATATAAGCCTGTATTACAAATTTTTTTGAAATTTTTCTTTTATCTTCAAGTATGTTGTTTCCAGGAGCAAATGTTCTGACTCAGAGTTTATTCCATATTGGCTCTTACAAGTTTAGTTCACTAACATCAATTCAGGTGATAAATATTAAAGAAGTTGCAGAATCGTTTTTCTAAGACCCAGATACAAGAAAAGATCCATATTTAGCACTGGAGGAAAATTATTTCTTTGTGTTCATTAGTGAGTGTAAAGGAATTTGGTTTTTGGAAGGTAGCAGACTGTAGTTCTCCACACTTTTTGGTTATTCTTGGCTTCTTTTTTCAATTTCTTCAGACACTGGTATTGTGCTGTGTAGTGTAGGAGAGATTCATGTTAAAGACACAAAAAATATAGAGAAAAGTTTTAAACATCTTGAACTTTGCATTGTGCATTTTTATATGAGATACTAGCGTATATAACCATAATTGCCAAAGTCTCCTAACTAGTGTGTGTGCATGTGATTTAAAAATGCAAGCAACCCCATCAAAGGGCCTCTAGCTTTTTGATTCTCTGAGAAATGAGTAATATTCAGCACATTTTTTGGAGACCGCATTTAAGTCAACCCTGAAAGTGGGGCTGGACATTTAATATTCAAAGAATTTTAACAACTTCAGCATGAAGTAGGAAAAAATAGAGTTGCATTTTGGATTCTGGTGTCTGCCAAAATAATACCCTCATGTTTTTCATCTTCAGAGCACTTTGCACAGAGTGAATGGACGTGTTTAGGTGCATTAGCCTTGAGCTGTAAGCTGGTGGTGCTTAATCCCTATTTGCATTCACTGAAATATGGAGCTGCTTCCAGATCCTGCATCCTCGTGTGGCTCGGTGTAGCCTCAAGGTCTGGCCCACAGCCTGGATCAGGCCCAGGGAAGGTTTGGCCCTGTGGATCAGGCACTGCTGATGGATGCCCAGAATAACCATCCCAGCAGGGGCAGCAGCAGCAGTTGGGAGCAGGGGGAGCTCATCCAGGCAGTGCACAGCTGTACTGGGCCCATGCTGGGGGAGCATCCTAAGCTCCAGTCCTGGATGCTCTGGCTTTTGAGGCTGGAATGTTTGACCTCGCATTGCACATTTCCACAGGACTCTTGTGTCACTCAGAGAAGAGCTGGGATTTTTGTTATTTAGACATTTTTCTGATGTCACCAAAATCATTATGGGCATTAATCTACCATCTTTACAGTTTTGCTGTGAGTTTTGGGTGATCTTGTGATTCCCATTTTGCCACGGAGAAACTAAGCACAAGCTCGCTGAAAGTACTTTCTGTTGTTTATTGTATTTTCTGAGGCACTGAGGCCCTGGGCCACAGACCGCAGAATTAAGTCCAGGTGTTTTCACCCACAGCCAGGAGCATTCCTCCTCACTGCTGTGTATCCACTCCCTAGCCACTGCTGACTATCCATCCATGTCTGACCTCTGGAGAACTAGGAAGGTGACATGAGTTACCAACCCTTCTCATGCAACTTGGCCTGAAAACACTGTCTAGTATCAGAAGGGGTCCTTCTGGCGTAGGCTCAGAGTCCTATCTCTAGATGACATTTCTTTTTAAGCAATTAAAGTATTTTTATTCCACCTCTAATTTGTATTTTTTCCTCATGGTTTTTGTGGCAAATGTGCAAAGCCTGCCATGGACAGCACCTGAATTCACTGCATAACCCAGCTCTTTCCAGGTGCACCAATTGTATTTGAAGTAAAAACAGCATGTGAGTGACTAGCCTTAATACTGCATTTATTCTCTTTGGAGACTTTGACTTGGCAGTCTCAGCATCTCTGTTGTGCATTAATTTATAAATGTACTGGTGGATTAGGTAGAGGATATTTGGAGAGGGATATGGATTCCTGAAACTAACAGCCCAAACAGTACATAATATATGCAGGAAAGTACCCTCTTTTTAGAGAGGAAGAAAAGGGTACGGGTTGTTAGAGTGACTGGAAGCCAAGAGCTGCTTTCTCAGTTGTGCTCGACTTGTGTTTCCAGTACTAGAGTACCTACAGGCAGTTCCCTGGTCCTGGAAGGGTAAGGTATCCGAAGCTTCTCTGTTGCTTGCCACAGAGCAGAGGTTTTGCTGTCAGTGAACCTTTCTCTGTGGAGGAAGGGTGGGATACCTTTGCAGCAGATGTCCCACTTTCCAAGACCAGATGACTTCATCTTCTCATGGGAATTCTCATCTGGGCTGTGAAGGTTTGATTTATTGTTGGATTTGGCCCAAAAGCTTTTGTGTCAGAGATCCATATTTTGATCATTAGAGCACATTTATGCAAATGCTGGGAATAGTGAGAAATTCTTTTTATTATCTTTTTTTCTGTGTTAACAGAAGAAAATGGAAAAGGGAAGTAATCTTTTCTTCTTCTATTGTGTGGCCTTGCTCTGTTGAACTTAATGACTTTTCTTATGTGCTGCTCAGTAGGAACAGAATCAGCACTGACTGCCTCGCACTAGAGTAACACTGTCTGAGTGGATTTCCTCAGCCTGCTGTGCTTTGTCTCCTTGGTGTGACCCTGCAAAGTGCTTGTGGCATGGGAGAGAAAAGAGTGAAAATAATGGGAAAATAATAACTGCCCTGCATGCATTAGGAAGGAGTATCATGGATTGCAGGGCTCTGGTGCAAGTGGTTTGGCTTTAGTGCCTGGTCTCTTCCCTAAGGCTGTGCAGAAGGTGTGGAGAGGTTTAGATCCCTTTGTGAGTAGGGATTCCCATAATGAACAACCCTGGGAAGGCAGGCAAGTTCCTCTACTCAGCTTGTAACTTCATGTCTGCTTTATATTTTTTGTTCACAAATACCAAACACCAGGATCCTTGTTTAGCTCCCCATAAGTTTGGTTACCTGTGGACCTGGAGCTGCAGAAGCAGCTGGTGGCCCTAGAGCTGAGCAGGAGCAGGTACATGACAGCTCCTTGGGGAAGGAATAACCAAGCTCCATGACACAGTGGCTTTAGAGGTCCTCCAGCAGACATCTCCAAACACTGGGCAAATCTGGACTGTTTCTGTTCAGAGACACAGGTGTCTCAAAGACTACATCCCCTGGAGAGCATGGAGCAATGCTGAGAGGCTGCGGAGAGTCAAAGGTCTGAGACCTTCCCTCGTTGCCTCTCTCCTAATCTCATCCCCCTTTGCCAGGGATTACCCAAGGACTGCTCTGATCCTTGGATCCTCTCTCAAAGTCTCTTTTGAGACTATCTCAAAAAGTGGCCTCCAGCATCTTTGGAGCATTTGGCTGTATCTGTGAATCTAGGTAGGAAGCTAAGTAGAATTTCAACAGGTTGGGGTTTTTTTCCTTTTTTCCCCCCCTTTTTTCCCTTTTTCTTTTTAAAGCAGTTTAAGCTATTTTTAAAAGATCGAGATAATTTTATACTTCAAGTAGTGCTTCTCTGATTTATCTATTTACACTGTCAGCGCAGAGAGGGTTTAAAGTGCCCATTGTCCACATTAACTCTTCTTGTCTTTCCTCTCATCAGCATCAGGAGGGCTTTGTTGCTGTGGTTTTCCTTCATTTTTTAGATAGAGCTGGATGTTGAAGAGATGAGACTTTATCAAAATAGAGCAGTGATATTTGGACAATTCAGATCATCACCATAAAACAGAAAAGGAATGGGGCTGAAAAGCAGACATTTTATCCAGAAAGATCCATGTGTTTAGAATCCTGGGGAGAATTCTTGCTAGTTAAAGCTTAGACATCATACTTGAATAATTTTTATTTTTCATTTTTACATAGAAGATGTAAAACTAAGCTGTGGCTGCACTTAATGATCAAGGACATAAAACTACAACTCTGTGATATGGCCTAGCGTTAGGGGAGTGTGCACACTGACCACGAGAAACAGCTGGGGAGGCTTAATGCAGATTAGCTGATACCTGGTGGCAAGGTACTGCTGTCAAACAGCTGATTTCTGTGCCTTAGCTCAGGATAGGTTTGTGCTGTCCCTGTTAATCCCTGGCGGATGTTTAGAGGATGGCACACCAGTGCTGCAGCAGCATGACCTTGTGCGGAGAGGAGTCGGTGCACCTGGGATGGGCAAACCTGGGATGTAAACGAGGGCCACACACACATCCCCAGCACACACAGTCCTGACAAATAGTGGTAACCTTTAAGAGGAGCTGTGTAAATGATCCTTGTCAATACTACCATTAGATTAGTGAGGGGCAGTGACTACTCCAGGGCGATGAACTACATTACAGTCACTTAATAGAGCTCATTGGTAGTTAACTGACTCGCTGATTTGCTTTTCATCAGCCCTGCTGGTTTACTGTTGAGCCTCTTCTGTTCAAATGGCATGTAAAATCTCTGGTGTTAGCTGGCACCTGTGGGGTTATTTAGCAGAAGTTCACATAAAGTCAGCCAGATTGGTAACAGCTACCCAGGTGCCTGTGAATTGTAAGTAATGCTGGTGAGAATTTAGGACTTCTCTGTCAGCTTTCAGTTGTGTCGAGTGTTTGTGCAGAAAGGGTACCTGCCTGATTTTTTCTGGTCCTGTTGTTTGCACGTCTGTATGTGTCTGTGGTTTGTAGCTACAGAGTCTGTTCCCTGGCAGCTGCTGTGCCAGGGATCAGGGACTGAGGAGTTCAGTCTGGATGGAGGGATGGAGGGATGGAGGTGATGGAAAACCACTGGCTCTCCTCTTTGGCTTCTCCACATACACTAAAAGCCAAAGGCTTCAAACAATTGCCATTTTCTGCCAATCTTTGGTTTATATATTTGTGTGAAAACACTAGATAAAAGATGGTTACTCAAACACCCTCTGAAGAAGCTTTAACTTAAACAAAATTGAGTTTAAAAGCCTGTCCATCACCTGAAACCTGATTTATATCCCTAGAATCAGGGTAGTAGAGATCTTCCTTGTTTCACAAAAGTAATTGTGTGACAAGTTATGGATAATGTGTAGGTGTTCAGTGGCTTTGCTCTCCCACCCAGGGCTCAGGGCAGCCTGGCCAGCAGCAGGGCTGGGAGCTTGGAGCTCCTTGGTGGCAGCCCTGCTTGCAGGTTGTTCAGTGACCTCCACCAGCTCCTTTAGCTTAGTGTCTCCACCTTTCCCTTATCATCCAGTGGGGTTGTGAAGACCGTTTTATGCTTAGAATGATCATTACCTCAGTTAAAAACCACCAGAGTATGATTATTGGCTGCAGCAATATTGTACTTGGCAGCAAGGTGGCCTCTTACAATTACATCTCCAAGGATCCTGCAGACACATAAATGCCCCCAGTTCTCTCATCAGGGAAAGGGGACTGGGAGCTGGCCTGTGCAAGAGCATTTTGTCAGTGGAGGTTGGGTTGTAGATGTTTGCATCTCTCCAAGAAGAAAGCCTACTGGTGAGCTGGACTACTACTCTGCCAGGGCAGCAGAACCCTTCAGGGCTGGGAGAGCACTGAAACAAACCCCTGTGGACACAGTGCTGCTCCCATCAGCTGCAGTGGTGGCTCACCTGACTCCTCACACAGTGATGTGTGTTCAGTGTATCCCATCACCTGCCTGTGCTGGGGGATGCACTGAGAGCATCCAGTCTGCTGTGTGCTGCAGGGAACTAAAGTGCTACAGCTCTTCTGGCAGGAATTTTTAAGGCTCAGGCTACATTTCTAGTGACACGGCTCATTTCACTCACAGGGGTGGTGTTACTTTGTCACCTTGATTCTAGCAGACACAGATCAGCTCTTTTATGCCCTAAAGAAAATATAGCCATATCCCAGCACTGAGTGATGACCCTGTTGAAAAACTGGATGGAAAATTGGCTTTGTTGCAATATTATTATTTTTTTTTCTTATTCAAAGTGGAATTTTTTATTTTACTTCTGGTTTGTTCAAGGCTTTCAGAATTGTGTAGATGTCTCAGAAGGATTTTATAGAGAAATGTTTCATTTTGAAGTGTCACAGAAAAGATTTAAAAATTTTAGGAAATTCTAGGGCTCAGTTTGAAACCCAGTTTACTTGAGATAAAAGTGGACAGCAGTTTTAGGTTGGAAAACATCATGAAGATTTTACTTCAGAGTTATGGGATGAGGATAAAGGAAAAAAAACATAAAGGAAGAAGGATAAAGAATTCCTTTCCTCACAACATGCAGCACTAAGAAGCAAGAAACTTCTTCTGACAAGTATGAGTGTTCTCATGCTTTCAGAGGGATTTTTATCTTCTGGAAAGCCACTGTGGTGTTGCCTATCCCTGGGTCAGGGAAACACTGGGGACACACAGATAAGGCTGTAGTGTGCTTCTGAGGAATTGGTTTTCCGTCCCTGGGTGACAAGGAATTGTACTCAGCACATGTCACCCATGTCTGGTGGGCAGTCACCCTCGTTTGTTGAACCCTTTCTGTCCCTTGCCACTCTGTTTTGATAGGAAATCTCTTTGGGAGCAGAGATTCCACTGATTTCATTTATCTTCTCACCACAGTAATCTGCAGACCACGGGCTCATGTGAAAATAAAGAGTGAGGTGACCAATTTGCTGAGTCCCTAATGCAGGGAGTCAGATGAAAATCAGTTGTTAGCCAATGTACATCACAGAGCAGAGGCGTCACTCACAGTGAAACTCATCCTAATAAGTGAGCTGGCAGCCCTTGTTCCCCCCACAATTTTTGCATCAAGAGTGAATTGCAGTAATCAATCCCATGTTAAGGTGACACAGGTGTAGATTCATTTCCAAAACTGCTAGTCCCTCTGGACTCCTTGTTTTTAATTATTTTTTCCCCACTGATGTCAGTGCAGCAGCAGATTTAAATGTTGGCACTGCACTGATTAAACTTGTATTCCCAAAATAACTTTGTCCTTTGGTATCATTCTGTGGGATGCTTTTGTTTGTTTTTGAATTGCTAAATTTTCAAAGTGAAATCTGAAGCAGAAATTGGATAGGAAAGTTTCCAAATAACTTTGCCACAAGTACGCACTGCCTGTCCTTGGACAGTCTATTTAAAAAAAAAATAGGTACAACCAGTAGTAAGAGAAACAATTTATTCAAAAAGGGGTTGCTGAAGGAGCTGGTGTCCCCTTTATCTTTCCCTCTCTTAACATGTAAATCTGTACTGCCCATGTTATCTTTTTGTGAACCTTTCTATGCACCAGCTGTGGTAAGTTGTCTACAGTGTCATTGGTAGTGATTAGTGACTTTCACTTGCTTTTGGGGAAAATCTTGTGCTGTCCTGAGAATATAAAAGACAACTTATTTGCTGGACTCACCTATCAATTTATTGCACATTTCCCACATCCCCCTGGTGTTTGCCTCCTCCTGAGTGCACCCAGCCTGAATAACCACCTTGCCTACAGTCTCCTCATTCATCTTACACCTCTGGACTCTTTATTTCTTTTTTTGCTTCCTCCTTCTTTTGAGCTACAAAGCAGTAGGCAAAGACCATACTCCATGTAGCACCTAATACTGGTTTCCATTAAGTCCTCTTTAATAGTCCTGAGGCTGCTAGTGGTCCTCTCAAATGACCATGGAGAAGAAAAAGAGCTGATTCCTGTAGGACATCCCAAAATCCTGCTTATTCAACCCCATGTCTGATCTAGATTTTCTATTTGTTGACTATTTTAGCTAATTCAGCTTTTTTTTCCTCAGTAGGAAGAACAAGGTGACGCTTGTTACATGCTGTGGTAGAACTGCCCTCTGTGTCCTCTGGAGTCCTCTGTGGAGGGTTCTTTACCACTGAAATGAGCCCTTCATGGCACTAGGTCTAAAGTCTGCATGACTGCTAACCAGCGTTTCTCTTCGTGACTGATTTTAGACCTATTTCCCTGGCTCACTGTCTTATTTGCATGTTGCATTCCCCTGGAAGCAAAGATTCCTGCATCTTTTAGATCAGAGGACCTGTGTCAATTTTTTTTAATGTGTTACCATCATGCTTTAGTTTGAAATGAGTGAAAGGAGTGGTGCCATGCTGTGGGTCAACCTTAGGTTTGACATGATTTCACAGAGAATTTGGACTCTTGACTATGATTTGGGAAAACTGGCAAAAAGCATTAAATAGAGCTGAATGAACCCTTTGCACTTTTGGCAGCACCATTTCTTCTTTCTGGCATGATCAGAAGCTGCCATCTGTTCTGTCTGATGCTGTTTTCTGCCAGAAACCTTGGATTCTTACCTCTGGCTGGATATGCTCTTTACAGTCAAAGTCCAAAGAACAGGCTGACCTAGAGGCATCCAGTTCAACAAAATTAACTTATTTCAGGGAAGGAGCAGAAAAGCCCTAAACTTGGATTTTTAAAAAGTCCATGAGAATTTTTCTCCATAGTTCTTTCTGTTCCCTCTTAAAAATTCTATTTCCCTTGTATTTACAATGGAAAAATGTTAAAGAGGAAGGAGAAAAGATCTGGATAACAAAAAGATGTTGTTTTAAACTATTTTGTTTTGAGGAGGAGAAAGAGATACTGGAGAACCTACATGAAGTTTCTGCCACGATTTACTTATATTTTTGAAAAGTGCAATTTTTCAGTGAGAAATTTGTGATGCCCCTTCTTTTTAACAAATGCTACTGAGAGCTATATTTAGAAAAGGTTTCACGTATCTGCAAGTTAAAACCCCCCATATTTGTCAGCAATAAACGTAGCATGTGAACACACCATGGATGTCTGGTAGCTCTTTATAAATTAGAGGCCAGTGCTCACCTGTGGTTATGCCAGTCTAATAGCACAAATTCTACTCTTTCCATCGTGAGAGGAGAGTTTATAAGAGACATTACAGAGGACAGGAGGCACCTGTGTTTCCCATTTGCACATTAGCGAACATAAAGCTGTAAAATATTGAATAATTTTAGGAGAAAATGCCAAGATTTATCAAAGACAGTCAATACTGATGTATTATCTCAGGAGACATTTATATTTGCATCTTCTGAGTGAGGGCTGTTTTACTAAGGGCTAGTGGGTTTGTCTGATCAGCAGACACACTGCTATGAGAAAAAGAGAACCCCTGGCATGACAGTTAGCATGACAAGGGTGACTTCTGGGGGGTGGCTTTTCCTAGGAATAGAATTTATATGCATATGAGCTTTAAAAGAAAGATGGGATTAGTGGGATTTACCCAAATGCTCAGTTATTTAAACTCTGAGTGGATTGTATTCATCTTCATATCCTTCAGCCACTTTGGAAATCTGACCTTGAAACATCCAACACATTCTTGTGAGCACATTTCAGGATCCCAGAAGAGGATGAGAGGTGGGTAAGGAAAAGTCACAATGGTGTGGAGCTCCTGCTGGTACAAAGAGACCACGTTAATAATGCTAGTGGGGCTTACCTGCAAGTGTGCCTTCAAATCTATATCAGAGGAGAAGTGAGATTGATGACTCCTTTTTGTTACAAAGTAGGAAAATACCTACTCTAAGCATTGTTTTCCAAACGATTTCTCACTAGTATTAATTACTTCTATGGCTGCTCCTGCAGATTGACCGGGCAGATTTCCAGGAAGGTATATCCCAACACCAGCATGTAGTTGGAAGATTACAGACAGAATTATCCTCAGAGGTACTGAAGTAGTGAGCATGTTGTGGGGACATGACATCTGCTTTTTTGGTGAAGCACACCTGAGACAGCCTCAATGGGAGCATAGGACCTCAGCATTACCTTCATTGTGAAGAAATGTAATGTAAGTAGCTACCACAGAAAGTTGAAAAAAGGCATTGTCCAGAGCATGCCAGTTCCCTGATCTTTTGGCGCTCACTTCACAATGAGGTGAAGCTCCATGTATATGCATTTATTGTAATTATTATTAACTATTATTACTATTGCTATTATTATTATTTATGTATGTACCTGTGCTCTAAAATGACTGCATTGTCCTACGTGAGCCTTAGGATGCAGAGACAGAATGGATTATCTCCTAACTTTAGTATGCAGTGGAAATTTCCAGTTTCTTTTCATTGTTTTACGTGTTTGTGGGTTTTTTAATGCAGCAAAATTAAATGCAAGAATCTTGTAGCACAGCAATAAGAAAAAAAATTAATTGAGCAAAAGTCAGCAAATGCAGAATTATGGTTCCCCCAGCAACTGTAATGAAGGCAGAGAACACATATATACACTGGTGTTGGAGTTAACGCCGCGCACTGCCTGGAATACAAATCCTGACTGTGTTCAAGGGGCTGAGTGATGATTACTGAGAGAACCATAACTTCACATTTCCTGACTTTTTGCAATTAAAATCTCAACCTGGATGATGCATTAGCATAGGCTTTGCATTTAATTTGCTATTTTCTTTAGAATGTATGAGTGTGTTGATTGTGTTTCAACATTTCTTAGCTTTTAATATCATTTATTCTTTTGTAAGGGAAAAAATCAGGGGAAAAACATTTACCACATTAGCTCCCTTCTTCTCACTGTCAGGAGGGGCTGGAGGAGATAGGGAGGGAAGAAAAGAACAAAAGCCTTAGTGCAAGCAGTGCAATTAATTGCATTTTTAGCTCTAAGAAACGTTTGCTGACAAATGTAAATGTCTATCACTGCTTTTATGTTAATATTTGTGCAGACTGGCCAATCCATGGAGGGATGGATCTCCTCCAGATCTTTAACCCATACACAGTTGAACTAAACATCATTTACCTTACCATGACCTTGGAGTGCCAGGAGCAAGTCTGACAAGGTCTTTGGTGGCCCCAAGCTCACAGTTTCTTTAGCCCATGATGTTAAAGCCCAGAACTCAGGTCTGCAGTCTTTCTGATGGTATGAAGACCCAGCAATGTGAAAAGCTGAAACCTGTGACTGTTTGAAAGTTTGTCTGCACTGTAGGATCTCAGTAGACTCTCTGTGTCCTTTCTGTATCTCCTCACTTAGCCACAGGGGAATTTAATGGATTTAAGGGGACTTCATGCCCTAGCTAGCTGATGTGCTGTGGGGTATGGCCAAAATCCCAGTGCTTTCAGTGGGAATGGTATTCCTCTGCATGATGGAAGATCAGACTGAAATCCACCAGTACTAATGGGATTATAATGTTTTTCTTTTATTTTTGTCTGTCTGGAAGGAAAGTCGACTTCTTTCACTGCCTGCCTGAGCCCTGGAAGCACTGGCAACCTTTTATGCAGAGCCCAGGGACCAAACTAGCCAAGTCTGTCCCTTGAGCTTCTCCCACACACCAGCTCTGTAAAGAAGCTCATGCTCCTCACCATCACCCTGGCCAGGAGCAGACACTTGTTCTGGACTGATTTATAGCCTTTGGGCCTAATAAAGATCAGCAAGAAAGGGAGGATCAATGCAGCTGACTCTGTTTATGCTGCAAGTTTTATTTTTTGTTTTATTTGTTCTTGATGTGTTGATGCTTACATAATATTGTTTGACCTTTGCTTTTGTTCTTTTGCACTTTAACCTTTTGTAGCAGCTCTTTTTCTTGCTTTGTGCTCAACCGTTTCATGATGGTGACTTAAGTCTATTTCCTTTGTTCTGAGCCTTGAGCTTTTATATCCCACTCCCCGTAGAGCCATCAAATTTCTTTTAACCTAAAGGCCCTCTGCTACCAAAGGTAAATCAGCCTTGTCTAAGCTCATTCACTTGAGCCCACCAAAGAGAAATTCCCCTCCCTTTCTGTCCATCGTCACATGAGCTCATGTCCATGTAAAGATATCAGGCATCAAAGTTCAAAGAGAAAATAGCTTGGCACACATTTCCCAGATGCTGTCACACTGTTGCTTAGGCTCTGAAAGAATTAAATTATGTGAGTACTCATGTTGCCTGATGCCAGAGGCCTGATGACTTCCAAGATAAATCACTGGTATCTTTAAACATACCTAGTATTTCTGAAAATCACAAAGTTCTACTTTATTGTTTAATTTACCAAAAATCCAGAAAAATATGAAAGCCTACTACTGTTAATTAATGGTGGTGTGTAGGATGGATGTGTTCCAAAACACGTGAGTCCCACACATCTCTATTAGAAATTACTGAATTCCAGAAAAAAGAGATGTGGCCTAGAGCAATATGGCTTAAAGCACTGGAACGAATGGCTTCCATAACAGTAGTGTTTAGTTGTCTTATAGGTAAAATTTTTATATTTTATTTTAACATAGTGCATTTGGAAAAGCTTCTCATGTCATTCCTAGGACAAATAGGAGACAGACAGAATTAATTTTGTTAAAATGTTTACTATGTCCCATTGGCAAATTGTGTTTTTCGTCAAACTCTTTTGTTCCTAACATGCACAAGCGACATTTCATCACATTTTTTGTCAACAGAATGTAATTTTATTCCAGTCATTCTGTCAACAAAAAGAAATACCATAAAATCACTTTGCTCACAAACATAAATTATATGTTCATTTTGTTTGTAGAAGAAATGAAAAAAATCAAAACTTTTTCTGTGGAGACAATGAAGACTAATAGCATTTGTTCTGTGGACAAAATATTTGTGTTACAGGCAGCAGTTTGTGACTTTTAGGCTCACTGGTGGGCAGAGCATGCATGAAATTCAAGGTGAAGCAAAGAAGAAATGTTTGAATGTGTTTATTCCAGCCTTGATTCACGACATTGAGATGAAATCAATGCACTTTGATGTGATGTGATGCGAGGCACTGTATACACAGAAAGCACAGAACCCATGAGAGGAGCTATGCCTTTTTGGAGAAGCGACTGGGATGTCATGGAGGATACTGTAGGGCATCCACATGGCATGAGGTAGAGTATTTAGATGGCAGAATGGACTCCAAATTTTGCCCTTTCATTTTACTATCTGATGTCCTGATGTTTTCTTTCATTTCTTTCCTAAATAACTGCTTTCTTGCACAGCATAGGCAATGCATTAGAGTCAAGATACATTCTTTTAAAGTGGATTTTTAGAGTAGGGCCATTGCTCAAGAGCCTACATACTACAGCACGATATGAGAAAAACCTCTGTGTATTTTAGTGATTGCCAGCTGCTTTCCATTTCCCCCATTACAGCACATGAAGAGCCTCTTCTTTTGTCTTCATCTTTCAGCCCAATAATCTAAATATGGCAAAATAGACATGGCAAATAATTGTTGGATTTTGAGTGTTTAGCTCACAACTCTATGTGCTTTCTGATGAGTGGTTGAAAGCACCTGTGCAGAATACAAATTTCACTCTGATGTATTTGGGGAATGAACATTCATTTTAGCTACTAGCTTTTCAAGAAAATTGTTATCCAGTCAGGATATCAAAAAAAAAGATTCTGTAAGATTGACTTCTCACAGTACAAATGATCACTAGTGAATAACCAGCATAAACAAAGAGTAAGAAATATTTCATCAGTTAAAGATGATTTTTGTACAATTACAAGCAACTTGCACAGATTTTTTTCCTTTTGTTAAACTAATTGCAAATGCAGAATAAGGTTCAAAACCTGGACTGGATGGGGATTTGTGATCCTTGAGTTCATTTGTCAGCTCTGGCACAGAGCTGCTGGGTAACTTTAGGGAAATTGTTTCATCTTCCCGTGTGCAAAGGTCCCACCTATAAAAAAGAGGTAGTGGTTTGTATTACTCTAATGCTTATTACCTGTGTGAGGAATGCTGCAGAAAAAAAGCAGGTTTGAAATTGAATAAATGACCATCTCCTTTTCAGTTTTTCATGCTCCAACACCTTCTTTTCCTTCCCTGTACACTTGGGCAACTACTTAAAGCTGATGGGACTTTCACCAAGTGGTCTCAAAGAGTGGTTCCTCTTCTCTTTCTTGTGACCAAGATAGAGCTGCTCTGCTCCAGAATCTGCTTCTACTTGATTGCAAACTATTTTTTACCTGACACTTGCAATTTTTTATTATTTTTCCTTGAAGTGATCCAAAACACTGCTGCCAAACCGTTCCCTACGTTCACCCTGTGACACAGCTGACAGACTTGTATCTGAATATCACCTCCCAGCCTCCTGGAGTTTTCTCATCTCCATCTCTTCTTGGCTCAACTGAACAGCAATGCCAAATGTGCTGCCAGCATGGCTCATTGGTTGGCCTATGTCCAGTGCTTGCCTTTTCCTCCGTCTTCTCCTATCCTGAGCCTGCACCTCCCTTCTTGTCTACCTCCAGCCTCCATAGCTGCCCTGGAATGTCTTTGTGCTTAGCCGCTTCCTCAGGTATCTCTTTGGCCTTTGACAATATTCAGGGTTTGACTTTGAAAATATTGCATATTCCAGTCATTTTCTAGTAATCCTGCTTCTGGGGTCACACTGATTTCCAGGGAACTTCTGTACCTCTATTGTTTTTGTATTTGGCGTCAAGTGATATGTTACAAAGGGGAAGGAAACTGTTCTTCACTTGTAGCTCTGTGTGGAGCTTTCTGTGCTCCAGGACAGTTGGTCCTTCATCATAGCACCCAGTGACTTGTGTAACTCTGAATGCATAAGCACAAATGTTCACAGGAGTTTATTACTTAATAAGGATTTTTAAAAGTGTGGGAGGAAGAGATGAACAACTAATCTCTGAATACTCAACACTGCTTTAAAAGCCAACTTGTTGAGACACAGGGAGTTTTGCAAATTCTCTGGGTCCTAGAAACAGCTGTTGCAGACTATTTGAATCTTGTTTGCAAAACAAAATTTTTAAACGATTGAAAAAAAATAATTACTAGAATTTTGTCTTTGGAAAATGTGTTACAGTTATGTATTAACACCAGAAAAACGCTTTAAGTTAACAATAAGTAAAAAGTAAAATGGTACAGTAACTAGATTCAAGCATGCAGACTCACGGTTCATTTTTATGTGTCCAATAAGATTATTTTCATGCTGCCTTTTAAACTGTCCCAGAAGAGTATGGCATGTCAGTTCATGGGTTTTTATCACTGAGAATGGTGTTTTAAAGTACAAATACACATTCAGTCTTAAGCTATGATATATTATCTCCCTTCAGAAGTCAACTGGAAGTCAGAGAAGAGATGAATTAATAATTACAAATGCTTCATAACTGCACATCAGGTCCAGTAGCCTTGCATTAATTGAAAATCCAAGCCCTCATGAGATCAATGGGAATTTTCTGTTGACCTTGGCAGGGAGATAAGCTCATACACACTTTGAAGGTAAGTTTGCTTGCTCGGATTGGTGTTGGTTGCAGTTCCTTACCTAGCAATGTGAATGTCCTTGAAGCAGAAGAGTGATTGGATTTTACAGCCCCTCTGTCCTCTGTGTCTGTGTTTTCTACCCTTTCTGCTTTCCTCTGCAGTAAAGCTGTGCACTGTTCAGCCTTCAACCCCTCTTTCCACATGATCTCTCTCATTTTTGTAGTAATTGGTTCACCTCAGGCTCAACTCACTCAATCAGGGTGCTGTGAGCTGGCCAGAGGGTCTCACAAGGGCGCCGATTAACCACCTCCAGGACTGTGACCCTCTGTCCATCTTCTGGCATCCTGCAGAGTCAGAGGAGGTGGGGACTGCGTGATCTGCATGAGAAGTTCATTAAAAAGTTAGCAAACAGCTTCTAAACAGCAAAGAATGGAAAATGGCAGCTCTGGCAACTCCTTGAAGCTCTATCAAAGCAATGGGAAATCTTGATGGATGCTCTTAACTGCAGCAGGGGCAGTGTCCCCAAGGCAAATATCAGGCAAATGAGAAAGGGCACACTGACTCCTAGGCTGGAGGATGGTGGCAGAAGAGATCCCTGGTGTTGGTGCTGTGAGCAAGGGCACTGAAACCTCTCTGCATTGAGTCTCATATCTGGATCACCCATTTTGGGGCCATAACTCAGAGATTTGTTTGCAGCTGGAGGAAAGGTGACAGCAGGTGACACAGCAGCTCTAGAGAAGAATGGCAGCAGCAGCCCAAAATTTGGGAAATATATCTGCATTTTTGATGTCCTTCTTGAGGTAATTACAGGAAAGACAGGAGAGATTTTGTTGTTACAACCAAGAAAATGGAGACTACTTTGTTTGACAAACTCTCCTTTAACATCATCTGTGGAGGAAGCCATGAGTTTCCCCCAGCCCATTCTCTTCAGTCTCTGATCAAAGATGGAAGTCAAGCAGAAGACAAAATTAAGCATACAATTTCCGATTCATTCTCACTAGGTTTGTGCTGATGGCTTAAACA
The DNA here is from genome assembly GCA_008694505.1 of Cyanoderma ruficeps. Taxonomy (NCBI): domain Eukaryota; kingdom Metazoa; phylum Chordata; class Aves; order Passeriformes; family Timaliidae; genus Cyanoderma; species Cyanoderma ruficeps. Next base: position 32,794,391 of record VZDJ01007747.1, read on the forward strand.
AAAAAAAAAAAAAGAAAAAAAAGGAAAAAAAAAAGAAAAAATCAAAGCTGGGATTACAGGCTTAGCAATGGGAGTGCATATTTCAGCACATACTGGGCTCTTTGTTGTTCTGTCACACTGGTAGAATGAGACTATTAATACGTTGTCCCAGGCAGGCTGCATTATAAAGCCCAGTGGCTAAGTTAAATGAAAAAGACCACTAAGAAAAGCAGTGTGCAGCTTCCTACTGCTCCCTTTTTCTTGCAGAACTGTCTAGATGAGGCGGGGGAGAGGCAGTGGATGAAGTTGTAAGAACATGTCATAGAGGAGAAACTCGTGATAGTCAATAAGGTTCCTTGGCAAAGATTTCTAGCATCTACTCACTGACCTACAAATTTTCCTGACTTTCTGAAGTGCTGTGTTTCAGCAGGCCACAAATATTCCCTCTTTGTGAGCTGGGAAGGAATTACATGGTGGGCTGTAACTGCTTTCTCCAGTTACCTGTTCAGCATTTCCCAAGTGTCTGTGGCATGCAGGGACACAGGCATCCATTTTTAACCATAACATTAAGATGAAACAAAGTTCCCACTTCTGAAAAAAGCAAAATTAAAGATTGTTCAACATTTTGCATCAATGTAAGTTATCTGAAGGAGGCTTGCCTAATACTAACCTGGTATACCAGTGACAACAGGTTCTGGCATTTCTTGCAGAAGCCATGAAGACCAGCAGTGGCCCCAGAGCAATTTAGGAAGTTCTGTCTCTTAATATCTGTTATTAATTCATGCCTGTTAGTTAAGCTCTCTGGGAATGGTTTAATCCACACTTTTCTTGCCTCCTAGATGCAGAATTCATGAGTGTCTGGCTCTGAGACAGCCACCCAAAAACTTGCTAATCTTTGCAGGTATTAGTTGTTAAATAACAGTAACAACCTGCTCTGAAATAATATTATGACCTTTAAATTTTGGCAACCCCTGGTCAGGATGATCCCTAAGGAAGTTGTTGGGTTGATGCCCAAAGCCACCACTCGTCTCCTTAGAACTGCAAGGAAGAAGCAACTTCCCTTTCAGCTCTGGCCATCTGCTAGACTGCTCGGCTGAGACTGACAGTCGGCTTTTGGGGAATCACTACTCATTGCAGCTGATAACAAGTGCATCACTCCACTGCAGCAGGATTCAGGTCTCCTGTGAGACCTGCCATTGCTTTCTAGGAATCATAAATGAGCACCAAAGTGTTTCCAATGCACCTCCAGGGCAGGTACTGGCAGGGCATGGGCAGCAGGCTGCCAGTCTTGGCAGGCTGGGGGGATCATGGTGCAGGGTCAGGCACTGCTGGGGGGAGTTGGCAGGCTCGCAGGGGTATACTGACTCCCTGTCTGCTCTGGGGTGGGTCAGAAGAGCCACTGTGCCCCTTTTGTGCCCAGATTTTCTTTCTCTGCCTCTGAAAGTCACTCCCAGTGTCGCCCCAAAAAGAACCGTTCACCTGCCTGTGTCTCAATTCCAGGTGCTATCAACTGTGTCTGTGTAAATGCCTCAAATACCAACAGTGGGTGAGCACCATCTATTCCAGGCATTTCACAGAGAAGAAACAGAAGATAGGTTATGTCAGGTAGAACTACTCTTTTAATGCACAACTTAATGAATGTTTACAAAAGACTTTGAGTACCAGGGTTTGTAAGGGTGCTATAAAGGCAGAAGGTGTTGTTTTGTCACAGTGCTTCTCAGCTGTGTTTCTTCTCTTTTCAACACTGAATGAGCTGGGAATGTCTCATTTTTTTCTTCCCCCAATGCTTACAATGTTTTCTTCCCTTGTTTGTATTTTTCAAAGGTGTGTTGCAGCTAGGAAGAATCTCTAATATGAAGAAGAACCTTTCTAGGAGTCTCTAGGTTTCCCTTGATTTGCCATGCTGGTTCACAAACAGGCCACAGATAGCTCTTGATGGACCAGTACGTAAATCCTCATGGCTCTTCAATGCCATCTGGCTGTTGGGGTTTCTGGGATAGTTTTGGGGAGCCCATCCAACCCCAGCCATGAAGCCACTGCAGGCAGTCCAGCAGCACCCTACTAATCCACCTGCAGTTGGGTGGTGACTGGTGGGACCATCCTCTCCACAGTTCCCCAGCCTGAGCAAACTTGAGTTGCTATTTGGGCTGCTTTTTTGACAGAGATGGTGTTAAATAACAGTTGATCTGGCAACCTGTCTTCATACTGCTTAATTCTGAAGGAAAGCAGGACTAAAATGAAAAGGTCTTTTCCTCTTTTATTTGTCATTTTACTAATTACAGTATTACGGCATTTTCCAAGGCAAATTATGTAGTGTTTGGGGAGATTAGCAGAGTGCAAAACCTACTGTGGTGTATTATACAGTGGTGGCTCACGGAAGAAAAGTAGTTAAATTAAAACCCTTATAATTTTCATGTGTTTGTCCTAATGCAGATTCCATATATACATATATATAATAGCAACTGCACAACATTCAACAATGCTTAAAGCAGAATTTCGTCTCCATGAGAGAATGAATAAGTCATTTGTCATATGTTTCCTTTAATTCATGGCTACAGAACATTTTAGAATTGCTTGATGTAAATCTGTCTCATCTATTTGACAACTCTGATATTGAGTCATTCATTTTTATTCTATGGCTTAAAAATGTCTATATTGCAGCTAGAGATGGGTGCATAAGTGCTAGTTTTGGACTATGGCTAGAATGTAACAATAGCTTTTGACCCTAGCTCCAGTCCCAAGGAAAGTGAATTTGGCAATCTCATTTCAATTCATAGTGAATAGCTGTTCACATAAAAAAATCAGCACCTACCATTTGTCATACTTGGCAGCTTCTGTTTAAGAATGGTCCAGAACTGCATTACCATGGAAACTAAATTACCTACTCCTACTCCTGGCTCAGAAGGTGATTTCAGCTGGTGGTGGAGGTTTCATATCACTGCCAGAGGGAGGTGGGGTAACCTGGGGGAACTGTGATGTGTGTGACCCATAAGGACACTGGCCTCAGCCCTCTGGTTTGTGTATTGCCATCTTCTGGTCACGTCCCATTGGGTTCAGACCACATGGGTTTCTTTCACATCATGATTTATTTACTGATTTTTCTTATGGTAACAGCTACCAGCTCCAATCAGGACCAGGACTGTGTTCTGTTCAGTGCTGTACATACATATGTTTAAAGACAATTTCTATTCTGAAGGCCAGGCAAGTGTGAGAAGCTCCATATATTCCTTTTAAACTTGAAAATTAAAACAAGATAAGTGATTTGCTTGAGATTACACAGGAAAGTGGAGGCAGACCTAGCAAATGAATGCCCATTTCTTCATTCTCAACAGCCATCCAGGGTGTTACTTATCCAAACCACTCTATCCTTCTTCAGCATTGCTACTAATTTATGCCAGGTAAGTTGGAAATACCACATAGTTTGATAATTTTTGTTCCTGTCATGTACTAAAATGACTGCTGATTCATAGGACAGTGTTTTATTTCAAGCTGCTCAGTCCTGAAGTGAATGAACTTAATGGATTAGAGATCAGTGTTTACTGGGCACTGGAATTTTTAAAGGTTATTTAGATACTGTATGCTGATTTTGTAATTGTAAGCAAAAACTGTGCTATAACCACACCATCCTTCAATAATGACTGAACCAAAAGATGATTTCAATCTGCTGAACTGTATATACCACCCCTTTTCCTCACGGATACTGCTTCTTAGTGAGATGTATGCTAGTGGAAAGGCTAGAAAATAAATAAACATAAAAACCCAACCAATAATATGCAACACTTTTATGCTCAGAGAGCTAGAAACTCAGCAGAGAGAAACAAAAGTTTTGCCATTCCTAGTGTGGTGGCTTAGGTGCAAGGGCAAATTACCCATCAAGACCAGGCTGAATGAGGCTCTGAACAACGTGATCTAATGGAAGGTATGTCTGCCCATTATTTTTAAGTTCCCTTCCAACCCAAAACTATTCTGTGATTCTGTGAGCATCCTCTGAAGATTTGGCTCTTAGTGCATCAGATTTGCACCATGGAGCAAGAGTCCTTCACTTCCCAGCTGGAGGTGGATGCTGCTGGGACAAACAGGGCACAATAGTGGGGGCTGCTGAGTGTGGACACCCTTCTTGCTTTGCCCTTGCCATGGCCCTAATAGAGTATTTGGGTCTCTTCTGCTCTGCCTTTGCTTTTTATATGCATCTTTCCTATTTAAGTGTCACAGATCACTGCACCAGCTGATTAGCCTATACATGAATGGAATATAAAAGAGCAAGTCCCCAAGTTGTAGGTAAGACCTTTTGTGAGAATGACTGGCTAAAAATAAGATGGAAATTGGCTCTGAGCTTTTGAGAATCTATCCCTTCCTCAGGCCACAGGAAAGAAGAGCAAGGGGTAGCACTTCATAATTAATTATGAATTTATAATTAATTTGAAGCCTGAATCAACAACCTACTAGAGAAACTGCTATTACTTCCTCTGGATTCCCAGAATCTATCACAGAGGTTTGATACTCACAAGCGGTTTTCAAAATTTCAGGGCCTTTTTCTGTTAAGTTTGATTTTTATTTTTTTTTCAGCATCTTAGTCTTTTGTACAACTCTGGTTTTTGATTTTTCTGTTTAAGGGACCAGATCAATAGCTGTATGGGGTCTCTAGGCTATGCAAGTTGAGTGCAAATGGTTGCCCTCCCTGGGTAGGAATGATTTGTTTAGTTGGGTAGGTTTATGTTTTGAAGGTTGGTGCTTTTGACACATAAACAATGCAAAAATATTCTGTGCTTTTGCAGCACATAATCTGATGTTCATTGTGTACAAAGACTCCTTACTCTGTGCTATAAATACAGCTGAACTTCTCTCCCCTCAGAGTTGTGTGTGGCTTAAGCAGACTGGTGGGGTGGGATTGTGAAAAGCAGTCAAGGCTGACCTTTTCCTACCTCCCCCCTAACACTGGTGGTTAAAATTCCTGCTGACTTCAAGGAGAGTGGATCTGGATCAGTGTTGAACACTTCTGAAAATCCCACCTGTAAAGCCTGCAGAGTTCATTATAGGGGCAAAATTTTGTATAAAGCCCAGCAGGAACATACAGAAATTGTTAGCAGCTTACTAATGGCCTCCACAGTGGATGTGTGTATTGAATTTAATTGGGCTGCATCCCAGTAAGGTCCTGATATGCTTATGATTAATTTTCTCTACAGTCTACCTTTAACTTTTTTTTGAAACTGGATGGATACTCCATATTTGCACTTTTATAAAAGACTGGCAGTGAAATAAAGCATGCAGGTAATTATGCCCCAAGGAAGAGCTGTGAGGTAGACCCTCAGTTAATGTAGCTGCATGGTAGCAATTTGGTGTCAATACTTCTTGATGTCCTGCTAAAATAAAGCAACCTTCAATGTAATACTATTTAATTTTTTGTGGGTACAGGCATGGTTAAGTTTCTTTGTATAAGGTCTGCTTAGTAGTGTGAAGACATAAAATAAGCGTTGAGCACAGTGACACACTTGAAAGGGCAGGTTATATTTATTCTGTGTTGTGTCAAGGGCATGCTGCTTGCTAACTGTAATTAGACAGTGTATCTAGAGGTCTGTGGCCAAATAGCAAAGATGTCTTTGCAGAGTATAAAAGGACTATTGTGTTAGTCCCTGGTCTCAGAGGGTATGAAGATGTTTCCCTCTCCTGTCTGTTATTACTCATACTTGGTTACTTTTATGTAAATTCAGCCATGAGGAGAGCTGACAAGACTGTGACATGAAGAGATTTCACCTTTTTCACTGAAACAGGGCTTTTATTGTCTAGTAATACTATCTTAGTTCTCTGCAAAGGAAAGAAAGAGATGTTATTGAAAATCCCATAATTAGCAGCTTAAGGTATAAACCATATAGAACCCTGTGTTCTATGATAAAGCCCCTAATTAGCTTTGTAGGAACTGTTTAAAAGCAAGCATACATGCATCCTTATCACTAAGTAATTATTTGCAAATAAACTCTTTCTCAACATATCTTAGGAAAACACAAGAATATTAGTTGGCAGAGTTAAGCCAGCTGAGTAGCTGAAAAAGCATGAAAAGAGCTACAGAAGTTCTTTTCAGAATCCTGCTCTCTTTGGCATTATTTCTCTAAAGCTTGATTTATCAAGAGGAGAATACAGTATTTGGTTTCCCCACAAGTAAGCTCTTTTCATGTTTTGTCTTTGAAATGAAAATCGTCTTTTGGAACAAATATCTGCTCTATCAGATAACTGCATGCTTGTCATCCCTAACAGTGTGCTGGCAGGAAGACTGGGCGAAGGTTTTTCTGCAGTACACTGAGTACACAGTGCTGGCACTAGATCAAGAATCAATTCCTCTGATATCGAAATATTGACTTGGCATGGCCAGTCTGATTTAAATGCTTATCATTCTTGACTTTGTAGGCTACATGCATACTGAGAACATTTTTCATTGTGGGTCTGAGAATAAACATCTTTACAGCTGCCTGGCCATTTCTAGCAGAATAACAAAGGGGCTGTGTGCATGTATGGGAGCCTGTGTGTGTGAACGAAATTGCCAGCAGATTAATGCAACTGTCACTTCTGTGTAGGGCCATTTAGAAGAAGTTGAGAAGGGTATTTTTAATACTTGGAATTACACAGCATTGCTTCTCCGAGTGCAAACACCGGTTTCACTGCTCAGTCTGGATAGGTGCTGGCCGCTGAGCCGATGGAAGGGAGAACACAAACAGACCCCAACACAATTATTAAAACATTTTAAAATCTTTGCAATGTGAAATAATACTACTACTAATACCACTAATAAAAAAGTAAAGATAATTTCCCATAGGCAATCAGAACACCTATTAAGTTAGCAACAGCATTTAATTGGCATTATCGCATGCTTCAGTGAGGAAGACAATGGATCTTGCGGGTGCGCAAGTGGAACGCATTTGCATTTCATAGATGATTAAAATAGATTTGATTGCATTTGTCTGAAGCCTGGCAAGTGAGGGCACATCTGCTGCATTCGATGTGCCCTGCGTTTCCTAGGACTAATGGAGTGCACTGAGTCACCGCAAGACGGGCTTTTACCTCTGGAAGTCCCACAGCACCTTCTGCTGCACGGCCAGCTCCTTTGTTAGCCCTGGAGACCTCTTCTTATAAAGAATTGATGTAAAGTAGAGCAAGAAGGGAAGGATTTGAGGCAGTGAACTTGTCTTCATCTGGTTATGCAAGAGCCCTTGGGCTTTCTGCTGCTTCAAGGTAGAATTTATAAGGTGAGATGAAAGATAATTTAAGTCATTAATTTGCGTTAAGGGCTGGCAGAACAACAATGGCGCATTTAATCTTGCTGTGGAAAAAATTGGTGATTCGCAGACTAGGGGTCAGAATTAGGGGTCTGATTTCCTTTTCCACGCAGCTTAAAAGGGGCTGCTTCAAAATGGAGAGTTTTATTTACTAGAAACATAAAGCTGAGTTAATTGTCTTTGAAAAAAATCCAAGAACTTTAAATATAATATAGAAAGCAATTAATTAAAGATACTAAAATGTTTTCCTCCTGCTTTTCATTACTTTCCCATCTAAATTCAACATTAAAAATACACTCCTGGCAGCAGTCCAGGTCAGACTTGTCACCTACCATCCGAGCCCTGTGAAAGACAAGGGCTGGCCTGTGCTTTGCAGGGGGAAATGCTCTCTCCTGTGAGAACCTTTCCCTCCCCAGCCCAATGGCCACTCAGCAGCTTTCTTTTTGGTAGTGCTGTGCCTTTTTGCCAGCCAAAGTAACCACCCAATGGCTGATGCTCTTGTCCTTCTCTATTACTTCCTCCACTGCCCCGTGTGTGTCTCCTGAACCCTTACTGGGGTCCTTGTCTATGGATTCTACTGTTTATTGTTTCTCTATTCCAAGGTGCCTTCTGTTTCTGCTGCCTTTGTGCTCCTTTTACTCTTGCTACATGTTGTGCTCTGCTGTCCCTTGTTCTCACGGCATTGCTCTCTTTCATGTGCCAAATGACTGCTCTTCCCTCTTTGAGAAATGTCTCTTAAAAACATATTGCCCTTACATCAAAGAGTGAAATAAAGAGGAGCTGGTTTGACTGGGAGAACCTGGAAAATATTCCTCCTCAGCTGATGAAAGCAGTTTGTCCAGGACACTAATGTTTCAGAATAGCTGGACATGTTCAGCAACAATTATGATGGGTTACTAAAGGAGCAGGTTTCTTGGATGGCTCCTGTGCTGCCATGCCCAGTGGTCCCTGCGTGGCTGCAGCCGGGATTCTGCCCTGCACCCTCTGCACTGAGGGCTCTTGGTATTCCTGTCTTTCAGTCCCAGTCCTTGCTCACAGCATCCCTGCCATCACTACAATGTGTATAATTCTGGCATTGCTCATTTCCTGCCTCTCACTCCTGCCATTGCTCAGCTCCCTCAGGAACAGCCCTGGCACTGCCCATCTAGGGGGTAGTGGAGAAAATAGTCCTTCTGCCATTAGGAGAGCTCAGATACCACCTATGTCTTGTGCTTTTCACTGGGACATTCCTGCATCCCTTGCTCCCTGACTTCCTTTTCTCCTGACCTGGCCATGCCTTGTTGGTCTGGACTATCCCTGTATGTGTTGTAGGACAAGTTCCATGGGCTGGGTGGTAGCCACAGGGAGATCAAACACACCAATGCTAGAATTCTTTTTTTAAACTATGTTACTTTTGGAATGAAAATTACTGGGGATGTATGTCACATTGTTAAAACCATAATGAAAGTTTGCCTGTTCTAAGTCTCATTTTAATCATGTACATGTTGCAATTTTTTTCCCTTTTACTTAAATAAAGTATTCCCATAGAGAAAGAGTGCTTATAAAAAAATTTCTCACCATTTATTGGCAATGCTTTTCCCTTCAGCTTTGTTGCTATTTAATCATAGCCCCTGGAGACAAGTTGCACATATTAACCTGTCAGAGAAATGTTAAAATTGCGTGACACTTAGGAATATATTCAGAAAGTCCATAAAACCATCACAATGGTTCTGTTTTTTCTCCTCATCTGGTCATGTACTTTAACAACATTTCTCCATATACTGTATCTCTCACCTATTGTTTTTTAATGTGGTCTCCCAGTTGGAAATGGCTTTTTGGAAGTTTTTGGATCACTGGCCAGAGAACTGTGGGACCTTGCTTGCGACCATCACCTGGTCTAGGGTACCTAAGATGTCAAGACAGACAGAAGCCATGATCCAAGGCCTCATTTCAGTACTTCTGCTAGGCTGTAGGTAAAGCATCAAAACAAAAACAAGAGTTGAGCCCTTCTGTATGCTAACTGATGGACTTAAAAAAATTGACAAGTTGCCTGACCTATGACTGCTTATGCACAGCTCCTTTTATAAATTACTGGCGATATTTGTTGGCTGTGAATCCCCTGATGGACCAAGACATCTCATTAAGCTAGGGGGAAGGTCTTTTTCCTTGGGTGCAGCTGGCCCTCCTTTCTGAGGATGGAGTGGAAGGTAAGGAAAGGCCAAGGGAAAAAGACCTTGGATAGTGAAGAATGATGACTAGTGGTGTCTGCTTTTGAATAATGTTTTCACTCACAGGTTTCAGATTGTTAAATACAACTTTGGGCATCCGGCTTTAGAAACACAGTCTGGGAAACAAACATTTCAGAGGAGCACTCTGGATCCTGCAGCCAAGAGAAGCCCCCACGTAAGACAAATTGCTGTTTCCACATGACAACACAGGCACCAAACTCAGGGGGAAATATGGCTTTTAGTTTCAACAGTGTTTATCTGTGGTAAATACCTGGGATATACTTTATAGAGGCATATAAATAAATGTTTATGATTAGGCTTGTCCTTGAAGCAATGCTGTATGGAATATAAAAATCATAATTAATACACAGGTCATGAGTTTGTAGATTTCATTTTTATTCAAATAAGGATTTTTATTTTTTAATGTAAGCATGTACATGCTAAAAAATTGTTTACCATGTTTCAGAAACACAAACATAAGGCTAAATTAAGCTTGATCAGTCAAGTCTGACTGTATCCTCTTTAATATACCACGTCTGACAATTGTAATCGTGAAGCTTGCAAGCCATAGAAAAAGCATAATTTTTATACACCTTTGGGAGAGAGCTAGTAGCTTAGAAGTTTCTCTCCCTATTTCAGAAAGAAAAATGCTCATATGCAACAGAAAGATCTTTATTTGAAGACAAAAATAGCACCTTTCTGTCATGTGCTCTAATTAACTTGCTGTGATGTCGCTCTGGTGATGGACACAGAAATAGACATTTGCTTTCCTAAATCCTGAAGTAGAAAATGAGGCATGAGTCAGGAGGATACAAGAGGGCAGAACTCATTTTCTTTTAATTACTTTTATTCAGGTTATATCATCCAGCAGCTGTTCAAGTTTCATTTCGAGATGTTGGATCCTCCTGAAATCCCAGAGTGTCATTTTTGATGGGACTTACCCTCTTCTCCTTTATATATTATATAAGATTTTATATCTAAGTGCTGATAGGGAATGTAGACATAGTGAACAGTGTTCCCATTCACTGTTGAAAGATATAATTGGCCGTCAAATCTCTGACAGTAAAACAGAGGAGGCAGAAACTCTACAAAAAATGTGGCCAAACAATACGAGAGTTCTCATTAGTAAACAAATAGCCAGGGAAATGTTTAACTGTTCCTCCAGCTGGCATACACAGGTACCAAGGCCTGCTTTGGGGAAAAGCAGCGCGATTCATAGTTGCATGGCACGTTTTGGACGGCTGTAAAGGCTTCACCACAATCTCTGCTTGGCACCAGAGCTTCAGGGAGCTTTGCTCACTGTGGCTCTAGATGGAGCTGGCAAAATTAAAGCTGTAGCCAGATGAATGTTACTCCCCAGTGGCTATCTCCACTTTTTAGTCTGCAGGGCAGGTTTGGCTGAGGGCACTGGAGGCCCTCCCGAGGTACAGGCCTGCTGGATACTTGCCAGTCTTCTGGCTGCTGTCACCAGTGTCTGATTCAAGTCATCAATCCCAGAGTTTCCACTCCTCTCCTCTGAAATCAGAATAACATCACTGTTTTCCAACAACACCTGAAAATAAAGACATAATGCCTCCTGAACCACTGCAGGCATTCTGCAGCTGAGGCCCACCGTGTCTGTAACTGCTGCCGAAGGCCCTCTGTGCCCTTGAGGAGCAGCAAACTTGTGGAGAAGGCAATGGATGGATTTGCTGGACTTAATATGTTTCCAATCACTTTCCTGCCTTTTTTGAGAAACAGTAGGAAAATGTGAATAACTTAGAAAATTATGGTTTTCAGCTCCTCTTATGTTGTGGATGGCTTCTTCTAGTGAGGGATGATGGACTGAACTTTCTATACGTGTCAGTGGACTTATTTTTCACTACAAGGTCTGTAAGCACAGTCTCTTGCAGGAGACCACTTCTGTGGGGTTTTTTTGTGGATAGTTCTTTTCCATGCCCTCTTGGGATATTGGGTGACAAGTAACTACCTGACCTTCTAATTTCGGATGTGACCCTGAAGGAATACAGGATGCCTGAGACAGCATGAAAAAGACTATGTAGAAAATCTTAGAAGTCCAGGTAAAAAAATTAAAAGGGAAAAAAACCTGAAAATAAGAATGTCTATATAGAAACCACATTATCTGTACTGTTTGAGGGTATTTGAAAGTCTGCAAGGTCTCTGAAGCCTATTTTCTATGTACATTTAGGATGCCTTGACAATATAAATCAAAATTTCAGTATTTAAAATCTAGGAAATGAAATGTGTATAAAATGGAACTGCCTGAATGAATTTTGACAGCCTCTCCTACATGCGTTATTTATTTTTTATTGTTTTATTTTTTACAGATGTGGATGGTGACTGAACTGTTGGTGTAAACTTGTACCCAGGTAGCTTTAAAACACATATTATTGGCCAAGTTCATAGTAATAATGTAGTTTAGTTATAAAACAGCTTTTGTTACAAATAACTTTACAAGCTTTAAATATATATCAAACTACTGAATATATGAGAACCATTTTCATCTATACCTGAAGTGCTCTTATTTGGGATGGGTGATTCATAGCAGATCCAGAACACATATAAAACTTCTGAAAATATATTTAGCAAAGGAAGTGTAAGCTATTTCAAATTTATGTTGAGCTGAAATTAGAAAGTGCCTACAACAGTGCATTAACAGACAAACTCCAGCGAAGAGAGAGTACTGTATCCTTAGGATTTACAGAGTGAGCAGGGATTTGATTTAATTCTCCACTTCCAAAGGGCCACCTTAACCTACCATCACAAGCAGCATGTTCTGCCTCTGGTTTCTCAACCCAACAGTGGAGTCACTGTAAATCAGCAGCCCCAGGTTTTACAGCATAGACCTGTGTCCTGAAGGTCGCACGTGACCTTGGGCCCATCCTTGTTCAGCTTCACTGTTGTTGGCATCAGCCTCTCTGAGTCAAACATGGAGACTCAATACTGAATAAATAAACTGAAGTCCACTCTGTTTTAGTGCTTTCTCCTTTTTTTTTATTTATTATTCTCTCTTTAAGCTTTTTTCCTCCCCCCTGCAAGCTCCATACATTTAAGATTCTGCCAAATGGATGCAAATGGCTCTTATTAGAAAAACAGAAGCCAGAAAATAACTGCAGGACAAAAGCTATCCCCAGCATGTTTTAACGTTTAAATTAGAGTACCTTCCCCAGTGCTAAAATGGGGTTTATAATGGAAATGCTGACATCCTTACCAGACGCTATTGGCCTGTTGCTCTTTTGTCCTGCAAGTTATTAAAATCTAGCCTGGTTGCCTAAGAGACAGGGTAGCTACTTGGAAGATATTTAGCCATCAGTAAAAATTAATGTCCAACGTATTTATTGGAAAAAAAACACTTAATTAAGCGCTCAAGTTATACAAGCCACCCACCAACTACAAGTGTGTTCTGGCAACAGAAGTGTTGTTGTTGCCCTGGTTCTGCTTCATGATGTTATTTTCTTAAGTAAATGCACTTCTCAGCCTAACAGTTCTGGCTACAGCATATTGATAAGATAACTCTGCACTCAAAGAGAGACAGAGTATTTTTAGTCTCCTTTTCCAGTTACCATTAGTTCATTAGTGATACTGTTGTGAGAGTGTTGATTCATTAAGAGTCTTCTCATTAGCAGTCTGACATTCATATGTAGAAGAAAAAGTCAGGTAAAGTAACTAGGCACTCAGCATTTTCTTCTGCTTCTTTGGTACTTGTATCTTTTGTAATGTCAACAGATGAGCTGGAAGCTTTGAAGACTGTAGGTTTTAAGCCAAGCTTGAGTGTGTGCAGTCTATTTTTTCTTAATTTGCACACTTAATGTGATTTCAGGGGCAAATTTTTATTTTTCTTGTGTAAGAGGTAGATGGCAACTGCATGTGAAAATCAGATGTGAAAGTTCTGTTCTTAAATTGCTTTTAATTGGAGCCTTAAAGGCTAACATGGAAACACTGGGGAAAATATGACTTTTGCTATATTATTTAAATAGGCTGTTAGTCACATCCCTAAACTGTATATGGCTTTGGATAGATTAGGAGGTCTCTGCTAAGCTATCAAATACATCATACTCACCTAAATTCCTAGCAAATATATAAATATGCATTTATTGTTGTTTACAATTACCATTTAATTGTAGGACCATATTCCATAGCTTAATATTTATACAATGCCTGATACTTTAAGCATTGCACAAATATTAACTAACTAATAAAAACATCTGAGCAACTTTTCTGAGACTGTCAGATCCCAAAGAAGTAAATTCCTCTTCTTGAAAAACGGGACTGTTCAAGCAAACACGCTGTAAGCTTTTAAATGGCAAATCTAAAATGACACAGTGGGACACCATTTCATGCCTGAAATCTGAGCACAAAGCCTTTATTTTTCCAAGATATTTCTTTTTCTCCGGTCTAGTAAATAAATACTAGGTAATGACTTAGGAAGCAGAGGGGAGGCAGGCCAGAGATGAACTTGACATTGGCGCTTACTTTGTTTTCATCTGCATATAGTATTTCATTGGAATATAATAGTACGTTGATTTATGTATTCATTCAATCCTTAAATTTCAACAGGACTCCTCAGTTCAGTCATCAAAAAAGCAAAAAACAGCAAAGCAAACTGTATGGTTTTAACCTTTGTTCTCCTTCATGAGAATTCATCAAACAAGTGTGTGGCCTTTAAGTACTTCACAAGTTATTTTGGCTTTGAAAGGTCTGATTTAGTGATGCAAAACTGTGTGGTTATCTCTGGCTTGCAAACAATTCTGAAAAGCTCAAACCCAACCCATAACATATTGTTTGATAACTTTAAGCTACACTGGCCCTTCTGTTTTCCTAGTCAGGGCTTTGCTTTCCATGATAATCTTACAGTGCTGCTCCCCTCTGTCTCAGTCAGAGATGACATTTCAGAACACAAGTCACCAGCAAGTTGTTATTGCTGTGTATTTTTGTATTCAGCATTTTGTCTGTAGAACAATCAGGACAAAGCAAATCTCCACTGTTGGCATGTTGGGATTTAAGGTAGACACATAGTGATAAAAGGTGAGAGTGAGCAAAGGGCAAAAACTGGCTTGAGGAGAATGGGGAGAATGGGGTATGCCAGGATTTTTATTTTTTTTTTCCTTGGATGTTACCTTTTTGAAAAAAATTTTTTTAATACTTTGTTGTTTAAAATAGAAATGTTAGTGGCTAGCAATTTTTAATTTTTGGTTTCCTACTTTTCTTCTTCTCATGTCTGTCGTCAGGGACAATGTGGATACCATGTATTTTTAGTCATCATTTGCGAATTTGAGAACTTAGGAGGCTCTTTAAGCATATATATGATTTAAAAAAACCTGAATATGGAAGATGTTTTTGCAGAACATTTTCTGTTTTCTAAAATCTTATAAACATACTTTACATTTTGGGAGCAACCATAATTACAAGGCTGCAAGCACGGCATAGAGGCTGCAATACCACCTTAGGTTTATTTCACTTGGGGAGTAGTGTTAAGGATGAATGCTTTGGCAGCAGGGAGCCTCAGAAAGTTAATCCAAAAATTAAATTGTGAAAAGGGGGTTGAGGAAATGAAAATGACATTGACATAAGCAGCTGGAATCTCAGAAACCATCTAACAGTTTGATCTGTTGCCATGTTGTCTGCATGTCTTATGTATTATAATATATATATAAGACAATTTAAAAATAATGAAAAAAATATTAAAGTTAATGTAGTTAATGTAAATGTGATTTCACAAGAGATGTGCCATTTATTTTGTTTGATAGCCAGGGATGACTGAATGGGAGTGAGAGCAGGAGGGTATGATGGCAGCATATTCATTACCTAAGTAGGATTTCGGCTCTAAAGCAGCTTTCTGCAATTTCTGATCACAGTTTCCCTTCATATTGCTCAACATACTACATCAATATTTACACATTTGAGATAACCAGCCAATGTCCTACAGCTCAGTGTACTTTCTGTGGTGTGTATTCTTTATCCAGGGAACTATGTTTAAGCTTGTCAGTTCCAGGAATACCAGTTCCTGCATAAACTCTAGGTTCCTTTATAGCAAGATCCTTATAGCAACATTTGGCTGCATGGTGATGACAACAGTTTAATAGTATAAGATGAACAGATATTAAAAAAAAAAAAGTCTTCCAATGAGATATCCTACACAGAACTGTCTAGAACAGAAGGGAAATTAATAATCACTAAGTGGGAATTTACAAGATCTCTTCACATTAATAAATTCAAATACTCTCAAAAGAAGATCAACAGATCTTAGCAGACTGGACGACAACTGTGGACCTGAAACACAAAATCATTAAAAGTTATTTAAAAGTAGAGGG
This sequence comes from Cyanoderma ruficeps, assembly GCA_008694505.1. Taxonomy (NCBI): domain Eukaryota; kingdom Metazoa; phylum Chordata; class Aves; order Passeriformes; family Timaliidae; genus Cyanoderma; species Cyanoderma ruficeps. The sequence goes on from VZDJ01007747.1 coordinate 32,810,153, forward strand.
ATTTAGGATTGGCCATGCATGATCAAAGTTGTTTAACTCTACTTAGAATAGAATCCCTGCAAATAAAGCTTAAAGCCATCCCAACCAGAGCAATTTTTTTACCTAATCAATCACTGCATGACTGTGCCCTCAATCTGCAGTTCTTAAATATTTGATAGATACTAATTAATATATTAACAAAAATATGCATTTAATCAAGATGAGGGTATCCATAAAACCTATCCCCAAATATCCCATATGGTTTTCTACTCATATCAGTGTGATGTGAGAGCCCAAGGCTTATTTTCAGTGGCTTTGCTAGTGGATCTTGTCCTGCCTTGAGCCAGCCACTGGCAGCAAGTTTGCTATACAGCGGGTGAGCAAAATGTGCTGCTTAGCTGTATGGGCTGTGAGGCACCTCAGAACCCTTGTGCTGGAAAAGGAGAAAAGCACAGGTCCCCACCCACTATTTTGCACATTTTCACATTTTTAGACACAGTTTCTCATGACCCATGTGAAAGATTTATTGTGTTATTGAGGAGGACTGAATAATCTTTTTCTACTCTCCTTATAATTTCATCAGAAAGCTGAGATATTCTGCTCCAGATCCTCAGCTGGCAGGTCACTGGCTACCCCACAGCTGGAGTGGGTCTAGTTTATCTCAGCTTTTGGAAGCTCAATGATCCAATTTTTGGAAGGTATTTAGGGTTCTATTTCTTTGTGTACTTTTTCATAATTATTCAGTTTTTATTTGTTAGATTTTTTTGTCTTTTTCAATTTTTTTTCTGTTCTAAAATCCAACCTGCTTTACCAGTAAATGAAAATCCCTATTCTTTCCACAGCACTATTTTAAAATGACACTTTGCTTTCAGTTAGAAACTATGATAATGGTTTTGATTTATTTTTCTTATTACTATTGATATCTGCAGCTGCTGGACTTTTTAACATACTTATATTTTTAAAAATAGTTTGGATGAAAAATAGTTGGAAGCCTCCCAGACTGCTGTTCAGGAAATCTCACAATTTACAGTTTTCAGTTCAATTTCCATTAGAGAGCACTGTGACATTCGGCACAGGGCACTGTGCAATATCAAAGCAGTGTGGAGAAGTCCCTAGGGAAAGTGAAGTATGGTAAAGGGAGGCACCAAAGAGAGTGTTGTGGGACTGTACCACTGGAAGAGGTGAAGTTTCAGATGTATTACAAAACAAACAAAGATGTATTTGCAAAAACAAGCAAACTTTCTGCCCATTAATCTGGCTGTTGGAGCAGTGCTGCTCATGGAGCAGGTAGTGAAACAGCAGGAGGTGGATGTGCAGGTGAAGGCAGCAGTTGAGTTTGAGATGGTTTACCATACAGAGAGATCTCTGAACTGAAATGAGCAATACAAATATAGGTACTGCAGCAAATAAGAGGAAACTGAGGTGAATAAGAACATTTAACAGATATGGAGTTACTGTGACTAGACTAGAAAATGCTGTGCTATGGGCGTTACCACTGCTACCAGCACCTAGTACTTCATGCAGTGGTTGCTATCAAAGGGCATCTCCTTATACAACACAAGGTACTGGGGTAGACAGAGTTGTTCAAAGGAATCTTCCAGGCCAGTGGCAAAACCTGGGGTACATCTCACTCCAAAAAGTCCATTGCAGTGGACACAGAGCCTGAGCCTGAGCATTGAGACAGAGCACCAAGGAGCCATGTGTGGGTTTTTTGAGTTAGCTTGGACTATGATTTTTAATCACACTTCTGGAGACCAAGATGAAGGGCACTCAGCCCTTTTGGCTAATAGTGACCATACAATGTCTGAATAGCATCATGTCCTCACTCACCTGACACTGTCCCAGACAGCTGAATTCAGATATTGCTGCATACTTTTAATTTAAGGAACAAAGTGGCAGGAAATGGAGGAACAGAAAGGGAAAGAGCAGTGGTAAAGCTGACAAGGTTTTGTGTGTGGCTGAAGGGCGAAGATGATACAATAGGGAGAAACCCTGGAAAGGGGAGGGGAAGGGTGATTAGATAGCCTAATACGTTTTTTCTTCAGCGTTTAATTTCCTTAGAAGAACATGCCGCATTTTATGTCAGTGACAGATAATGAAGGAGTCAAAAGATAATAAGCTCGGTATTCAGAGAAGATCCCAAGAAGTGGTATGTTACAGGGCTGTTTGGAAAGCTAAAATTCTCTGGTGATAGGAGATGGATGAGTTGGCTGAATGCCCCATGAGATTTTCCTCAGTCAATCTAAAATTAATTCCCCTTCATAATTAAAATACATTTTATATTTTTAGGAACAGCTCTCTAAGTGTTTTTTTTCTGTTGTTTTTTTTTTTTTTAATTCCCTACTCCTTCTTACTGTGTATCAGAGCCAGCCACTTTATTGTTAGTTTTCTTGATTTAGGATGAAAAACATCACAGAATGTTCATGGCTGTCTGTTTTAGCTACTCATTTCATCTTGTATCCATTGTATAAGCTACCATTTGTTTCTTTCTGCAATAGATCTTTAAGGCAGTGACCCGCAAGTATCAGCTCACAGATAAGGAACTGTGACACAGGCAGAAAATGCAGGTTTTCCAAGGTCCTGGGGTGATGGACTAGGATTTTGAACTTCAGCCTCTCATTTTTTGGACTGTTTTTCCTGCCCAGTAGTCTGGGGCTGATATCTGTATCAGGAGTTATGTAGGTGATACGTGGATCCGTGAAAGTGGGATTCAGTGCAGTGAAGCCTCCCAGAATGGGCCAAATGGAGTTTTCAAAAAGATGCTGCACTGGTTTGTGCCTGATCCTCCCACAGCTGTGGATAAAGCTCCCACTGGTTTAAGTTCAGATGGTTCCATTACTGAAGCCCGCTGGAAAAACCCTAAAGCAAATCGATTTTTCATTCCTTTTTTTTTTTTTTTAATTTTTTTTTTTNAATTTTTTTTGCATGGTTTGTTGGAAACTTCCTCTGGGGTAAACCCAAACCAGCTCAATCCCACCTCCCTCCCATTTTTCACTGGGGCTGTTTAACTGAGACTATCCCAGTACTGACCCCAGTCCACAAGCCAGCTTCTGTTTTTGCTAAAGGGAGTGCAAGTCTAACATCAGGAACAACAACAGCAGCAGCATCTGACCCTAATTTAAACTAGTTGCAAACTGCAAGATGGAAACAGTAGTATATGTTGGCAGATTTCCTGGTGCTCCCAGACACTGGATCACTGCAATTCATCTGAATTCCAGTTTACCCCATAGGAATACGAGTCAATTAACCCTTTAAATAAATCAACTAATTCCAGAGCAATTGCACAGCATCTGCTTCTGCCTTTTATCAGTTGCATAATAAAAATCTTCCTCTTGTCTTTCTGTTTCCTATTGCGTTCTGCGCTTTGGATAAATATCACCAGTGCCTGCCAAGTCACAGTTGCAGAGACCTACTGCAGAAAATGGAACCAGAGACACACACTGGGAGAAATCCTCTTTAATGCAGTGCTTCAAATTGAATGCCTGCAGTGCTACACAGAATCACAGAGTGGTTTGTGTTGGAAGCAACCTTAAAAATCATCTGGTTTCATGGCAAATTTAAAACTAAAATCCACACCTCATTAACAATGAATCTTGATGAGTAAGTTAAGTAGAAGAAACATCAATAATTTATGGTGATGAACTCTGCATTTTCCCTCTCCCTTTTTGTGTTGTGTCTGACTTTGGAAGCCTGTAACATGTTACAAATGAAGTGCCACAGATGAGCTAGAAATAAAAAGCTAGGAGGTTTTCCAGGGAGACAGAGAATAAATACAGAACCTCCACAAATGCAAACACACATGCTCTGGACTGTTAAGAATTTTGAATCACAGTGTTTTATCCTTTCAGAATTTCCCAAGTGGCAAAATATATCCCCAGGAAAAGACATGACAGCAGACAGAAAGCAAAGACAACCAGAAAATAAAATTCAAATCAGAAAGCCTACCATAGCACAGTTCAGAATTACTTGTTCCCTGAATGATAAAGGAAAAGTAGTAGTCATGACAATGATCAATTTTGCTTGGAGAAGGCTACCAATTTAACAGTGGGTAGACATCTTACAGATATCCTGGCTGAAATAGAACAGAGGGAATAAACCAAATTATTAGATTTCCAAGTGTGAATTAGCTTATGTAGTTTTTACAGAGTGCTTTGGAATTAGCGTCCAAAAATCATCCTTTTATGTTGGTGTTTGTCACTGTTATTTTTTCAGTTGTCTAACATCTAACATGAACTAATCTTAGAGTTTTATCCTACATTAGTTCCCAGATCAGATAGCCTCTGTGTAACACTAGGAGGGACTTTTTTTAGAAAGCCTACTAATGTTGATGATCCCTTTTATCCAGATTAATTACTGCTACCTTCCTTTTTTGCATGAACACTTGGCAATGTATTTTCTGCTGATAAAGGACATTATGGAGTCAGGTGTTCCTTTAAAAAAAATTCTTTGTTTTCAAAGACCATACTAGTTCTGCTACCTTGAATACAATAAAAATACCCAGAATATTAATATAATGAAGCTTTGAATGAAGTAATTTCTTTGTTTAAAGTTCTCATTTTTTTCCATTGTAAGATGCCCATTCTTTTATTCAGAGCCATAGTACAGGAATCTTTCCTAATGTGAAAGTCTCCTTTGCTTCTCTTTTAGGTAGTTGTGTGAAAAAAGTGTGCTGAAATCAAACGTCAATCTGTCTGCTTGCAGTGAGTGTAATTTTCAGGTGAGGCTGACATGGTTTCAGCAATCACTAAGAAGAAATGCTGAGGGCTAGAATGGAGAGTCAGTGCTGTCCATAGTAAAAAGCAATAGCAAGTGTGTGGTAGGCAGTGAGGAAAATTATAATGTGGCAAAACCTTCCAGCTCTAGCTAATCCATGGTTTTCAAATAGCCAGTAGAACTAGTGACTTTTATTTCCATTCTCGTGTTGAAGGTTGGTGTCTCTCCTGAGTAACACGATTAAGAGACCAATGGTGTAATATTTTGGGGAGTGAAAAGTGCTGTCCTACTGGTACCTGAATGTTACTGGCCTGTACTGTTTTACTTTTGAGTTTGGTGTGGGAAACAGTGATGATTTGGTTTCACAAGGGTGGTTTCAATGAGGAAAGAAGGTTCCATGGCCACACACCTCCTGGGCTGTGTGTTTGTGGGATCCCTGCTGGTTGTAGTGGAGATGTGCTGTCAGGTCCTGCATTTGTTCCTCAGGCATGGTCAGGTTCCTGGTTTGTAGAGGTTTACATCTGAGATTATTTTAACAAAGTTGGGATGCTGCAAGGAAGGGAAGTTTGAGAAATTTTCATCAGAATATCATTGTCTTATATCTAGTTATTGGTATAGGTCATAGGTTAAGATGATAAGTAAGCTCTTCAGGGTAATTTTTTGGCAAGGTACAAAGTGGACCTTTGAGATTGGAGACTGTTGAGAATATGGCTGTACATTTTTTTTTTCCTTATGTGTCTTCTAATTTCATTCATATAGATTTAATGCTTTATTGATATTTTTTTCTAACAGGAGGTTATTTGTAGGCTATCAATAATGATCAATAATGATTATTATATGAAGATTTAAAGGTTTAGAAACAGGTCTATGAGAATGTTATTTAATTAAAATTTGTTGTGACCTGAATCAGGTGGAAAAAACTGAAATATTGGTTAGTCTCTGGGCATAGTAGGAGAGGTTATGATGCCACCTTGGGAAGGGGTACAGAGGTACAGACTGGTGTCAACCACAGTGGCAAGGATGACATTAATGTGAAGGTGACTTAACTGAAATATTATATAGTTTTGTCTACAAAATTAGTAGGTGAGGCAAAATGGTTCTTTTTGAAACTATGTAAGGCAATTTGAGTTGGGTAGCAGAGTTTGAAAAACCTCTTTGGTCATATTATAAAAAGAACCCTCAACCAACTGAAATTGTCTTGGTTAGTTTTCTACTGATCAGACTCTACAGTCTGAAGGACAACATTTTTTATGCCTTTATAGGAATTTTTTGGACCTTAAAAAAACCCCTGTTCCTTTACAATGAAAATAAAATTTTTATTTGTGTAAGTCTTTGCATAAGAGTAATTGGGCACTTACTGATAACAAAGAATTCAGTGAAAACCCAGAGGGTCAAAAGAAGTTGTAATATAAAGAGGAAAAAAAGACAAAGATGAGAAGTTACTTTAACGCTTCAAGTGATATGATATGGAAGTGTGTAGGCTGACATGTTCTTAGTAAAGGAATTAAAGTCCTTTTACAGACCAATCCATGACTGCTGTACCATAACTAATACACGAAAAGAATGAAGCTGTTACCAGAAACACCAAAAGTTTAGTTTTGTATCAACAGGTAAAGAACTGCGCTTGGCTGTATTTTCAGTGCCTGACTAGAAAATAATAACAATTATTTCTCAGGGATTGTTTTACAGAGAATTTAAAGATGTATGCTATGTGTATCATATAATTGGGATCTGTATTGCCTCAGAACTGAATCAATGTAATCCAAGACTGCAGCTACATAAACTTACCCTCTCCTGTAAGGGAAAGTTTTCTTTGGGTGATAGTAAGCTGCAGAGCCATGATGAATTGCATAAAAAACTATTTAACTATTTCCAGGCTGAACTGAATAAGAAAGACTTCATTAATTTCAAGGGTATCTTTAAAATTTTATTGATTTTGGATTGGAAATAAATATGAAAATAATTATGAAGCAAAATAGATATTCCACTGATTTCTGTATCACTCTGGTACAGAGAATTGTCTTTATAGCAGTGCTTTTGCTGTTTATCTCAGATGTGAATTTGCCAGAGATCAGGACTGAAAAAGTGGGAAGAAAAAAATGTCATTGGCACAACTTTGTACAACCTGTGTGCCATACGTCACCAGCTGTCACAGGCCTCCCCTATTGCTGTTTCCTCATTATCCAAATAGCTGGAGAAAGCACAAGACTGCTGGATACACACCAGAAAGTATTTTTCTTACTCTTCCTGTCTATTAGAGAAAACAATGGATTTTAAGAAGGCAATGAAGAAGGAATATTTGAATAGGGTATGAATGTGCATTGCATAGTACAAATGGTTTAAAGAACATCCCTGAAAGCTGGTGCCATGAAAGCACTCCTGCCACTGCCAGACATGCACTGTGATGTTGCTTGGGCTGCTCTCCTCACACATTTGGGGTCACCAGATGTCGCGGGGCGAAGCTGGGCATGTCCCAGTTTCAGGAACACTGGAATGAAGCTCAGGAGACGGCTGTTGTAAAAAACTCTCTTTCTTTATTTACAATCTAACTCCTTTTATACATTTGTACAGAGGTCAAGGGATTGGCTACAGAGGTCACCACCCCTTCAACCTGGATGGTGGACATCACCATCAATCATTTCTTCTCTCACAGGAGAAGTATGTAAACATTCTGAGAATAAACATTATTTACATGAAGGCTGCATGAGAAAGTTCTACAGAAAGACAAAAGACAGAAAACTCAGGGCAGCACTGTGACTTTCAAAGTTAGGATTTTCCTCATTTTACATGATGTCCACCAGCCCATTCTTATTTTGGGTAATATTTTGAACTCTGTCCTGCTGGTTTTCTTAGCATGTAGGTGCTACTACTCTGGCCCTGTCTGCAGTTCCTTGGCTCCCACAGAGCCCAGCAAAATATGCTTTGCTGTCTCTCCAGTTATCCTGACAATAAGCTCCACCAAAGCTAGCCATGTTTACTACTGAACCCTGCAGATACCTTTTATTGGGAATTTACAGCGTCCCTTGAGCCCAGCTCACTTATGGTGTCTGTATTTAGGACCTGTGTCTCTCCCAGGCATGATTACCCTGATCTCTTGCTACTTCTAACTGGATAAATCTTCTCTCCCTTACAACCCAGCTTCTCACATTTAGGTCTAAAAGTGGCCTTGCCTGAGCTGATGGGCCTGAGAAACTCCAAAAAGAGAACGAGCAAACTTCTGTACTTTGGGCATGATTGCACAAATTCAGTTGGTTGCAATGCTCCAGTTCTCCATTTCCCAGGAGTAAGGAAGAGGACTAATCAAATCAATCCAAACAGATAATCACCACCATGAAAGCAGATATTGCCTTTCAACACTTTCCCATCTTCTCTATCTAATCCCCATATTCCTAGTGACATAAAATAAACACCACTCTCCTCCCAGGACTGTCAGAATGGGGGAAACATTCAGTGATGGAGATGAATAAGGTGGGAGCAGCATTTACAAGGTTTCTCTCCTTCCCTAAGAGGTACTACCCTGCATCATTAGGGACTGAGAATTACTACTTTAAGATGAGCTGCAATAAATTCTGTCTTGCTTATTGCCTCATTTTGGTTCCAAAATATCAATATCAGCATGTGGCTTAAACACCTATAAAGCAGAACACAAATCCATGGATGACTTCATCTGTTGTACAAATGTTAGTGAAATAGAACCAAAAAAAAATATTTAGTGATTAACATCTCTGTATTTCACACATGTATTTAACACATGTATTTCAAAGTCACTGTTATTCCAGTAATATCTAAACTACAAGAATAACAGTAAATTTGAATTAACAGAGGAGACAAAAGAGTCATGTGACTACTCTGAATGTGGATTGCTGTATTTTCTCCCCTCTGGCTGCTGAAGGTTACCATGCTGAACGATAGGAACATTGAGGTCTTGGTAGCTATTTTGCTCATTTCAGTCCATTACATCTCTGACTTGTGTCTCAAATCTTAAGATTTGTAGAAAAATCTTCATTAGGCTTAAATGTGTTTCAGTTCAGTAGAGTCCTTGGCATAAGCAGTATGTCAGTTGTCAAAATTTAAGAGAATAGTTTTGAAGTTCCATGAAACCTCAGGAAAGCCAGATTAGACAATACTCAAAGGTAGGAGAAAAAGGAAAAATGCACAGCCTCTCTATGGTGATTACAGGATAACTCATCAATAACAGCCTTCTATGCCTTTTTGGGTCCTTGACACAGTTTTTGCCCTGTGCTGTAAGATAATCCTGATACTAACTCAGCTGTAATCTTAAATCAAAGAAGAACATTTGGGGGATGGGTAGGAGGACTTATAGTTCAAGGAAACAGATTTCTACAAAACTAAAATCCTTAACTTACATGAAGAATCAGCATGCACAGATATCTCCTTTGAGTCCAGAAGCACTTTGTTTGGATCTGCACAACCTTTTTTTTGGTTTTTAATATGAAAAGTACCAATTTCTGTTTCTACAAAAACCTTCTTTATGTGGACAATCTTAAAGGAGGTATCTGATCATTTGGACTCAGTAACAATCTTCCTAGGTCATAGAGTATTTTTAATTAACCTGATGTTCCAGTTATTTTAATTACCCTTGTAGTTTGAGGTAAAGGCAATATTCTGCTTCCCCACCTCAATTTAAAAGCAGTGATGCTTTGCACATTACACCACAGTGCTTCTGTTATTCCCATGGCTCAGGAACATATTGGAAAAAGAATCTGAAAACATATATTTAAACTGGGGAGAATTTGGGGATGAAAGACGGTATGGAAGGGGAAAGTATGATACTGATCTTCCTCTCAGAAAAGGAGAAAAACCCAAACCCTAAAATGAAGTATCAGTGAGCATTACTAAAAGTTCAGCTTTACCACTAAATGCAGCCTATATAATTGCTTGCTGAATGAGAGCAGGGCATCAGCACTCCATCCTATATAAAGGGTGATGTCTGTGCACACCATTTGCTTTTATTTCTAAATGGAGAGTCTGAATGCAATTTGAGACCATCTGAGGCAAAAAGGAGAATCAGGAGTCAGTGGCTCAAATGACAGTCTGGGTTCAGCATAGCTGGCCTGGGTGGGGTTCCAAGCTGAGCAGGGAGCTGCCAAGCAAGATCACTGAGAGAGTAAACCACGTTGTGAAGTGACTTCTACAGGCTTTCATAGGCCATATACTCTCTTTCATTAAATAACACACTGAATTGTCCCTAAGCCAGTCCTAGAGAGTTAGTGGTTTGGTATCCAGCCAGCATCTTGTTATAAACTTTCTGGCACAAACTAGTAATATTTGTAACAAATTCTATGGATGTGTTAATGTATGGAATTTGGAAACCCTCACTTAGAGGTCCCAAAAGATGATGAACTTCAGTACTTTTACAACTTATTTCATGAAGATCTTTCCCAAAAAACACATCATCAAGACTTGTACTCAAGAAATAAACCAGAAAATTTTATGTTTGATTAACGCTGCATGGTGCCTTTTTTCCAGATAGTGGGATATCCATAAGCAGGTCATGAATGTCTCTTATGTATATATGAAAATACTTTTCCTCCAGATTGATGATAAAAGTTTGCACTCACATAACAAAATTCAAAGATTGCTGCTTTATAGCAATTTGTAATGTAAGACACAGGGTGCTGTTTTTCTACATATTTTCCATAATTGTATGGATAAAGAAAAAATTCTGAAATGGCTGTTTCAAGACAAAAAACAGGCTTCCTGTCAGTAGACAGATGCCTTACTGGACTCTGTGGTGTCCTTAGTGGAGCTCCAAAGGCTCTGTATAGTGGTAAAATCCATGCTAGGTCATGCAGCTGCATTCTAGTGTCTCCAGCTTGAAAACTTGGTTTGGCAAATTATTGTAGATATGACTGAAATTTGAGGGCTTTGCCCCAAAAGCACTTGTGCTCCTAAAATACTGTCTGTTTCTCAAAAGAGAAGATGATTTTCCTGAAATGAAGACACATTATAAAGCAGTCCCTAAGATTCTTGGTACAGTAATTTCTCATGAGCAGGCAGGACAATTATTCTCATGGTGTTTGGAGGCCACCATGAACATTGGAACCTTGGTGTGTTGTGAAAAGCTGGGATTTGAGATTTTGACTTTGATTTGACTGGAGAACTGGTAGATGTCTAGCCTCATTGCAGCTTGTAAGAAAAGGCTCTGCTACCTCAAAGCCTTGCTTTAGAAATAGTGTCATAAAGGTATCCAGGGCATCTCATGGTAGCTTCTGAGGCAGCTGGGGAGTTTCAGAAGGGTTCTTATGGATTTATACAGATCACAGAAGGTTCAAATAAAACACATGGAAATGTGGTGGCATTTGGTAACATATATTAAGTATGCTGATATATCCCAAAGCAAGGGCAGGCAGTTCTTTTTTTCATCCAATTAGTCGATTATGGTTAATTATTGATATGATGGAACTTTATATGGCTTATGTAGTTTTGTTTGCTTTTTTGTGGGGCTTTTTTGTGGATTTTGTTTTTATATTTCTGCTTATAGAGGTCAGTAGATGCAATTACTTATGTGGCTAATTCATGAGTCATTGTTTAAGAGATGAGGATGATGATTCACTTTGACAAAAGCTATTAATAGCTGCCAAGTGCTATATTTTAAGGTCTTGGAAGAATCAGTCCCCTTTTCTTCCACAAGGAAATATAGTGTGGTAAGTCCTTTCCTAGCTTAGCTGTTATGCCAGAAGCACATAATTCACAGGATTACCCTCTGTGAACAAGTTAACGTAAGGACTAATAGAGAGTTTTGAATAAGAGCTGACTTAACACAACACATGCCGGAGGATACATGACTTAGTGATGGTGTCTGGGAATCATCTCTCTCTTTTATTTTCTTTTCTTGTTTAGCCTTTTTCCCATCCCCCTGTATTGCACATGGGCTGCTCATACTCTCGGGCTGGGGTCATGTCTGCTCAGAGTATGGACAAATGCCAGTGCCTCTTCTTGGACCTGAGGGCAGGCAAGGCAGCTTTTGCCTGCTTGTGTTAGGAGTTTCATCAGTGCAATGTTACTGCTGAGATGATTCATTCTTTCTCCCTGTGGGATTTATTCGCTGGGGTTATGCTGTGAACTATGCTGGGGTGCAGCAGAGATCAGTCTGGAATTTTCAGACATTGGGCAGAGTCTTTGCTGGTCCATGTAGATCCACTCTTTTGTGCTCTCGTGTGCAGGGACTGGGTCCTGTGCTGGAGGTGGGTGCCTGTGACTGCAGCCCACTGAGGAGTTGCACAGACCTGCAGAACAACTTACACAGGAGGGACATCTGGCACTGGCCTACTACACCCCTGCTTGGTGAAGGCCAGGCCAAACTCAGTATTAGCTCAGGTTTCTCAGAATCTGTCCACCAAAGTGCCAAAATGCTGCAATCTCCCAAACCTAGAGCATGTCTATGAAGCTGCCTGTGCAGAAGTGCAGTCAGAAGCCAGCAGCCAGCAGGACTGATCGTCCCTGTGACATGGCACGGGGACGAGGTCAGTGGGAGCACTGAGTCCAGTTCTGTCTTTCTCAGCACAAGAAAGGTATCAACCACACAGAGTGAATGTAAGGGAGGGGTCACCAGGGTGGGATTGGAGCGAGTGATGTAGAAGGAGAAGCTGGGGCAGATGGTTTATTTTAATCTGGAGAAGGAACAGCTGAAGGGAGGTCTCCTGGCTGCTGGCAGCTACCTATTGGGAAGCTGTAGGGAAGATGAATCCAGATTCTTATGAGAGATTCACAGTGAAAGGGCAAAAGGCACAGACACAGCTTGGAAGACAGGAAATTCCAGTTAGCTATTAAGAATTTTTTTTCACTGCAAGAGCAGGAAAAGGTGGAGCAGATTGGCTGGACAAGTACTGGAGTCTCCATCCTTGGAGCTGTTCAGAACTCAAGAGGACAAGTCCAGAGCAAGCAGATTTAGTGCAGCAGATCTTGCTGGTATTAGATTAAATTAACTACTCCAGTTCTTTCCAATATATTCTTTTTGTTGTTATTCTATAATGCATAGTAGATCAGCACTATCTCAAAACCAGCCTTGCACTGCAAAGGCAAAGGTGTGTACTACTCCTTTCCTTGCCAGAGAGTGTTTAATGAGTGGGAGACGCGGAGCATTATGGTAGATCTACCCAAAATTTCTTAATGGAAAATCCTAAACTAGCTGACAAACAGAACTCTAAAAGAAAACACCCCAAAAGAAAGATAAACTATTTTAAAATGATCAACATTTTTTACAATTCTGTATAGAATTTGTTAGTCTCAGCTCATATTTCGTTTTTCTGCCCTTTTTAATTACTGAACACAGCCCAAATTCTTGCATAAAAAAGGCCATGCCATGTGATGCAGGTGTAGAAATGTAGAAATGTGAAAATGTTAAAATGAATATTCTTCTTTGATCTCTGCCCCTGGTTTAGGATCATTGTGATGTAATCTGATTTAGGACTTTGAGACATTGTCTAAGCCATCCTCTGAGGCTGATTTAGACTCTTTCAGCAAGTGTTCTTCTCTGTGGTAAGTTTTTGTCAGAGATCTGCACTCAGTTCACTAATTCTCTTCATGCCACAGTAAACTTTAGTGAAGTCAATAGCTACTCAGGCAGCAAAGTAGAAATGAAAGAGACTCTCTATTTTCAGAGCTCTAAAATAGCCACAGATCCATCCTTCGGAAAATACTGCTCTCAGGGGGGTCTGGTGAAGTGGTGTGGGGTTTCCAAACGGACAGAGAAACAGACAACTGTATTTTTGAGCATTTCGTGCTGACTTTCTGTGAAGTGACAAGGATGGCTTCCCTGGAGGGCTGGCTATCTATAGGGGTGAGATTAAATAGATGACTTTACCCCTCCTAAATTATGTGCTAGAGATATTACTGCCTCTCCTGTTTCAGTGCCTGCCCACTGGAACTTCTGCTGGCACCGAGGTCTGCTTAACGTGGTGGCAAGCCCTGTCACCAGGGTCCCCTGCCACTCCAAAGTACGTATTTAAAGGCAATCTTGAATCCGGAAGGGAAGAAGGAAGAGAGTGTAATGCTGTGCTGTTTCAGCTGCTAATTGTGCCCAGATTAGTTAATTAGATAATTAACATAAGAATGCTCTCTTTTCATATTAGAGCATCATACATTTACAATAGAGCTGTTCATAAGTAGAGTGCTATGCTGTGGGAAACACTAATTAATTTTGCAAATTTGGACCTTTAATTGCTAAAGTGCTGTGCTTTCTCAATGTTTGTTTTAGAGTAATGTTAACTGATTACTGCCTGTTTGGAGAAGTATTTATTCTCTCTGCCAGTTGGACACATTCCTCTTGCTGTGCGACCAGAATCCTGGTTTATTTGCAATATTAACTGCATTGCACTTCAGAGGAGCCTGCAAGAGATGAGATTGTTTATAAGCCCAGCTGACATTGGACCCACTACCTGCAAAAGCAACGCAGCCCATCATTTCCAGTTAGGACACATCCCAGTCATATATCTCTGCAGCCTGCATACTTGATTATTGGAACAACATTCATCCTGGCTTCAAAGCAGAATCTGGAAGAACTGCAGCTGGCAGATGCAACCACCTGCTTCCTTTGCAGCAGTTCTCAGAAAACATCAATCCATGTACCAGGCACTTTGCTGGCTCCCTAATGATCTCTGAGTCAATTTTCAGGGCCTTGTGCTGAGTTCTCAGAAGCACTTATGTGAGCTGGGGAAACATCAGCAATGTCTGCAGGGTCTTGATGGCCTCCTCCTCGGACTCCGGCTCCTACCACCCCAAGAGGATTAGATCTGTGGGCAGCTCAGCAGCACCAGCACCATCCCTCAGCTCAAGGAGTAATTCAACAGTTATTGAACCAGAAAGAAAGCAAGCCTCAACAGGATTCTCTTGCTCAGTAAGACTTGCATTTGCTTGGGTAAAAGGAGATATAGGCTTGCTTCCTTCTCCAAGGCTTCTTTATGCAACACGTGAAAAATTTTGTGTTAGGAAATTGGAGCAAAGGTTTTATCCCTTCCCCACCTAGCTAGGGTCACCATCTTCTGGTGTGTATGTGGGCACAGCATTCCCACCCTTGACTATCACAAGGAAACATAAAAAAATCTTTAAATTAGTAAAAGGTCTGTGTGTTCTCAGAAACACCTTCAGGTGAGATTTAAGAAAATTTTTTTCTTCTGGCTGACATCTACAGTAGAGCTGTAGATACTGGTCCAAAATGCTTACCATATTGCACAGAGGGCTTAGCTGCCTAGCTCAGGGGTATTGAGACTAATCTGAACAGAAGATGTCAATGTTCAGAACTTTCTGAATCTTTTGGTGAGTGAGAGCTGACTCAACTGTATAAAAGTCTTACCTGTGACTAATCGCTGCCTGAAAAGTTTCAAGTTACCCACTCATTCAGCAAAACTGAGTCAGCAAAACTCAGATACCAAAGCTGAATACAGGGATGAGCTCTAAAGAAATGCTTTCAACCTTTTCCACTTGTTCAACTGATTTTTCCAGTAGATTAACCAGCTTCAACAGGGGAAATAGAACAGAAAACAATAGAAATCTATGCTGAATAGATGCATGTGAAGATATTTTTAATATGAGTTTGATCATTTTTAGAAATGAGCGCAAATATTTCTACTGTGATATTGTTGCACCTTGAACCTTAGCCACACTCCTGGAACAAGGAGGAAAAAGAAGAAAATACATCATTAATTGTGGGATGAAGGGTGTGGAAAAGGACCTTTAGTAGGGGAGGGGCTGTATGACAGTGGAAATTACATGATACATTTACTTGTTGCTCGTATTTTGCTTTGTGCCTAAACTGCTGCTATTTTCATTGCAGGTTTCAAGTTGGTGCAATCATTCATGGAGGCAACAATACAAAGCTGCCAGTTTGAAAACAAGACTTTTCTCAGTAGCAGAAGAAAATGAAAAATTCAAGGGTAAGTCTGAAGATTACAAGGACCTTGAAAATCCTACAGAAAGTGAGCCTTTTAATTTAAGTAAGAAAAGAAATTAAGGTACAGATTTTGCTGTCTGCCTGCTGAGTTAGTCCTATTGATTCCATGTAGGCCACACATTATTAAGTAGCATAACAGGTTTTAGATAATTACAGAATTCATCCCTTGAGTAGAATACTTTTTAGGGCTTAGGTCTTGAGTTTTATCCCCTAGATTATTTCTAGTGCTAGGAATTTTTGCAAGCATGAAACGATTGGATGAACTGTTTCAAGAAGCATCTTCACTTGTTTTTTTGAGCATAATTATTTGGTCTTATATACCTCATTCTTCCAGGGAATTTGAATTTTTTTCTAAGCCTTTATATTTCTGAACCAACAAGGTTCACATTTGCTCTGCTAAGGAGCAGGATATGGATTCCATGTACTTGTTTCATTATATTCTGAAGATATGTCTACACCTAAAAATACAGTTTCTGAATGGCTGCTTTCTTCTGACTTTTCTTTTACTCACAGTATTTATCCTGAAGCAAAGCCCTTCACTTATTCCAGCTTAGTGTTTCCTGTGCTGACCAGTAATGTTTTCCAGTGTTTTTTAGGATTTTGTTTTTTTGAAATCATCCTCCATGATCTTTGGAAGCTTGTGCTGGCTGTGGTAAAGTCATCTTTACCCATGCAGCAATGTGCAGAAGACAGCCCTTCTGTTTGTATGGCAGCTCTCCCAGGCAGCAGATGAGGGAGGTTTCTGCAACTGAGGGAACTTTATCTGGATTCCAGTGCTGCAACATCTGCAGTACTCATTGCCTGGCTGCAGTAAGGCTTGAGGAGATGGTATTTTCTCCCCCCTGCTTTCTCTCTCTCTGGTTCTTGACTGTACACACATGTATGTGCACTTCCTGTTGAGACATGTAGTTCAGCTGCTGTGTGTGCAAAAGCACCAGTCTTGTCTCTCCTGAGATTATTCATTTCCTCATGTGCATAGACTGTTTCATGTAGCAAATGATGCTACAAGGTGCCCTATTTGTAGTAATGCTCACAGGAGACGCTTTTTGTGTTTCTCATCAAGGCTGCCTGTGCGAGAGACGCAGAGTCAAAGCTGCTGCTTAACCGAGGCCATATCTCACAGGGGAAACTTCTGCTCCTATTGAACTGCTGGGTTTGGATGCAAAATTTTTCCCCTCCACCATTTTAATCCTGTCAATGGCACTAGTGTGGACTCATTTTAAACTAACATTTAAAAAGAAAAAAAGGCTTTGCTGGTGTAACTTAACTTTTGGGAAGGAATAGGCAGAAGCACAAAACTATCAACAGGAGCTACATCAATACAAAGAGAGTTTCCCATCTGGGAAGAATGTTTTCCACATCTTGGTGTCAGCAAAACTTGAGTGGGAGTCCTGCAATTACTGTGGGAGTGTGGGGAAAGATGTAGCCATGGAATTAATAAAGTGTTAAGATGGAAAGCATGTTCTAGCAAAGGATTGTCAAAAGTATTGATGAATGAAGGTGAAAATAAAAGGCAACTCTGAGTTAATATTTTGGCAGAACATTTCTGTATAAGATGCAGGCTATTTATGGCAGCTTCTCAAGGAATTAGTGACCTTTGAAGTGGTGCTGAAGTGGCAGAAGCGGCAGAGTGACATTTGTTGTTTTCTGTAGTACTGATTCAGACACGCAGTGTTGACTTTATCAAGACATTCTCCTTCAGCCTAGTTTACTCAATCACAAGAGTGCCTTGGGAACTATGTATGTATATATATGTGTGTGTATGTATGTGTGTATGTATAAAAACATGACAAAAGAATACTTTGAGAAATATTGTTTCCTAGGCAAATATTGAATATGGATTAATTGCTAATTCTACTTTTTGAACTCTGGAAATTTTGTTGACTTGAGAAGGCTTTGGCTAGGATGTTGAACCAATGGAGAGATGCCCACTTTGGTAGAAATATGTTGATGGAAGAAGTTGCCATTCTCGTGTACTCATCACTGTCTGCAGTGGTGATTACTGTCCCCAGCAATTTCCCAGTTAAACTCACTTAAGCTATCTTAATTGATTTTTCCTGAAGTAAATTAGAGTGCTCTGACAGCCTACTTTGCCAGCTCTCTGATGAAGGCTGCAGCCTCCAGAAAGGAGGTGATTGAACTGGCACTTACGGATCTATAAGAGGAAAGGAAAGAAGTATGTTTTTTGTCTATGCCACATTAGATAACAATTCTTGGGAACTTTCACTGGACTTTTCGATTTTCTAAAAATTTTGTTATTGTCTCTAGATTATAGACAACATAATGCACTATGCTCACTGTGGTGTTATTTTAATGCTATGCTCACTTTTAGCTATGGCAACAATTTTTTAATACTTGTCCTTTAGAAAATGCTGTGATGTTGAAATCAAATGTCCTTCAAGAGAGTATTGATTTGAATGAGATCTGGCTGTGAAAAATGGCTTAAATAGAGTTGCTATAATGTATTAGGAATTTTCTGGAATAGAATAATGTAATTTATCATTTTAATGTTACTTTTTGAAGTTTGCTTTTGTATTTGTGCTGAAACAAAACATTTTGATTAAGCAGACAAGAGTTGACCCGAAAAGTCTTCTTTTGATTAAGGAGCTTTAAGTAACAAAATGCCTTTGTGTTGATTTGTTGTTGGACCAACATTACAAATTGCAGAATTACTATGAATCTGTAAAAATGTATAAGAGTAGGCACACAGTATAGGTGACCTCTCTAGGAAATCTCAGGTTTCAAGTATTAAGTCCCCAAAATGAGTCCATTAAATTATCAGGATGGCTAGTTTGATAAAATATCTTCTGTGGATACTACTGTTGTGCATGCAGTGTTATACTGTGATGTCACTAAAAGGGTTAATTTCTGTCCTGGTTTTATTGGCTCCATCTGTAACTTGAATAAGGAGGTCTACAAAAATGTCAGGGAGGGACTTTTTATAAGGGCATGCAGTGATAGGATAAGGGCTGATGGCCTTAAATTAGCAGAGATCAGATTTAGATTAGATAGAAGGAAAAAAAAATTTAACCATGAGGGTGATGGAGCAGGTTCCCCAGAGAGGGGGACCTCATCCCTGAAAGTGTTCAAGGCCAGGTTGGATAGGGCTTAGAGCAACCTGGTCTAGTGGAAGATGTCCATGGCTGGGGTGAGGTGTGGGAACTAGGTCCAATGAGGTCTTTAAAGTCCCTTCCAGCCCAAACAATTCGGTCAATTAGCTCCATCAGTAAAATTCCTTATAAACCTCCCTATTGTGTACAAAGAAGATGGGCCTGAAGAAGAATGAAAAGTTTGATTCTGGTTCCATTTATTTGGGTGAAAATATAAATTAATGCAGTTTTGCTCACCTTTTTAGCTTCATTCCTTTGTAACATATAAAGTGAAAGGGAATAAAGCTCAGATGCAGTAAAGTTTCTTTACAAAGAGACTGAAAGTAAAGCCCATATTATTCCAAGTCCTCTGAAGGCACAAACTGCTGCTCTGAACCGTGTTGAACCCTTGTTTATTGTGAACTTCTCGTAAAAGGGAAAGGAGTGTGGCACTAGGCATCCTGCTGTGCAGAAGGACAACACAAATGACTACAACACCGAGAAGACAAATGAGCATACAGAAGGGTGCATTAGTAATTGTGACCTCTCATTATTAGGCACTGTCCTATTCAGTGCCATAATTTTGGTGGTAATTACTACTAATTGTTTTAATTTCTCCCTCCTGAGCTTTCTTAGAGTTCATACCAAGACGTCAATTTTCCTTGGCTGCCTTCAAATATGAAAAATGTAAATTTTATTTTTATACTTGAGTCAGGACTTTGTAGAAAAACCTTCTTTCTCTTTCTGCCAGTACAGAAAAGAGGCTGGAGAGAATGCTAGAGTCTTCACTGCTTTGCTTTGTTCCTTCTCTCAGAATTATTAAAAATGAAACCTCTAAGTAAACAACTGTAAAAATTAAATCACTACATGGAGCTTATGGGAACTGCAGGGTCTGCTGTAGCAGCTGTCTGACATTGTGGTGTTACCTTCATCCCCAGGTTAAGGCAGAAGGAGAGCCAATTTCATCTGCACAGCACTGTACCAGGCCAAATGATTTCCATCCAGAGCAGGTGCTGGGCAGTGCTTCTATTCCCATATCACTTCTCCAGTCCTGGCTGGCATGGTGCTCCTGCTCTGCCCTCCTGGGTGTGGGAGCTGGGAGAAGGACATACACTTCTACCAGGGTGTGATCAGCCGCAACCTGCCGGGAATGAAGATGGATCCTCCTGTCAAGGTGAAAGGCTCTCTGAAATACATTTCCATCCAGGAAAAATCAAACCAAAACAAAAACAACCAAACAAAAAAAAACCCTCAGATGGCAACTACATAAATTACTAAGATGAGCAAAGCTGGGAAAGTGAGGCTTTCTGGCCTTTAATTTAATAATTCAGGGGCAGGGGGTGGGGGTCAAAAGGGAACTAGATGAAACTGCAGAAAAATTCTGAATTCTATTGGTAAGTTTCTCTTTAAAGGAAGTTTAGAAAAAGACTTTGGCTTTGTCTTTTTGTTTCTCTATCTTCTCAGTTAAATTAGATGTTTCTATGACATTCTTTTTCACTACAAAGTAACTTTAATTAGCTCTCCTATGGTGTAAGCCTTTCCAGCTTAAAAAAAATACAGTTACTTTTAATGTCCATGTTCTCAGGCTTGCAGCTGCCCGCACTTGTGAGGCAGTCATGGAAAAGGAAAAACACAAAATTGAGGTGGGAGGAAGGTTTTGATTTGAACTCTTCCTGGTGGGAACAAGTCATTAAACAAATGTTCAGTTTCCAGATTTGGAAAAATCACAGAGTATATTTTGCAGAGCTGCTTTAAAAGCAACTGAGTAAGAGCATGGTATCTCACCAATAGATATTGCATTTGAATTTTAGGAAAGGAAGCAGTAGACTATGACTTTGAAAAAGCCAAATAAAGGCCAAAGACAGGTTTTGGCTTGCCAAATAGAAACAACTTCAATCTAAATGGAATGGAGTCCTTTGAGCTTTTGTTTTATGTTGTCTTTTCCTTTTCACTCTTTGAAAGAGAAATTAAGAAAACCCCTAAATCTGCAGACTGGCAGAAAAATAGCTTTTGCTGGCAAAGGACTGATATCGGTACATGTGGGTAATGCTGATTTCAGTAGGACTGCTTGGTTCAAACAAGGACAAATTCATATCATCAGTTTTTATCTTTGGTGCAGCTGGGAATTCCTGGCCATCTGATTATTGGCTGGCAACACTTTTATGGAAATTTATCAACTTGCTTTGAAGTTTTCTAAGCTTACCCTTGCATAGTGAACATATTGATAAGAAGTCTCCTGGTACTGTGTTCACACATTAAACTTATGTGCATTGTCAGAGCAGCGAGATGGCAATTTAAAATCTGTGATAATGTGGGTTCAACCTGAGCTCCTTCCCGTCACTACCTTAGGCCTTCCAGGAGATACTTCCAATTTTCCAGGTATTTGACGGTCACTATCAAGATCAGAGCTCTACTGAATATTCTTTCATGGAAGGTGTCCACAGGCAAGCCCAGTTCAAAAATACAGTCAAAATCTTTGCCATTTATACATTTATATGTAATTTTCAAATATTTTGTGTTTCACAACATATTTCTCTTGCCTCAGAGACAATATGCTTCCAAATTCCCTAAAAGCTTACTTTTATAATCATGTAGTCAAAACAGAAATTTCCCACAGCAGAGAATTCACTTCTTAATGGTCATCAATGGTAAACATTTTAAATGCCTCCCAAATCAGCAATTTCTTTTTTTTACAGATGACACACAAATGCCTGGAGTATGGAAGGATTCACAGTTGTTCAATAGTATGGGGACATTAGTAGTAATATATATATATTTAGAAAATAGGTGCTATCTTATTGAACAGACAACATGAATTTTACTGCTATTGGCAAAAGATCTTTTGGGAGGCAAAACATAGAGCCTTCCTAAACCAACACAGATATTGGCATCTGATTCCATTAATGTCCCAGAAGTACCCCACTAATTTACTGTGATATAGCTATTCTTATTATCCTGATTCTAAGCTACATCTTTCATTGCCAAATTAACCAAAACTCTGTGAGAATGAACGAACACATCATTTTGCCGAAGTCTGCCCAGCTGTCATCTATAACTTTTAACTCAAATAAACCTGAGTTAGGGCAAATTCAGAGTTGTTTTTTAGGATAAAGCTCACAATAATGGAAATAAGCGTCTCACTCAAAGTCAACGTCACTCTGATGTGTTCTATATCAGGTTTAAAAATTGTTGGATGCAAGGATTTCTTTTTCTTGCCTTTGGATGTGTTCCCAAGGCACTAAATGGGACTACTTGGGGTTCAAGAAAGCCCCTGCAGAAGCAGGCACAGGCTGCTGGCAGCACCAGCTTGCACTGGACCTTGGGGCCACCGCAGGGAATGCTGACCATGGGGATGAGAAATCTGTACCCAATAGTGATGGGGTCATGGACACGAAAAAATGCTCAACACACAGCTGGGAGGTGAAAAAAATGGCTTTGTTGTTATTGCCCTGTTCAAACGTACTGGCTTGGATTTTGGGTTATGCCTTGTCTGCAATGCTTTGTAGCAGAGGAAGGCGCAAGGCAAGAGCTGGGTTAAGCTATCTCTA
This sequence comes from Cyanoderma ruficeps, assembly GCA_008694505.1. NCBI lineage: Eukaryota > Metazoa > Chordata > Aves > Passeriformes > Timaliidae > Cyanoderma > Cyanoderma ruficeps. The sequence continues at coordinate 32,832,394 of VZDJ01007747.1, forward strand.
GGCCTCATCAGTTCTGCCTGGCTGGTCTCTCTTCCAGCATTAGACCAGTGTCAAGAAATCCTGATTTCCTGCTCATGCTGGCCCTGGAGAGTAGTTCTGGGAACTGTAATCTGCTATACTGTGGGCGGAGGGCCAGCCCAGGCATTGGCGGGGTGTGCACAGCTGCGCCTCCACAAGAAGTAATGCAGCAGGATTGGAGCAGGGAAAAGCAGTGCTGGGGGCATGGGGGCCACACAGGGAGCTGGTGGGGGTGCTTGGGCTCTCCCCCTTCAGGGCATAGCATGCTGGTTGGTGGGGAGCCTGTGGGTGTGCTTCACTGCACAGGGCACCATCTAACTCCCCCATGGGCAAGCCTTCCTTTGCTGGGTGCTGCCAAGAGACCTTTTCTGCCGAATGTCCCCAGTCTCAGCTGCAGCATAGATGGAGGATCACTCCAGGATGTGCTGGGACCAAGCCTGCCCTGGTTCAGGGCTTGATTTCAGGGTTTGGTTTCTGTTCTGCTGTCAGTGTCATGGAAAGCTGCTGGGGAGAGAAGCAAGAGGTTGCTTATGATTTTTCAGTTGACAGTCCTCAGATTTCTCTTCATACATTTAAGGACTAAACCCACCGTGATATAGACTATTGTTATTCATCCAAAAATGTGGAAATGGTACATCTTTGTTTAATTGGAAAAAACCACCAATGTTTATATCTTGAAACATTCATCAGTTGCTCAATGAGACAGCTATCTGCATGGATTTACTTCCAAGAAGAAATGAAATACTTTATCTTAAAAAATTCCTGTAAGCCTGTTTGCTGCTATTTTATACCTAGATAAAGAAAATAACTTCTGATTGTCTTTAGATTATCCCAGTTGACAGTATATCAATGAACATGTCATTATCAGATTATAAATGTTGCTATTTCTATGGCTCTTGCAGTCCTGTTTTTGCCAGCTAGCACTGTCTGTATCTCAGCCGACATCTCTGCATTAGCTCTGTGCTTTTCTTACCAGCACAGCATGCAAAGTTTTGTAACTGCCTTTGCTACAGCAGCCATTAGCAGCTGCACTGCCTATGTGAAATGATACTCTGGGATGTATTTCTTTACTCTGCTGCAGTGATATCTGCACATGATGACTGCTTAGAGACAAAGAACCATGTCAAAAAGAAAGAAGCAGCTTCAGAAAGTTGTGGGAAAATGCTACTTTGCTCTCAGCAAAGAGTGAGTTTAAAATATCTAACTGCTCTTTGCTGAATACATGATAGGACTGGCGAGGAAAAACGATTTTGTCCTTGCAGTGGATATACAGGCCCTTAAGGCAGGCAGACAGGTTATGGATCTGACTCTAAGGAACCAAAAACACTCTAGCCATCCCATAGAAGATTTCTATAAGGTTTTCCATCTTTTACACAGTCACTACTGTCCATCTGGTATGCAGAGAGATCGAACGCACAAATCAGAACACAGCCAAAACACCCAAGTTTTGCAGATATGAAAAAAAAATAGAAGCAGATAGATAGCTATAGATGTATATAAATAAAATTTATAAATATAGATTAAAAAATTCTTGAAACCCCAGACAGAATTTCAAATAGGTTGTCCATCTTGACACTTGAGCTTCTGAACCTGTGTTTTACAGAACACTGGATCCCCATTTCCCTGCGTGAACCCCTGCTTTGGTATTTTGCCAAGATGGCAACCTTTAAAAATTTCACAGCTGGTTTTCCCCATGTTATGTGAAACATTTTGCACTTGAAGAAAGAAATTAACTTGACGCCACTGGGATACAAAGCAAATGTTGCATCCATGTTGCTGGTATAGGTGGCAAGGAAATATTATTTGGAATCCAGAAGTGAGGGAGAAAAAGGAGGGGAAGGAGCTTGTATCAGGCACTGACTGCATTACAAAGGCATTAGTGACAGGTGGGGACAGCATGCACAGCAAAGAGAAAGAATATAAAATAGCTAGTCACTGGTTTTACCACAAAGGCCAGGCCTTGGCAGTTTCTGCTACTGAAGAGAATTAGACAGAAACAGTCTCCCCAAGCATCCTATGATGCCATCTGGCTTATTACAGAGGAAATCCCCATTGGCAGTCTGGGTTTTTTTCCCTTCTTTTTCTTCACAACAACCTGAATGAGTGCCAAGATTATTTCTCTCTCTCATGCTCCTTCTCTTTGGCATCAAAACATCATTCTGTAGAAAAGGGAAATATGCACTGCATTGGCTCAGATGAAGGCAGCAATTTAAGGAGCAGGAGCCTTTGCAAGCTTTGAGACAGAAGCAGGGCTGATAAAGGAGATTAAACAACCTGAGACCCTTTTGATTAACAAACTGAACCATCTTGGTGCTGGAAAAGTATAGATATAGTTGGATAGCTCTGATATACTGTCTGTGCTTGCCAGGAGAGTTATCTATTTCCATTATTGGCCTAAAGGGTGATGTAGGCAATGAAAGTGAGTCACCAAATAGGAGTTCAGGTGAGATGAAGGTAGCGTGAGCAGGGAGCGCCTCTTTATTACAACTCTTCAAACCACCTACTGTGGGCAATTACTTTGTCACCTCCTTGTCCTTTCTGCAAGGTTTCCTTTCCTGAGATTAACAATGTGCATGCACAACAGTGGTCTGTACCTGACAGACAAGGAGACACGAGTAGTGTGGTTAATTTTAATTATTTTTCAGTGAAACATCCACATTAGATGCTGAATGGAGCTGATTTAAATTACAGCTTGCCTGAAAACTGTGATTGACCTGCAAAAAGGTCCTACCATGTTTAAAAAGATGATTATACTGGAGGAAAATGTTGAATATTTTGCCAGACGCTGAATATTAATTTTTTATCCTAAACACTTAGTTTTGTGTGCGTGCAGTAACTCATGCATATACATGGAGCTAGATTTTGTAGATATTTTTTATTTTTTAAATATCCTTTTTTCTAGGTAAATAACTGTTTGGTGAGTTCCCTGTAATCTCAGTAGTTTTTTTATTGAAGTAATCTTTGCAATGAAGAACAGTTAACCAATATTTTTTGCAACCTAATAATTTTCATGTCGGCTTGAAATGCTAATGAATATTTTGTAAATAATGCAGTGTACATAGGGGATATGTATATGTCCTCTATGGAAGTCTGTCCCTTATTTTTGCACTGTGGTGAGGTAGGACACTTTTTCAGTTCTGTTCTGGCCTGGATATGATGTATCTTCCTTCAGTCTTTGTTTTTACCACATCATATTTAATCTGTGGATAGAAACGGAACAGCCACAGCTCCCCTTCTCCCTCTGTTTTGTTTTTTTTTTCCAGTCATAAAACTAGAGCTCTGTCTCTCAGTCATGCTGCTTTTTAAGATCATAGTTCAATTGCATTATTGTTGTGTTTTCTTCCTTCTTTCCTGCCACTAAGGTATAAATACCATTGAAGTATTTGCTTTAAAAATAGAACTTGTTCAAAATGGTGATGTTGTGGGTAAAAATGACCTATTGATACCAAGCCATCTGGGGAAGGGGGTGTTTAACAAACATAGGAAAAAAAGCAGTGCACTCAGCAGGTTTGGGAGAACGGTATCAGAGGTCTGCAAAGGAACTGTTCTTATGTTAACACTAGTGCTTCCTGGCTTTGAAGTGTATTGCCTAAAGTCTAGGGGTTTTCTGCAGTTGCTATTTCGTAGTGAAAATTTCTATTATTTCTTTTATCATGTAACAGCCATATCTAAATTCAGAAAACATTATCAATGGTTGCAGGAAGAAAAAACTTAATTCTGTCACAGAATAGGAAATAAAGGTTAAAATAGGGGCTTCCAAGTATTACCAAAAGCATCCTACTGCTACATGAAAAAAAAAAAAGGTAGTAGAAAAGGGAAGAAATTAAAAAGACAATTTAGTATTGAGTGTGAATAAGGAAAGGTGAGTTATGTTGCTTCCTGACTGATTTTGGTTTTGACATAAGTTCCACTATGTCATATATTAAGAGTGTTTTCTACTGTTATAAAAGTTTCTGGCAGTGGATTTTAGCTCTTCCCTTAGATATTTCATCGGCCTGTGGGAGGACCTGACTGTATGCACAGCAAATACCTGAAGTGGCTGAGTGATACCACTGGGCAAGACATTCACCCCTCACTGCAGAACTGAGTGAAACCTAAAACTATGTGCTGCCACGGAGACAGAGGTCAGGATCCAGAGGTGTCTTTGAGGACGTGCCCTTTATGGCCTCTATGCAGCATAACCTTGCAGTGAAGGGACTGACATCTCCTTACAGAAAACTGTACTTTGCAAATCTCAGCAAACTGTGATTTGATGATCTCAGCAAATAGTGCCTTTGTCTGCAGTGCTTGGGTCTCCCTCTCCATGTGGTGGATCCTGCTGGCAGGTGAAGTGGTATTGACTGCCCTGGGTTTGTGCTGCTCTGGGCCAGACACTCCAACCCGCATGTCCAGGGGTGCAGTGGGAGGGCATGGAAAGGAAGAACTGTGGGCCGAGAGCACTGGGGAAAGACTAGAGAGATGGGAATAAAATTTTCTGAAGTCTGACCATCCATCTTTATGCACATGGCCTCTTGAAGGGTCTGTTTCCCTAGACCTCATCCTGCTTTTTTCTAAAGGGAAATTTCCCAGGCGGAGCTTCTGAGCATTCCCCCACTGATGAAACAGGGGATCAGTCACCAAGACCTGGGAGCCAATGAGGAGCTGGACTAGAAGATGGTAAAAACTGTACCTGGAAGTAATAAGGACTCAAGATCTTTATTAAAAGTTTGCTACGGTTTGATCATTGCTTGTCAATATACCAGTCTTTATCTGAGTAACCTCTTTCCATGAAGTTTGAAAAAAAGAAAAAAAAAGAAAAATGCCAGCACCTAAACTGACTAACTGTAGGTCCAAAGGTAACCCAGGAGTTAGCTTATTCAAATCTAATGAACTGCCTCATTGTTTGAGCAGTGCTGATAAGTTTTTTGATAAAAGGCCTTGTATTATTGCTTTTACTCAGTTATATTGTCCTTGCAAAAGACAAATTGCTCAAAACAGAGGAAAAATGTACTTCCTTAGAAGTCTTTTCACAGAAAATATACACAAAATTAATGACATAAATGAAAAAGGAACACATAAAAACAAAGGAGTGACATTTATGTGAAGGAAACATATGAAAATTGCCTTTGCAATAGAGAAGACATCTTGATTGTGAAATTGGCTACTGTTGGAATAACACAATTTTAGTAATCTCTCTATACCAAGCACAATATTTTATTCTTATTTTCTTTCAAATCCATCACTCAGTTTACTTGACTGTAGGAGTTTTCACCAACAAGCATTGTACTGACTGTATCAGTAATTTATATCTGATAAGAAATGAAAATATTCATGGATTTCTACAAACTGTGTGCTGAAAGTGTGGCACAGAATGATGAATAGCCCTGACTATCTGAAGGTATTTTTGTCTTCTGTTATCTTTAAAAAGACAGGTTTTGAAAGCACGTGAGATCTAAATTTTTTACTTTGTTAACAGTAGTCTTAAGTAGTGCTGTTCATCTCTAGGAAATAAGAAAATATTCAGATACCAGCAGCACCACAAACTTGTGTTCCCCCATTCTCTTCTCCTGCAGACTAGGAGGTCTCGATACTGTGTATAGCCTTTTCTGGAACTAGTGAGTCTGAGATGTATTTTTGCCTTTTCATTCAAATACTGGGCCTGGAAAACAGGTATTTGGAGAAATTAATGACTGCCTGGTCACTGGAGTTCTCCTTTCCTCAGAGCAGACATATATACTTTCGTCACATGTGTAATTCTGGCCCATGCCATGGCCAAATTTCCCCTCAAGCTGCGCAAACTGTATCATTGTCTCTGCCCACCTGCAAATGCTGAATGCCCCAGTTTAGCCTGCTGTATTGCAGAATTTGCACTGGAATAGGGCAGGGCAGAATGCATTTGGTCACTTTGCAGTCATGGACAGTTAGTTGTTATTATCTCAGGTAAAACAAAAAGGACGTGTGCATTGCGTAACTGAAAGGCTGGATGTTGACAGAGGATGGATGACATCAAGACACAAGCTGTGGCTGGGTCCTTACCTGCACTGCTTATCCAGAAGCACAAGAAGCACTAGAGGTAGACTAGCTCTTGCTGCCTCCTGCAAATCCGTCTGGCTGAAAAAAAGCTCCACCCGTGGTGCTTTGTTGTAAGTGCTGCTGCATGGGGAGTTCCAGGACAGTTCTTATCTTTCGGAGTGCACTCACATTAAGAATAGTTCAGATCTTAGCACTCTGTGTCCAAATATTTTGTATGTACTGTAGCTTAGCAATGCCTCCCAGGAAATATTACTCTGTCAGTAGGCAAACAATTGCTTAGCTTGAAAGAAGTGTAATTATTTAAGGCATGCACAAATGCTTTTGGCTGCGTGGTGCCGTAACATTATTAACTGTGGGGGAAAAACTAGCTAGCTCTTTTTTAGAAACTATATTACCATTTTCCTGAAATGCAAAATTGCACTAAGTCCTATCCTGACCAGAATTCCACATTTGCTCTTGATAGTAGATTGGATTTCAGAGCAGGATTAAGTAAATAAGTCATATTAAAATGACAAAATGGGTAAATAGAATATAATGTGAAATGAAATGTAAATTGGATTTAGGCAAACACTTTTATACAGACCTCCCGTCAAACCCTATCAGACTGCTTCAAATTCCTACTGTGATTTCTGCTCGCAGTTCTATTACATGTTGCCACTCAAGGGCATTTGATGTTTTCTCTCTCTGGAAATTCATTTGCATTTAAATGATTTGAAATAATCATAAAAGCCAAGTGCTATGAAGTTTGAAATTAGTTACTGTCTATAAATTGCGATGCCATTAAAAGATGATTTTGAAGAGCTTTGCTGTCTCAAATGTATGCAGATTAAAATCTAACAAAGTACACCTTGTTACAAAACTGTAAAGAATGGTGTGACATGGACTTAAATTGATTTATTCTCCTACTAGTGCCTATAAACTTTGCATACTTGGGTTTCTTCTCAAAGTGGAAAAAAACCTTTCATTTGCCTTCTGAATCTGAGCCAAATTCTGTTCTCAGATGGGGTTTCATTGGGTGTATCTGACACCACTTCTTGGCCCTCAGAGTTTAATCTATACGGTCTATTAAATTTCTGGAAATGCTGTATGAATAGTTGGGTCTCATAATTTTTTTATGGAGGGAATAAAGGAGTGGGATCAGGAACAACGGAGACCATTTACAGTTGGCAGTATGTGTATACGTATTTATACCTGTATCTGCTCAGTTTTCCCTCTCTCCCTGGAATTTTAATGTTCTCCCAGTAGGTGTTTCTACAGGATATTCTCTCTGAGGCAGCTGGTGCTCCTGGTATGTCACCCTGGAGCCAGCCTAACCTTCTTGCCTATGGAAAGGTAAAACTTGGTTAGGAGCACGAATACATTTTGAAATACTGAAGCCCCTTTGGTAAGAGATCTTCTCTCCATTCACCTCTAGACAAGCTTAGGCAAAATAGAGCTGTCACCTCATAAACTCGTCTTCCACCTCGCCTCCCCTAGCACTATTACACTTTTAACCTATTCCTGCTCTCTGCCTGTGAGACCTTGTTGCAGTATACTGCCTAATATAAATTCCTACTCTCTCTTTGTTTATACCATTGGGATATAATAACTTTACATTTTTGGATACCAACGGTATATTCCAAATACATTTTCCTATCCCCTAATAATTTGTAACAAGGAAAGTGAAGTTGCCTTGGTTTATAGGTCTCAGAACCCAGGGATGGAATTGTGTCTTTATAAACATATTTATATGTGGATTTTTATTGTTCAAAAGTAAGAAAGAAGTGTGTAGAACATATCTTAAAGGGCAAGAAAAGGTTTTGGTTTTGTATTTCCAGTCTAATGGCTCAAATATTCCTGATGTAGTTTCCTTGAAATAACATTAGCTGTATTATTCTTACAAATCTTTCTAGTACAATAGAAAGTCCTATACTTGGTGTATGAGTCATAAAATAAAGCAGCTCTGTCTTAACCACCTCTTTATGAGCAATTTTTTATCTGAAATTGTCTCAGTGGTTAGTGCAAACTACCAGATAATCCTTCCTGATCAATCCTTAATGCAAATTCAGTCTATGCACGCTAATGTGGGGACAATACCTGGTCTCCCAAATAGGGTTTATGGTTGCTGCAGAGTCAGATTAGTGATGGGGAGTGGGGAAGTGAGACAAAAATGAACTGATAAGTTTAGCACGTTATTGTTACTCTAGCATGCCACAGGCTTCTTATGTTAGTGTTCTGGTAGAGTCCTGACTCGTAGAGTCTTTATCAGAAGGAAAATCCTTATAGATTCACTGTGCAGCTCAGGCTAAATAGCACCAAATAAAGGATGAGTCTGTCCAGTTCTGATCATTCCCTGGAAGATTGGTTGGAGGACAATGGATTTTACATAGGAAATGAGAGGTAGGCTATTTTCCCTGGGCAGGTATTCATTGCAAAAGCAATTTTAGCTTCTACACATGTTTTGCTGAAAACCCCCCTTGCCTGAATTATTGACTGAAGAGCAAGCATTCTTTCAGTCCCAGATGGTTTCATTTGAGCACAACTACAGGCTACCAGCTTCTCTCTTTCATTGAAATTACCTGGCCACTTTACTAACAACCATTTACTTCAGTCACTTTCCACAGTCTGCTTCAGGAGCTTGGAGCAGGGTAATTTTGTCCATATCCATGAAGGGAGAACCCTGGACCAGCAGCACTGAGAAACTGGGGATAGTCCCTGGAAGTCTGATCTGTGCCTGAAAGTGTGAGAGGGTGCTGAGATACAACAGTAATTTGGACAGGGATGAAGGATACACCTATTCACTGTTGAACTAATCCGAGCGGTTACTCCAGGTGTCTGCTTTTCCCTCAGGAGAGAAAAAAAATGCTCTTAAGGACAGTGGATAACCTATCTTTCAGTGAGAAATCCTTTTTCGCACACTCTATAGAAAAGTTGGAAAAGCTTTCGTTTGAGCACAGTTCTCCATCACAGCAGGGTTTACTTAAATAAATTAAAAGCTTATGAAAAGACTGATTTTTGATGCCTCTTTTACATAAGTCCTTTTAAGAAAGACATCCAATAAATGAGCTATGGTAATTGATTCTGTCCTGCTTTAAATCAATATTCACAGACCACTGAAGAAAGTTTTGCAAATCATCTAGCTTTGAGAACTCTTACTACTCAAAACAAGACCTGGCAAAACAGATAAAAATTACTCATAACTGCAGATGAAATTGTGGCAGGAGATTTAACTGAAAAATAACTTACACAGGGCAAACCATATCTCCCAGAACATATTGCAATCTGATCTCTGCAGATGTTATTGAAATAATGCAGAGTTTGATAAAAATGCATAAATTATACTTTATTGTGGATTATAAAATATGTTCTGAAAGGGATGGTAAGCACAGCAGGCATTTTGCTTTATCTAGTTTGACAGCACTTCTTTGCCATTAAATGAGGAGACATAACTTAATATGTGCAAAAGGCAGGGAAGGAAAGGGCCTAGACTGAAAACTTTCCGAAGATGGAACTATCTGCTTGTGTGCTTACACAGCTCTTAGCACAGAGACCCTTGAGTGTCCAGTGCTCTGGACAGACACTAACATAAATAGCAGGAGAAACTTTCTTCTTTGTTCTAAAATGATAATGTTTTCTTTATATTTTCAAAGCCTCATGTTTTTGGACAGAGCCTAAGTGCCTTTTGGTTTCATCTGCCGTTTTTTCCTAACCGCTCCCTACAGGCATTTTTTTAGCTCTGCTTTGACCTATGTTAAGGAACATAAAGTTTTGGCACCCCCAAACCTGTGTAAGTTAAATATTGCAGCTCAGACCTGTCACTGCACAAGAAGGGTTTGAGGGCCAGAACTGCAGCACCGAATTTAAAACAGTGGGAGGTAACCTCATCTCCTACTACTGCAATTTCATTTTTAGTTTTAGGGTTTTTGCTCCTCAGGCAAGCATTTCTAAATGTTCTGGAGTAGAAACTAACAGATGGGATTTCTTTAAAAAGATACAAACCACAGCTTAGGGTTTCAATATTTTTTTTTTTTCTACCAGAAGGTAGGTAATTAATGATTCAATGTGCAGCCACCATACACTGGAATTTAAGCTGCTGCAAATCTCATTTGTAACCATAAGAATGCAAAGGGACACAAAAAGCTTGATTTGTTTTTGTGGCTTTCCTGAGTTAAAATTAAACCTATTACCAAGAGCTGACAATGCAATATTGTTGCATTAAAGCCATGTTTATACTTTTTCATGCAGAATGTTTCCTGTGAATAACAACCTATAGAATTTGTGGTATTTTTTGAAGACAGAGGTTAAAGTTATTATTCTGCTGTGTAATATCTGTTTGTAGCCACACATGCTGTGCCTACTGCCTGCATATTGTCTATACTGCCTGCAGTTTGCTATCCTGATCACTGTTGTTAATAGGGATATTAGACATTCACTAGACAATATAGCTTCTTTTAGTTATCCAGCAGGGGACTGAATTTTGTGAACATACTGATTGTGTCCCAGATTTATCTTTCTACAAGTCAACTCTCTTTGGAGCTGGTGGCTGCTCATTGCACTTCTGCTCTTCTCATTCATTTTTGAAGTTGCTCTGTTACAAAGTGCCCAGCTCCCATTTAGTCAGCTGTAAACAGGAGGCAACTGCTCCACGGGAAAGTAGTTATGTAATTAATACATTGATTTGGATTTGTTTAATATAAATAGGAGAATAAATTTAAATTAAGTTGAAGTACTTGCTTTCTTCTCTGGAACTTGCTTAATGCAGCAATGTACTGGGGCAAAGAGTTATCCCTTCCTTGCAGAGACAAGAGCCTTGTGCCTCTTTTTGCACTGCCTCCAAGGAATGAAGTGGCCTCCAAGAACACAGCACGACTCAGAAAAGCAGTGATAGTTTAAGTCTAGAAAGCATTTAACAATATGCTTAAATTTAAGCATTTTTTTCAGTCCCACCAGCCTCAAAAGGATTTAACGAGGCACTTAACATCCTCTCCGAACAAGGATACTTTCCTGGAGCTGGCCTTAACAAGGGAACTCACTACTTCCTTTTGCTGTGCATTCTAATGCTCTTTGAGTTCTACCTCTTCTTCAACACTTCTGAGGAGCTGACCCTGCCTTAGGCAGGAATAGGAGAAAGGCAAAGGGTTAAGTAATAGGGTTAAGTAATCAGTTGTCATCATACCTTTGCATACCATCCTGGTCATCCCATGGCTGGTGGTTTCTCTCATTCATCCATCCTTGGATCTTGCCCAGTAAATGGCAAGGAGGGTCACACCTGGGGTCCCAGCACATGCACCAGGGGCTGACTACACAAAACACAGCTCTAAAAATACGAAATAAGTGCAGGGAGGGGTCACTCAAAGGGTAGTGCAGAATGGCAAACTGCTTTCTTGTGTGATTTTGGCCGACTGCTTGTTCATTTCTAATTATGCTTTTATGTTGATTTAAATTGTAACGCTAACAATATTTTCATATGATCTTTGCTTAGGGGGAAGGTAAGCAGAAGAGTGAGCACCGATTAAGGGAAATGAAAGCAAATCTGTTTACTGATAATATATGTGACAACACTGAGACAGGTAAATGGTACTCAGGGATTTCTCCCTGCTCATGTTTATGATCTTCAATATATTTGTGCATTTCTCATTTACTGCCCAGGCAAAGTTAGCATTTCCAAATTACAGATGTATCATGACAATTTTGGTCAAAACAAGGTCAAAAAAGGTCAAAAATCCTGTCATTCAGCAGACCTATGGTGCTACTTAGTAGTACTTCTGAATTTTACTGGTCTCTGTTCTTGTTGGAGAATATACTAAAATTCAGATTAAAGGTAAATGCCTTCTTTATGCACTGGAGGTTTTCATAGCTTCTTCCTCAGAGAAGCTTTTCTTTTCCTCATTTCATCTTGAAAGGTCATTTTAGGAACTAAAAAGCCCTGTTGCCAACTTTTTAAATAATTATGATCTCCAATAAAATGCCATCTATTTTTAACATTGTACTTTTTAATGTGTCTTTTTTAAAGACACAAGTAGATGACTTTTTCCATGAATAATGTATGACTTCAGAAACTTTGAATGCTATGACATAAATTATCAACTACTTTTCTACTGTTTGCTGATAAAGCGGGGGTGTTTTCCACACACTCTGTAGTCAGATCATGTTTGGAGTCAGCTTCATTTTGTTGCTGTATTTGAATGATGACATTTCATCATAGTTTATACCACTTAATAGCATAAAATGTCAGAAGGAAATGATCATAACACTTCTGCAGGTGATAAGTATTCCCTGCCTCTACTCTGTGAAGTAAACCATGGTGCACTCTGTAAAGTAAAAGCAGACACCGTGGTAAAGGTACTGGGATTAGGAACACAGAGTGTGCCTGGTTTAGCAGAGGAAACATGGAGAAAAAAATGTTGTCTTTAAAGGATTTCCATGGGTGGGCAACATTGACAAAAGTCAGAGAGAGCCCCCAAAGCTGTGTGCAGGGTCTGGTGGAGCATGATGGTTGGACTTCACCACTGATGGCTGAGTGACCAGAGCAGAGCATCCATGGGCAGCCCAGAAGTGTTTCAATATCCTCAGTTGCCAGGGTCAACAGTAGTGGTGATGTATTTAAACTGATAATTCAGACATGAAGCAGGAAAACACTGAAATGTTTGAAAAAGAGAATGAGAAGAAAAATGAAGTGCAAAGCTGAGACTACATTGTGGCAGTAAAATATTCAGCTGGCTTAATGTGCTTCAGGAAATAATGATGTTTAGGATGAAGAGAAGAAGAAAATTAGTGGAAGTGGAGAAAACCAGATAACATTTTTTTCAGGCAAGAAGCATATTAAAGCAAATAAAGAACTGGAGGGGGAGAGTCTGCTGGGACCTGGAGCTTAGCAGAGAAGTGGTAAAGCAAATAGCAGAAGTTAGAGAGAATGAGATGGAAACCGAAAGGAGAAAATAGCCTCACAGCACATGGAAGCAAAATATCTGGAGGAGACCCTGGGGGACGCTAGTGTGGATTTTTGTCCTGCAATTATAATTAGTGAAAATGAGGGGATAAAATGAGATTTTGAATTTTTAGGAGGACAGAACTATTTCCAAGTTTTAAAGTAAGTTTTATGTTGTCCTTGTCTGTTAATTTCTTTCTGAACTCCATCATCCATTGCTTGTCTTTCCAGAAAGCACCTTGCCTGTGACACACCCTGGGATGACCTGCACTTGTCAGTGGAAGACACAGCAGGAAGAAAACTTCAGAGAAATTGCAAGATCTGTTTCTAACAAACATAATAAATATCAATAAATTGCATGGTCAGAAATAACACCAACACAAACAGCATGTGGCAAATGGATATTAAACTATGCCCATCAAATGATCAGATTTGCAGTGGGACAAGAGTATTTATATTTTTTTAAATGCTTTATGGCTGTCAGGTCCCTAGAAGAAGGTCATGGTTTGCACTGAAAATTCATGAAGGAGTTGGACAGGCAGAAACATCCTACTTGGAAGTCTAGAAATGTACTAATCCTTTGGCAGGCTCTGGGTGCTGCAAAATAGGCTCTACATTTGCCTAATAAAGCAACACTTGCAATATCTATATGCCTGTGGTAGGGAAGATAGTGAAAATGTGAGGAATTTGTGTCCTTGAGTTCACGCATCTTAGGAATATTTATAAGAGCAAATGTTTATTAATTTAGGATGGCCGTGTTTTAAGGATGTCTTGCAACCTGTCAACCTGAAATCACCCAGTCAAAATCAACCTTGCAACCTGAAATCACCCAGTCAAAATCATCAGGATTTTTTCAAATACCTGTTCATTGGATATTTTGCAAAAACAATCTAAGTAACTTTGAAGAATGGACAGTCTTGAATAACTCAGAAAAGGTGCCTGAATATTTCCAATATTTTATTACATATGATTCATTGTAGACTAGCAGCATTAATGTCAAATCCAGCTAGTTGCACAATAATTGAGGATTCATAAAATGTTTCTGGGAATCACCATGTAATTACCATTGTCTCCAGTGGTGGTACAGGAAAATAATATGCAATATTTCAAGATATTTAATTAAGAAGTGTCAGTGAGTTACCTTGAAGATAAGTTCTATCACCCCCGTATGACAAGCTTGTGTATGACTAGATGATGGATGAGTCCCCTCAGTATGGAAGACAAATGAACTGAGGAACATCAATGTGATATGCAGAACTCAGTATGATGAAGTATATATAATTGTTGTTTACTCTTTAAAGGTGACCTACAAATACAATGCTTTAAGGTTACTTTTCTCGTCTTGTTTATAATGCAATAAAAAACTCTAAAAGTTCTCCAGTAGGAATTGTACTTTTTTTCTTTCCTTAGAAATTCTGGTCCATTTTGTTTTTTCCCCAAAGACCTCTGATCCATGAAGGAAGTAACAGGTTTATGGTATCAAGGAAAGATATCAAGGAAAAAAAGATGTATGTGTGAGGGTAGTTTCTCATGTGGTCTGCTTTGGACGTGGGAGCTGTTAGGAATTCATGTATGGTTCACTAGTAATGTCAGCAACAAAACACATCCTTGGGAATTGTAGAAAAAAACTTGTAGCCTTCACGAGGAAAATGTAATATGAGATCTGTTTTCATTCTGAAAACAGAAAAAAGAATTTAAAGAAAGATGGGTCTGCTAATAGTTATTTCTGTCAAAGGAATAAAGGAACTACCAGTTTCTATTTATGCTATTTAGCATAAACAATGGGCTTTGTGTTCCTTGCTCAAGTAACTGCTCTCTTACACTCTGTGGGCTGCATTCCCTTACATTTTGACTAACTACAGGTTTTCTTGCTGTCACCACACAGCTGACTTATCACAGCCTTCAGTTTAGGAATCCTTGCTTTTTACTCTGACTCTTGCTTACTAGCCCATTTGTCTTCTACTCTATCAGTGCCCTTCTCTGTGGACCCTAAGGTGATAATTACATTAGCTGTACTTCATCACAAGCTTGTTAGGGCTTGACAGTTGATTTTGGCTGACTATAATCAGCTTTGTCCCCACTTGTCATTGTCCCTTTGTGCAGTGGTTGAACATGCCTCTTTCTACATTAGCAAGTAGTGTGCTCCATTAGGAGTGGATCTGCTGAGTGAAATAACCTGCACTGACCTCTGTGATATGTGTGGTTTTGGGGTCTTGGTGCTAGTTACAGCCTGGTGCTGTAGGCTGAATGCTCGTTAGTGCCTGAAGCGTATCTTTGTGTTTGTTTTCATCTGAAAGAGGTCAATTTGTGTGCTCTGAGAGAGGTGTCTTGTAAAAATCACAGCATGTGATGGGGAAATGGTTGGGAGATTTAAAAATGCTTGTCTGACCATCAGTGCTGATGAAGGTGCCTTTGTTGCTTGCTGATATACCCAGGGTAGTACTGCTTCAGCTGGTCTAAAGTGAGAGCAGATTCCTAGGACTTCCCTGTGCTCTGGGTTAAAAGGTAGGTGAAAATATTTTTGTGGGTTTTCTACAAGTAAACCTTCACTTCCTGTGCTCATTTAGCAGAGGACAAATGCTCTTTTTTCTCAGTGTGTGCATCTTGACAAAGTGTAATCTGGGTTTATTCCCATGGAAGTATCTCAGTCTGATATCCAGCTGACTTCAGTGGATCGTCTCAAAACTATAACAGGTAAACCTTCTTGTCCCTTCTAGCTTTTCAAGATGGCTAGGGCCCTTTTCATTACCTTAGACATAAATTTGGACATGAAAAGGAGAATAATTGTATGCATCTACACTTTCTCTCCATCTGCTTTTTTGTATGTCAAAGTACTTGATCTGTGTTGAAGTCCATGAGTCTCTCATCTTGGACTGTGCATATAATTAATTAAATTATAATAAAATTAATAATAAAAAAGGATTTTATTAAATTCTGCCAGTGAGTATAAATTTAAAATAGAGTACTGGAGTTTGTTTAAAGATCCTACACATTAAGTAAGAATATGTGTGACTGAGACAGCTGATGAATAAAATTGTGATTGAAGAAAGTGTCCAATTATTTGACAGGAATGTTTATTCGAAACAAGATTGAAAGCAAGGACAGAGTCTACTTTTTGCAGTTGTTGCAACCACCAATGGTGGAAGAGGGACAGGAAGCATAGGAGGTAAAAAACCTGGTTGTAGTGGGTTTTACATTCTTCGGTCAAGGGTCATGTATTGAGAGTAGAGTTGTGTCCATTCTGATTCATTCACTGAAAAACCACTCATGAGAAATCTTTGTTAATAGAGCATTTGGTTCAATGGGGCCTTGGTTCATATCAGGGATCCCACAAAGGTGCTCAGACACAACACAGTGCTACTATGAAGGAAGGCTCTCAAAAATGTGGTGTTTGCTTATTTTTCAGTAAGTCCGAATGTGACCTTGTGCAAAACACATGTAAGCTGACTTTGAGTAAACTATTATTTTATGAAAATGTGGCATTACTATTCTAAACTTCTTCTTTATCTCTTTCTTTCTCATATTTTTTTCCCTTTTCTTCCATGCAAGCCTTTTGTGGAATATCCATTATTTAATTTATCTCATTCTGCATTTTTTTCCCCAAAGGTTTCTTAAATAAAGCTCCTTTATTTTTTCTGCATTTTTGGTCAAGACTAGAAGCAACAGCAATGCTTCTCTTTCTTCTAATACAAACGTACACTTGTGAAGACACATAAATAACTTAAATACCAATAAGCACGAGTAAAACTTGTTGACTGCACAGGAGACATATTTGCAGACAGAGTGTAAGCATGAACATTGTGTAATCATTGTTCCATATCAAAAGAAGGTCAGCACTAGGTGAAAAGTTTATAAGCATTGCACATCACAAAAGTATCTTGATACATTAGAAGCTAACTGTCAGATCTTCAGCTATAAAAAAAAAAGTCTTAACGCTACTGATATTGCTGGAGACGTACCATACCAGACTGTCCTGGCCTTCTGATTTTTATTCTGCATTTTACACATAATTTTTGTCATCAGTCTCCACTTATGTCAATGACAAATGCATATTTCACGCAGTCAGAAATAGACAAAGATGGGCATTCATTGTTATAACTGATAAATTAGTGTCTTTGTTCAAACAATTTGCATTTACATTCACTGTTAGAGAAGGAAAAGCTTCTTAAAAATTTATAAGCTGACTATGCAGATTAACTTAAATGTGCAGTCGTACAGTGTTGACTCAGAGTTAAATTTAGGAGCACTTTGCAAAACTAGTGGAAAGTAGAGCATTTGTTCAACATCACAGACTTGAAAATGGTTGAGCTAAATATATGGTGAGCATTCAGTCACAGGTCAGGCTCAAACAGTGTGCTCAGAGTGCTTTCTGTGCATCGATTGGTCTAATTTTGGAGATAATTTTGTGTTTTATTCAAAACTAGACAAGGCTGTGAGGAAAACACAGACCTATGGGATACAGAAAAAGACTGATACATAAAGCAAGCTTGATGCTCTGCTTCTCTCTGTGTGCATTATGCAGCCACTTCTGGAAACCATACTCAGTTACCTGGGACCAAGTTCTCCCTGAGCTGCCTGTGAGATACCCCCTACACTTACACTGGGCATTCCCAGCCCATCTGACAGCAAAAGGATTTTAGTTTATCAATTATTTGTTCAGAGGTCTCCCTCCCCCAGTTCTTAGCAAACTAGTACCTGGGCTTTCAAACCCAGACATACCCTGTCTGAGTAAATGTGTAATTCATGTGTGTAAATGCACAGTGTGC
Organism: Cyanoderma ruficeps; assembly: GCA_008694505.1. Lineage (NCBI taxonomy): Eukaryota > Metazoa > Chordata > Aves > Passeriformes > Timaliidae > Cyanoderma > Cyanoderma ruficeps. Next base: position 32,850,097 of record VZDJ01007747.1, read on the forward strand.
TCACATAAATCAGTTGCTCTCATCCACGGGTGACCAGACAGCTGCCTAACTGGCCATGTTCCCATACAAATACCTTATTTAGAGACAAGAATTAGGCATCCATGATATATGGAGATCATTTTATGCCCTTAAAATGACTAATGGGAATTATTTTTCACCCTTTATTTGTTTCACATTCTCCCATCTCCCTCTAACCTATCTCAGGACATAAAACACTCTGAAATGACCATCCAGTCTTTCAGATTATAAATTCCTCTGGGTAGGAGGATTTGCTTTATGTGGTTTTTCCTGTGAGCCTGGTATACTCTCCTGTGCTAGGGAGAGCTTGAGTGCATGCCTATAACTCTCAGCAAGACCAGTGTCCATGAATTCACATGCCAGTACCTGTCTCCAGAGGTGTCATGTAGCCAGCCTGCAGACAGCCACTGGTGCTGGAGGTGTTCAAACGACTTTGGTCCTCAGAGGGCGTCCAAAGGTTGTCTTGGGTTATGTAACCAAAAAAATGTTTATTTTATTCCATCTGTTGAAACCAGCTGGGGAGGTGTTTTATCTCCTGTAACTCCAGGGGGGAGGGGGTGGCTGCCTTCTGCCAATGGGCAAGCTGTTAAAACCAGGTGGAGCAATGTTCCTTATCTCTTCCATGGGCATATCTTCTGGTAATGGGGCCTTAAGGTTCACCAATGACATGACACATTGCATCATCCCATTGTGAGATGCTCCACCCAGTGGGGGGAGCCAAACCATTCCTACCTAGGTAAAAACTGAGATGTAGGAACTTTGCATTCTGGTTTTCCACTGGATTCCTGAAGGAAGACTGGACTTATCATTACTGCACCCTTTTTCTACCAGACCATGTCTACTCCAAGAGAACCACATCTGCTACTCCAGGAGGGCTTACTTTGGACTGCTTCCAACACCCTGAGCAACAGGGTGTCAGGTTGTATTTCTGACTCTGTCAGGGTTTCCAGGATTTTTGTTTGTTTTGTTTGGTTATTTTTTGTACTACTGCGTTTGTATTCTTAATATTTTTAGTAAAGAACTCTTATTCCTGATCCCAAATGTTTGTCTGAAAAGCCTTTAATTGTAAAATTATAATAATTTGAAAGGCGGGGGGTTTACATTCTCCATTCCAAGGGAAACTCCAGCTTTCCCTGGCAGATACCTGTCTTCCCAAACCAAGACAGAGGTTGTGGTGGTACATGCTGAGCTTGTGCTTATAATGAAGACAATACTTGAAGACTCTTCCTCACCCCTTTTAAAGGGTCCTTCTGTCACAGTGCACTGTTGGGGTAGAGGCCCATGCGTTCTTGTTAACTGATTTCAGCTAGGAATAACATTTAGTCAGATCTAACCAATTTTTTTTAAACATGACCTGTTCGTTTAGAGCATCAAGTATCTTTAAAGCCATTAAAGACTGAGATGAGTCCAGCTTCAGATGTTACTTGAAAATAAATGATCAGTCCTGCCTGGGCATAGAATGTTTCTGATATGTTATGAGAATGGCTGGAGACTCCTTTCTGAACTTGTTATTTAGCCAATGACTTGCTGACGTCTGAATCTGCGCAATTTGTAATGAATAATTTAAACCATAGGGAGCAGAAAGTGTGACTGAATTAAAAGACAAAAAAAATGCTTGAAAATGCTTTCATGATCCTTTTTCTTGCTTAAAACCTGAAGATCAAACAAGAAAAAAATGCAGTTAGGATCATTTCACACTGTACAAGGAACCAGCAGAGCTGTAGGGTTGAGGATATATCCACTTTAAATGGCGTCTCTCTGTAGTCAGTCAGGACAAAGCTGTAGACATTAACAAGAAAATATTAAACATTTATTTTGTCTGTTTTTACTTGTGTTCAGAAGATCGTTCTGTAAGCAATTACCACATAGACTTTATTCCACCATTGTGTACAAATTGACTGTTGCTCACCTATTAATCCTGCTTTTCTGCTTCCTTTTCAACCAGTCTGAGAAGTGTAGAGATTCAGAGTCCAGACCAATGTTGGAATACAAGGTTGGAGTATTTTCTGAAGTTTATAAGGTATGTCACTGCTCTGCGGCTAAGTTAGGAAAGTTCAAGATTTCTGCAGTAACCTTTGTTGTGAAGAGAAGGGTTGCCAGGCTTGGGGTTTAGGTCACAAGTTAATAGGCAGTGGTGGGCTAAGGAAGAACAGTGTCTCTCTCCTCTCTGAAGCACCACATCCTGATGGTAGCAGATGGCTGGCTGCTGGGATCAAAGAAATCATGTTCTCTTTCACTGTGATAATTGCAACACTCCTTGCTGACTTCCCTGTTTATCATTGGGAGTGGATTTGATATATTTCAATAGAAAAAGGTCCAGGAAAGTGCATTTTCTGTACAGTAATGAAGACAACTATAATCCTGGCTAAAATACATGTGCTCAAGGTTGTAACCACAGTGAGGAAGTGTAGTGACTGCTGGGCTAGATGTGGCTGTCATTGCTCTTGGCAGTGAGATGTTCCTTTGCTAATGTTGCAGGTGAATGACTGGGGTTTACGCAGCCCATCCCTTCCTGAGGCAAGAGGTTACTCTCATCCAGGTGGAGAGAGCTTCACTTGTACCTTTTGGTAAAGGATAAGCAGCTGGGAACACTTAACCACAAACCAGTGCTTTTTTGTTAGCTGGCTATTTGCACTTATCCAGCTTTTTAAAACTAACTTATAGGTGTTTTGAAGGTCAATTTTTATGGCTTGCTTTGATGTATGATGGGGGACACTGCACAGCCTGAATGTTTACTCCCATATTTTTTTTGCGCAGTAAGTATTTAACAGCTTAACTGTGCAAAAATATGTATTTAATCCACCTCACAAAGGCCATTCAGTCATAAATATCTCTAGATTTTTGAGTACAGAATTTCAAATATGAAGTCACCAGAGTCTGTATTCCACACGTGGATGTAGCAAGTAGCCAGGAGGCATTTCTTGAGCATGCTGTGTTCAGATAGAGGTCATATAGGCAAATGGCCATGACTCAGCTGGCACTGAATTAAACAGCTTCCAAAGTGCACTTACTCTCCAGAAACAGAGAACTGACCTAAGCCATGGTTGAAAATGTGTGTAAACAGCATTTATTTCACTCTACCACTGCTATCTTGGGACCAGGAAAGACAATGAATGAGGGTGCATGTACAGCAATAAAATTTCCTATTTGTTTACTTGGTGTTCTGCAACAGCATTTCAGTCTCTTTTTCTTTCATTCTGTGGGAATTTATTGTTTGAAAAATTCTCTGTGTAACTGATTTTTTCTAGAGGATCATCAGGAAGACCTGTAAGGTGTTTCCTGACAGGAGATTGAGAGAGAAGAGAAAATGAGCTGTTGGTAAGAATACTGCCTGATGTCTGAATTGCCCTAATTCATGAAGGGACGTAAAGCCTAGACAGAAATTTATGCTGCTTTAACCCTGGGAATGACTCAGTTGTTTAACAGCATGTTTGTGTTCACACAAGCATAGGAGCTGGGCTGAAGCAGAGCATCCACTGGAGCACTGCCATGGAAGGATAGGGGCTCTTCAGGAAGGCCCATCCGGGGGGGGAGGGAGCTCTGTCTGGAGGCAGCAGGGATGCACAAAGCTCTGCTCTGGCATGGATGATGAGACAGCTCAGAACTTTCAAGCTAGGATCAGCAGGAGTAATAATGTGGGTGTTTTTGAGCAGGGTGCCTGATACTGTCAGCCTGATGGGGAAGAACACATGAACCCCTCTGCAGACAGCTGGGAGAAGTCTCATGTTTGCAAACCCTGGTCCCCATGGAGGACTCCAACCATCCCAATACCTGCTGGACACAACACAGCAGGACATAAGTGATCTGAGAGGTTTCTGGAGCACAGGGATGGTGATTCCTGAGGTGGGTGGTAGAAGTGCCAACAAAGGGAGACACTGACAGACCTGATACTTACCAACATGAAGGTTGTGGGCAGGGTTGGCTTCAGTGACCATGAGCTGTGGAATTCAGGGTCCTGAGAGGTGGGAGAAGTGCCAAGATCAATATCACAATTCTGAGCTTCAGAACAGATTTTGTTATGTTCCTAAGGGCTGCCTGGTTTTCAAGATCACCTCTTCCAAGCTCGAGAATGGTCCAGCCTGACAAGCAGGAAAGCAAGTGGCAGAAGGGCATAATGGATAAACAAAAAGAGCAAGGAAGCCTTATCCCCACTGAAAGAGAAGTGGGGCAGAGAATATCTAAACAAATTGTGCATCCAGAAGGAATTGGACCTGAAGGAATTTGAAGGAATCTCCCTATAGAAAGAAGATTCTGTGTTTTGAGCAGCTCTTCAACCTTTTTATGACGTATGAATTTAGGTTTTTTCTTCTGAAAAGAAAAATCTACTGAAAGTTGAATCACTTTTTTTCAGTATAACCTCTTCTCTAACCTTGCAAACACATTTCATAGCTGCAAGGTGATAGTAAAACTTTCAGAGATCAGTTCAAAATGCACATCTGGGCAAGAAATAGAAAAATAATTGTAAACAATTTAATACATCAAGTAATTTAAAGCCAAAGTAAATAGCTTATGAAATGCACATAGTTAAATAGTTAAATACTATCTAAAAAACTATTACCAGGAAAACCCAGGAAAAATAGGTAATGAATGAGTATCTCGTCAACAACAATTTGACTGGCCCTAGAGTTCAAAATTTCTTAGGGCCATATTGACCAATTTTTAAAATAAACATTATATGTACAAATGGTGATTATTTAAAAAACCAACCCTGAAAGCTGTTCTGAAACTTTATTATTTGTCTTGGTGGTTTTTTGTTGTTGTTTGTTTGGGTTTTTTTTGGTGTCAGAATCTGTTAATTAATTAACTGTGGTGTTATATTTTTGTGAGAGATATCAATTTATCCAAGCTGATGGTCCATTTCAAAAGATCTCAGAATAAGATTCTTCACCTATTCAGTTGAAAGCTCACTATCCCACAGAGCCATTCTTTAATCACTTCAATGCATGCCTCCATAGAGAGCAGAAAGTGTTCTTGACTTTATTAAAATACTCTTCCTTGCCCAAACTGAAAACTAATCCAGATTCAGAGTCAAAAGATCATCTTGCTCAGTTCTAAAAGGTTTTTTAATTTTTTGTTTCTGATGTTAATAAGCCTTGAAAGTTTGAATATTGTTGCTGGTGTATACTTTGATCAGTGGATTTGAAATGCAAGCTCTTTGGCCGTGGCCCTTCTCTTCATTACATTCAGGCAGCACTGAGTACAATGGAGACCAAATTCATTTGGAGGCCTCTGAATGCCAACATCAATACATAAAAATTATAGAAAGAATATTAATAAGCACACAAGTTTTAGCAAGACAATTCTGTTTTAAACTTCTGTCCTTTACTTGCTCTGTGATTTTTGACCTGAGGTCCTATATAAGAACTGAACAGTATTTTTTGAGAATTAGTGTGTCTTCCTGCAAAATGTGTCTCTAAGTTGGGTTGGGTGATATAAATATCCTGTTCCCAACTGCAGATACATCTGTCCAGTGACTTTTGCTTTTCGTGTACCAATAAGATAGTTTTTCTCATATGACTGAGCAGATCTGTGAGCAGCACAATAAAGCAGAGAAGATGAAGATGCTGCAGCTAGCCATAATCCTATCCTCCTCTCCTAACCTCTATTAGATGATTTTGAATTTATTCAACACAGCTTTACTCCTGAATCTGCTGTAAGAGTCAGTGAAAATTAAAAATTAAAAA
>VZDJ01007747.1:32855812-32867183 GCA_008694505.1 Cyanoderma ruficeps
AAAAAAAAAGCTTGGGGAAAAAAGAAAAAGACCTAACATGAAAAAACTTGTTAATACAAGTCTTTATGCCAGTTTTTCTCTTCACGCAGCAGAGTGGTTCAAAATGTAGAGAAGCCTGGTTAAGAAGTGATCAGCTACTGGAAAGCAGCATTGGTGACTGCTTTCTTGAATTCAAGACAACAAAATGCAGAACAAGGCTGCTTTAAGCATGCATAGCCTGCCTGCTTCTAGCTTTGGAGGATGCCTGCTTCTAGCTTTGGAGGATGCCTGCTTCTAGCTTTGGAGGATGCCTGCTTCTAGCTTTGGAGGAGACAGAGCTCCCCAGTAGATGTAGGAGCTGTAGGAGCTAGGAAGTTCAGTAGCAGTTATTCAAGCTAAAGATGTTCTCACAATTTTACTGGTTTGGCTCTTAATTTGTTTCCAAAACCTAAAAAATGTATGTTATATCTTGAGAAATAGCAATCATTTTGGGTTCTGGTTTTGTTTCTTGCAGACTGCAAAGAGCATTATTTTAATAGAGTTCTGTTTTACATTAAAATTTCTATATAAAGTACATTTTTTATATCCTTCTGGCATACTGCTTCTGAGCACCAACATCCAAAAACTCACCTCACCCAAATGAAAGATTGATCTGATTCACATTTTCAAGAAAAGATATAATGAGTGATCAGTTGTGGCTTCAAAACTTGGATAGCAGGTTCCAAAATGAGCAGTATTTATGGTTGTTTTATAAGCACTTAAAAATAGGACAGAAATACCAATATAGCCTTGACTACCAAAGAGAATTTATGAAATCTCCCTCTAAATTTTAATGTCTTGAATTCAATGCATTTTAATGTTCCTAATTTTGAATTAGGAGGGAAGAGGAATTTGTGACATTTGCACTATGTGACTCTGCTATGTGGAAACTCACAGCATCTCATAATGGCTTAGATGGCAATAATAAATAAACAAAATGGGCCTTAAGCTATTTTTTTCTCATTTGTATGTACAAAGATGTCACCAAAGTTGCCTGTTTTCTCTCTGCTATGGGTTCTTGTTTAAACTATGGTTGTTATAAGAGTCAATTACCATTATCTTCCTAATAGTTTTTATCCTATGGTTGAACTTCTGAATCCACGACGTCTCTTGTGTTTGCTGTTGAGATGCAGTTGAAAATTTGGATGCAAGTGGGTATTTACCTGTTTAGTAAAGAAATGTATAAAAAGAACTCCATCAGTTCTTGACATTCTGTGTTGCACTTCAGTTTTCCATATCATAAAAAGCCTCACTGCTGGAAGCAGTAAATAGGGATTTCTGGGTGAGGCTTGGCCATGATGGAGAATAAAGAAGTTCTTGTATTTTGGGGGTAGGTTAACTGGCATTTTTTGTTGCTTAGTGGTTTATTAGTGGTTAGTGGTTTATTGCACTTCATCATTCATAGGTTAACTGGTTTGATCGCTGTTCTTAATGAGATGTTCTAGTCACCATTTCTGGCTTTAAGGTAGTTTTGTTTGAGTGGGGTGAAAGGTCAAAGGCCTTGTAGCTAAGGGAGTTAGTTTTCTTCTCTTTAATTGTTGCTAATGAATATTCAGCTTTCAAAATGGAGAGAAAGGTACTAGAAATCAAACTGACTAGTGACTGAGAGACCCCCAAAGAGCAGCAAGCCGCAGGACTTATCTGGTGATTCATGTGCTTTGTGTTTTGTTTATTGAGTATGTGAATAAGCATCAGCCACGTGATGTCCATAAGGGGTTACACAGGGAAACCACTTTTTTTCATGAAATGACATCTGAAATAATTACAGACTCACAGGATCAGTTGGACTGGAAAAGACCTCTGAAATCATCAAGTCCAGCCCATGACTCAGCATGTCAACTAGACCTTGGCACAAAGTGCCGCCTCCAGGAACGGTGATTCCACCTGCCTGGGCAGTCCAATGCAATGTTAAATCACCCTTCCTGTAAAGAAATTCCTCCTCATGTTCAAGATAGATATCCCTTGGCAGAGCTTGAGGCCAGGTCCTCTTGTCCTTTCCCCGGTTACCTGGGAGAAGAGACAAGCCCCACATGGCTACAGTCTCCTTGCAGGCAGCTGTAGTGATTGATAAGGTCTCCCATGAGCCTCCTTTTCTCCAGGTAAAACAACCCCAGCTCCCTCAGCCAATCCTCACAGGACTTGTGCTCCAGACCTTTCCCAACTTTGTAGATCTTTTCTGGAGTTTTTCAGCCCCTCAATGCCTTTTTTTTGCATTGAGGGCCCTGAAACTGAACACAGGATTTGAGGTGTGGCCTCACCAGTGCTGAGTGTAGGGGAGCAATCCTGCCCTGGTCCTGCTGGCCACAATATTGATGATACCAGCTAGGATGCTGTTGGTCTTCTTGGCCACCTGGGCGCAGCCAGCTCATGTTCAGTCACTGTCAATCAGCACCTCCATGTCCTTCCTCCCTGGGCATATTTCCAGCCATTCTGTCCCCAGACTGTAGCACTGGTTTCTTAAGAAGAGAGGAAAAGAATATGGAAATAACTAAGGATAAAGGCTCTAGGAGAGAACAAGATGACAGTGTATTAAAAGCAGAAAGCATGAACAGAGGGTGAAGAGAGCACAGAGAATCAGTATTAGGGAAGGTAAGTGGTGGAACACTTGCTCAGTGTTCAATAAAACTAAATTTTCTTTGAGGATGACAGCTCCCTGAGATGCACAGCTATAGACTGCAGCTCAGAAGAGGTGTATTAGGGAGTGGGGAAAATCTGTGACTAAATAATATCCCTTCACATTGGGATATTACCAGGTTACCTTGACATCAAGAAGGTGATCGCTCAAGTGATTTTTAGCTCTTGAAGAGGGTGAAGTTGTGAGAAGATAATGCAATTAGACAGATAGCACAACATCTTGGGATATTTGGTCATTGCAATATTAGATTGGACATTAGACATTTACAAAGAAGGTGATGCAAAGGTAACTCTGAATCCAAGATTCATAATTTCAAGAGGGAACCCAATATGCTAAAGAACTGAGTGAATGCAGTCAGACCAGACCGAGGGACTTGGGAACTAAGTGCAAATTACTTCTTTCTGTCAGAAGAGTGCAAACTGTAAGAAAGGTCTTTCTAAGCTAGAGCCAAGTCCATACAGATCAGGGAAAAAAAAAAAAGAAGTCAACAGGGAACCTATATTGAGGAGAAAAACTAATGAGCAAATAATATGGCTTTTGTAAAGTACTCATTACTAGTGAAAAAGGAATAGTGCTGGAAGTTCAACTAAGTTAAAATTGGAAAAAGATATTAAAATGAATAGAGGAAAAATATTTGCTTAGCTGTATGAAACTTAGGTCAAGGAAATTTTGTCTGAAGTGATCCTCCTGGTTTGATCAAAAAATAGTATTATTTTTTACAGGCAGAGCAAGGATTATTTAATCTGACACAATGGAAGCTGAGAAGGGATGTATGAGCACTGTCTGCAAATACACCTGGGTTGAAAGGCACCACACAGAAATAAAAGGTCAGTCTGGATAATGAGGAAAGTTTCTGACCAGAAGAACTTTGCGTCTGTGGAAAGGCCTTCAAGTGGGAGTAAAATGGAGCTGGTTGGATGAGATTATGAACTTTATGGATGAAATCATCAGAGTTATCTATGACAGCAAGAATTTTTACTTGATGATCTGGGAGTTTCCTTCCACTGCAATGATACTACTAATTTGAGGGTTAGCGTAGTAAGTCTCCCTGCTAAGGAAGGGAAGGACAAAGCTAGTTTTCATAATGACAGAGATGGTAAGTACAACAGCAGTTTTGATAGTCCAGGTGTATAATTATCATAGGCTTATTATTGGCCAAGATTTTTGGGGCTCATGTAGTTTTAAAACTGCCTTCTTTAGTTACAATTCAGCTGTGGCTTATGGCATAATATTTCTTTGGCTAGAAATGAAAATAGAAATGGCTCAAGAAAACAATGTGGACTTTTATTTCATGATATGAAAATACTTAGGTTAAAAATGGACAAAGCAAAATATTTAAATATAATCTCTTCTAACAGACCACCAAGCCTTCATCCCCAAATTTAATTTACTCAATTACATTTCTTCTTTTCCTTCCTGAAAGCTTTTCAGGAGTCTCTTAGAAGAGCATTGGTCTCAGTTCCCTTTCTTGCTTGTCTTGTTCTTTCTACATGTCACCTTTTGTATGAAAATTGTACAATGCTTGGAAAACATTATTTCAGCTGTAGGATAGACCAGTAAAACTTATTTTCTGAGGTTTATAGCATATAATAGGCAAATGTTCTGAAAAAACAGTTTTTGGGCCATCAAGCAATATGGGATATGAATGAAGGGGACTTTAAAGCTGTGATGAGAAGCAGCAGATCTATTAGTGTTTGAAAAGAACATTTTTAAAGTCACTTGTCAATAAATAGGTGGATGAACTTGTAGCCTCCTTTGCAAGACAGAAGATGAAATGGGCCTTGCCAAGATTCCTCAGCAACCTTAGATAGCAGTCAGTTGTTCTCAGCAGGCTACATCAACATTTTCCAGCTATTTAGAGGCAGGACTGGATATCCAAAGGGCAGGAAAATGTGGTTTGTAGCAGAACAGCTGCTGCTAATAATGCAAGTGATGAGCTGAAATGAACAATGGAAGTTAAGTTTTTAAAGTTTGTCTAGTCCCCTCTGGCTATGCTACCTATTGCAAGCCTCCTTTGATTTCACACCAAAGTACATCATGATTCAGTGGGAACCATACTACTCAAACCAATATGAAATTCAAATCAGAAAATATATATTTGTGGGAACAAAGGGGATAGGATTGAAGTCTTTTGTTCATGTGTTATAGGTTTGTTTTTTTTACAATGAAGCTTTTGGATGGTTTTTATGGGTGTATAAAAATAATAATAATTAAAGAAGAGAATAGACGGTCTGAGAAAACCATCTTGCCAATTAGAAGAATCCTTTATTTTATGACTTATGACACTATTAGTTTAAATTGAAGGATGCCAGTGCTGAAATGAGTGATTGAGAAATATGCGAGAGTTCATAGAAATGCATCCTTTGTTTTCTGCAATAATAATTCATTCAGTTAGGAAAAAATTCCTAAAACGTTTCAATTGTAGTTGTGAGAAATGTCTCGTTACTGCAGGCAGAGTTTGTTAGGTTCCAGAAATAAAGCATAGAAGTCAAATCCAGAGACACTGAGTAATGATGAGGTACACTTTATTAACTTATTTGACCTATTGATTTTAAACAAGGCAAATCTGAATTTAGCTCAGTTGTCAGATCTGGACTGCATGAAACAGGACTGAGAGATCGTTGTAGCCTGTTTTCTCATAATGCATCTCCTAAATTTCATCTTTTGACTCTTATTTATTTTGTTTCTCCTGAAATATTTGCAGTTTTTGTGGCAGCTTGGTAGCTTGCCTGGATGTATGTGGAGAACATTCTGAATCTTTCAAAAGAAAATAATGCTGCATGCCCACAGCTCTCAATAGCTTGAGAAATGTCTTGTTTGGAGAACAGGGACCAATTCAGAGTGCAGACAGATACACAACTGCTTCCAGCTTAATTTTCTGAAATGTTTTCATACCCTTCAGGTGATTTACTTTCTCAACCTGGATTGGAATCTTTACTCCAGTTATATCTAGGCCATTTGATTCAGTGGTTGCAGCAAAGAACAGCTGGCCTCTATTTACTTTTGTGTTTAATTTCTGTTTTCAAGTTCTACTCATGTTTTAAAAAGCAGTAAAAATGTTATTCTTACAGTGTTTTATATTATTGACATTTGATTCTTTTTAATCTTATTTTTTTCTAGAAAGGCATCATTTGCTTAATCTTTTATTTGATACCCACCTGTAGACTTAATGTGCTGTGTCTAACCTTCCTGCTAAAGTTGTACCAGAAAGAGGGAATGAGTTCCCTTCCTGGTCAATTATCCCCTGAATCTTATGCATCTCTACTTTGGTATCTGCTTCAGTGTGCAAAAATCATTTGATAAAATGTTTTTTAATGTAATTTATGAAAAGATCAAATACCATTTTTTCTCTGAGAACTCTTCTTTTTCAACTTCCATGTGAATGTTTTTGTGTATGTCCTCGCTGGGATGAAATGTGTGTGTTGTCCCACAACAAAGCATCCTGCAGAAATGGTCAGGCAGTTTTGACTTTGTAGATCCACCATCAAGAATGTTTATAAGAAGTCTAAAGAATGACTTTTCAGAATGTAGCAGAACATCTAAAAATTAAATCTCTTCAAAATATAGTTAGCTATTTGTATTTAAAAAGAAGCCACATTTAATTTTTTTTAAATTCTATATCTTTTCTGTAGCAAAGTAAAAGTTTAATTATTGCAGGACATTTTGTATTTTATTTTCTCTTTTCTATCCTGCTTCTTGGCATGAGTGTGTCTTTAATAGCTCATTTTTGAGAATTCAAATCCAGAAATATTTTTATCTTAGATGACAATCATTGAACAGGTGGCATCTACAAAGAGGAGTTATAAAGGAATTAGTCAAAGGTAGGATACCACAAGTTCTTTTGAACACATGTAGGAGTGACATGTAAGAGGTGGAAAAAAGGGACTGTTTGGCTTGATTAAATGCAGGTGTTATGAACATGGAGCAGAAGAAAAGACTTTATTAAGCTTAGGGGTTACTTAAAAATTTATGAGACTATGAAAAATACCAGCTCTTTCCCAATTAAAAGAAAATCAACAATAACAAAAAGGGGATCCTAGGAACTAGTGAAAGAGCAAGAGGTAGCAGAACTATGAAAATTTTGTTTTGCTTTGTTTGCTTAATGGGACGTAGGAGTTGACTCAGTCACACCCCGGCTGAAATCCAGGGTCTCTCCTGCTTGAGCCTTTGCTGCTGCTGCTGTTGTGGAGTGTCTGTGTAATCTCCAAAAAACTCTCTTGGCTGAGGGCACATTACCATCATGCTCTGAAGCTGAAACGTGATTCAATAGTATTCATCACATTGCCTGGCATGGAAATTCCTTAGAGAGGAATTGTATGGCTTCAATGCTGGGTGGCCTCAGACAGCTTTTGCCACTTTTTCTAACCTTCCTGATACTCTTAGGAAAAAAATAACATGAGTAAGCAGCATGGTCTGCTGATGGGAGCATGTCTATGAGACATTTGTGCTTTTGCTGCTGGATTTCCTCTTGTGCCAAGTGCTTTGTCTCCTCTGTTTGTGTCTGCGGCACGTGAAGACATTGCACTCACCTCACTGTAGCCTTGGTGGCTGCTGTTGTCACATGTTGGCCCTTTCCATAGTGCTGTGTGCCTCAGGTGTGATCTGGAAAGTGTTTCTAAACTCCCAGAGGTTGTGACCCTGCTTGCTCCATGGGAAACAAGTTTATGAAATCAAACTGTGGAAATCTGTTCTTCTCAGACTCCTGTTTCTGAGTGTATTGACACACAAACTGATGCTGATTTTCCAGCATCAGGGAAGGGACAGACACAACATTTAAAAATAATATAGCCACTATATAATTTAGTAATTGTTTGGCCAAAGAGAGACTACTAAGTGTGATAAAAGTTCTGGTTAAAGGTGACAACAGTGTTGCCTCTAAAAGCAATATTTTATTGTCTGTCTCAAAACAAGAACATGGCCATGTCAGAGCGGATTTTGAGAACTCTGCAAGTGTTTCCCAGGCAGATCTATAATGTGCAGTGAAGCCTTGCATGAAGAAAGGCTGCCCTGAGGTGATAATTCAGGACCAGAAATCTGAGATAATTGTAGGACCCAGCATCCACTGTAGGATTCAGCACCCACCTCTTGTTTCAGTAGAATGGTATGTACTGAGAGTTTTATGATTCTCTAGTCTTTCTTACAGCTATTTATGGAAGAATTTTATGGATGATTTTTTATGTCTGCATGAAGGGGTAAATGTAATATTTTCCTTGACAATGCTAGGTGATATATTTGCCCTGTAATTCTTGAGATGCTTGGAAATGAATTGCCTTAAAATTGTACATGGAGTAAAAATTGGCCAAAAAGAAGCATTGAACAACAACAGAACACTTTCATATCCAAAAAAAAGAGAAAAAATATAAAAAACATTTTTTGATCATGCTTGCACATGTAATGTGGAACTAGCTGCTCATTCTCAGCACTTGCCCAATCTCTGAGTCTCACAGAGTATGAATGCAGTATATACATTTTTTAGGGAATTAGCAGTGATAAATATTGATATTACAGTGTTAAACACATAGTAATAGCAGTAACAGTAAAGAAAATCTTGGCAATTTTCAACAAAGATTGAAGAGCTTCCACAGAATTTGTTCAAATCATGCTGCAAATCCACGTCTCCCAGAGTAATTGGCACTTCATAGTACTTGGAAATTACATCTGGAAGTACTATTTTCTGTACAGCCTAGAAAATCTAGTCTCTCAGCTCCTCTGGCTCTCCAGCCTCCAGAATTGCTGCTTGAATGGCTATATTGTGCAAAATCAGATTGATTTGGCATACAACAGGGCGCTCTCATCTAGTCGCACAGAAAGCCAAATGCTTCATTAAATATTTTGCCAGTTCTACTTTTTAGAAACAGCACTTAACTGCATAGTTACTACAGCCATTACAATCCATCGAAGTGCTGCAATAAATTTCCTGTCACCCGAATGGGAAAGTTTACATAATTGAACAAAATACAAGCTTTTATGCTGCTAGCCATTGAAAAAAATATATACATTTACACACTTTGGACATCAGATAAAAGCTGCTGGCTTCACAGTGCTACAGCCAGGACTGCAGATAGAAAGTAGTATTAATAGTCCCTGTCTTTCTCAAAAAGGGAGCTTTTAATTTCTGTTTTTAAAATTAATACTGCTACTTCTGATTCTGAGTAATTCAGTGAAAATGAAAGGGCTCAGTTCCTTCTTCTACAGCTAACTGTCCCAGGAAGTAGACATTATTATATAGTGTGGGCTTACGTAGACGCCCAAATTCTGACTTCTGCTGATGCTGATTTTCACCTGTTCTTCTCACTCCAGTGCTCCTTACATGCACCTGAGTCTGCAGATTCAGAGTGTGGAAAAGGGCTCAGAAATTTGTGACAGGCTTTCTTACAATGCTTTCTTATTGCAGACAGGTCTGTCTGCTGTCCATACCTGACAACACTGCATTCTAACTTACAAAATGGAAGCAATGAGGCTGAAGCCATGGTTTTTTGTTGTAGAAAATTTCCACAGCAGGCAGGTAACTAATTAGACTATTACAAGTGAAGAGAATGCATTCAGGAAAGCCATGTCTGCTCACGGAACACAGTGGGGTGATGATACAAATAAGGTTTATTTCAGATGGATTATAGCTGGGTACTGCAGCCTTCAGGTGGCAAAGCCTGCAGCTCTGGAGGCAGAGTCTGCAGGCAGAAAAACACTGACCTGCCTTCTGCCCAAGCAGGCAGATCCTAAAACCCCCCAGGCTACTGCTGCTGTTTACTGGTGATATAGAAAAAGCTGGGATGCTACCCTTAGATTGTGACAGCAGGAAAAGTGAAGTCAGTGAGTGGGATAGCTATGGCCTGTGAAACTCCAAGACTGGTGATAAATATAATTTAACAACTTTCTTCAAATATAGATTTTAAAAATATGCATACATCTATACACAGACAAATAAATACATGCAGAACTTCTGTCATGGAAATAATTTCTTTAGACTCAAATACTTTTGTAATTTTTAGTGGGTTTTTTGTTGCTTGAAGTGTCTGACAGGACTAACTGGTGTTTGCCCAGGGTAGTCTGGATAGGTCATTGTAAGTCTTGCAAAGAAAGGCTAGGCACAGCACCCTTTAATTTTCATGGACAAGCTTGGTTGAATCATTGGGGAAGCCATGAGTGATCTATTCATAACCAGGGACTTTTAACATATATATATATATGTGTGTGTGTGGCCCTCTAATTACCATCCAATCATCAGAGCATCAGTGTCTTACTTTGTTTACAGTCCTGAAAAACCAGAGTCAGGTTTTATGAGCCTGACAATATATTTTTTTGTTTTGTTTATATTATGTGATTTCTTTTTAATATGAGAAGAAACTTTCTACATAATCATTGCAATAAACCTTTTGTGACACTTTTAGAAAATTATTTTGTACTTGCACTGCTGAAAATGGATGCTGAGTCCTATTTATATGTTCAAAAATAAGTCCTTAAATCTTTTAAAGTACAGAGGGCTTGGGGGACCTCCCTGTAGGTGCCCCTGTTTATATTGCCAAAGTTTAGCTAGTGGTTGCAAAAAACCCAGCAGCCAACTTACTAATGAGCTTGTTTTGACAGGACTGCATAGCTCATTGCTTATTAATGCAGTGTTGCTGGCTGGATCATGCCACACTTTCTGGAACTGTAAAAGTGATTCAAGAGACTGTATCAAAACCAAGCTGCAAACATAATTTGCAATCAGACTCACTGGATTCACAATCCAGTTCAAATTATCAGGACAGGACTTCCATTTTCCCATGCACTGCTATTCTCTTCAGCTCAAAACTTTGAGAGTTTTCAGTATTCTGAGACAAATTTATCCTGGGGACAACTCAAATGAAGTGAGTGAAGTCACACCAGGGATTCATTTGGCTCATTACTAACATCTTGTCTCCTACCAGCATGCTCTACATTGCTCAGCTGACACACTCTGGGGTGTGATGAAGACAGAAAGGGTCAGTTCAGCTTTCAGGCTCCTCTAGCTTTTCCATGGACTTTTTTTTATTATTATTTTTAAAATAAGAGAAGTATAAGTGCTGTGGGCTGAAAAGAGTTTAGAAACCAAGCAATATCAAAATCATAACCGAGGGAATTGCAGTGATCATTGGGAGATACCTTCCTCAAACTCAATCCTCCTGTCATGCCAGGTAGTTGAAATTTTGCATTGTAATGCATTTTGTTAATGTGTTTAGGGATTCATGAGGCCTTCGTGATCCTGTTGACTTGCCATAAAACATCCTATGGGTTTTTCCATATGCAGTATTTCTGGAAGAATCCTTTTCCTTGCTCAGTTTCTAACTGAAATATATAAAGATGGATTGACATCAATCATCATCTATGACATCAACAATCTCTGACAAGCTTGAAGAATTGATCCATTTGGCCTGAGAATTAATCTGGCATTGAAGTCTCAACACTGTCTACTCAAGGATGACCTCAGGCCATGTTTTTCAAAGATTCTTTATTAATTTAGATTTTGAAATCTCCAGATTTCTAATATAAATATGTATACAATATACAATATATTTATATAAAATATAATATATATTATATATGCTATAATATATATTATATTTTATATATATAAAAATCAAATATACAAATATCTCCAGATACAGTAGTTCTGTTTTATTATTCCATTCACACAAATACATAGAGGGAAACAATGGGAATTTGAAAGTCTGAAACATTTCCTTTTTTTTTTTTTTTTTT
>VZDJ01007747.1:32867201-32880525 GCA_008694505.1 Cyanoderma ruficeps
CTCGTGGACATATGCGCACAGAGAAGTATGCACGTCTTTCTCCCTGAGGAGGCATTTGTATCTCACTGATTATAGGACATTCCCCTTAAAAATCACAAAGAATAGGTTAAACAAAATTCTCACTGTAAATCCATAAAAAATATCTTAAGATGACAAAAGTGAAGTAAAATTTCCAGTTTATGGACAAGATAAGAAAATGCCAACATTACACAAAACTTTGCTAGTATGTCTCTGCCAAGACAATATAAACGTGGAGCCACATCGTACTACGTCAGATCAAATCTCTGGGGATCAAGGCATGAAAAACAAAAACCCCAACTATATATTCATGCAGTTCTTGCTGACTAATTGTATCACCACCAGGACTGACAGAGGATCATTAAAGTGGATGAGCAGTACACTCAGCTTCTTCTGGTTTTGGATCTCTTCAGCCCAAGAGCTCCAGAACAGCTTGTTTGTGTTGCTCTGGTACACAATTCTGATGTGTTCTAAGAAACTCATTTATCTACAAGTCTATGTGTCTGCCTTATTATACATATAAGCACAGTATGGACTTGCCTAATCTCCTCTGTGAGCCTAAAATATTGTCTTTATTTTTAGCACTCCCATGGATGTCGCTGGAATTACTTGGATATACCTGAATGCCAAACTTGATCTTAAGTTCATAAAAGTTAATAGCATTAGTAGAATACTGTAATTAGGAGATCTACACTTAGCAGAAACAGTAGCATTTATTAACTTATGATTTCAACTCTGATATATGTACATGAAGTTAGAATAAGCCTTTTTCTTTTCTACACTAAAAGAAACTGCGCTGACTGGTTTTGCTCCAAATATTTAACATGATTTATAATAAAAGCTCTTTTTTCTTCTGTGAAAATGAATCCAAGGGACAACTTCTCTATTCTTTTAAAAGTATTTCAAATGGCTTCAAATTTACTATCTGTGTGCATTGATTATTTAGAATAATCTTAAATAAGAATAGGAATACATCTAAATAGTACCTTTTTATTTGTACTGCTAGCTATGTTATGACCCTGTAACCTTTCATTCTCATTGCTGGAATCAAAAACAGGAGACTGTGGTACATTTTCCTTGGCTTCATGATAAGACATAACTGTTTTTGTTTCAGCCCATGTTGCTTTCACTGTCACGGAATTTGGCTTCAAAAATTGGCTTTGAAGAAAACATAACATCTCAAATTGAAGAATACTGACTTAATGGAAAGTGTGCATTTTTCTGCCTGCATTTTTTGATATATTATATAATCATATGGTATCCTAAATACTGAAAATTCTTCAATCTTGGTTGAGTTAAACAGAAAGCACCTTTTGACTCTCAGTGAAATGTCTGATAAATATTAATTTCTCTGTTTTTGTTGAAAAGCTGAAATTTTCCACATTTCCTACAATTTCTTCCCCTGCAAATGTTTGATTCTGGGCCAATAAGATAATTATATGATCTTTCATTCTCCTCTGAAATAAAAAGTGTTCACATTAAACAAGACCATTATTAAGTGCACTGTGACTTACAAGATTCTTCAATGTACACTAAACATACCATGTCAAATCTTACTAAAAGGGGGAAGCAAGCTGCCGTGCTGATGATGTTGAGATCCTTTCTAATCACCTGTGCTGGGATTAACTCATCCAAATTTTATCACCTTTAAGGCAGACGTCTTGTTTTAGCTGATCATTACAGCTTCAGCTATTCTAAGACCAGTGAGATAAGCCTGGTCCCTGCAGTGATACCAAAGGGCTGGAAAGGATTTAAAGAGTACTGAGGAGAGATATTATAGGGAATGGTAGAGGGAATCAACAGCCAAGGAGAGTGGGATAACCCAAAGAGGATGAAAGGAGAAAAGGCAGAGTTCCTTTTCAGCCAGGGAAAGGAACATTGAGGGCACACTTCATTAAATACTTACATACTGTAAACAATAAATAAATGTAGGGTGAGAAGTGACTCTCAAGGACAGCTGTAGCTGGCTTGTTGCTTAGGAGATTTAGAAGTGCAAGCCATCTGAGAGAAAAACCCAGACAGCTCAGAGGAGGGATTGAATTTCTTTACTAGTCTGTGTTTTTCCATGTAAAGACTAACAAAATTGAAATTATCACTAATACATGTACAAGAATTTCTTTTTCTGTGGAAGATGCATTTCTAGTTCATCAGAAGTCCCCTCCTCCTCAGGAGACCCACCATGATGGTATGCTCCAAAGAGGGGCTTCCTTTTAATTCCGTCTGATTATTCATTTGCTCCATAATGTGGATGTTCCGAAGCTTTTTAAGTTGTATTGCCTTTCTGTAGACAGCTAATGCACCTCTTATGGAGGTGGCTTTTTCAGAGATCTACATCCATTTGAATACACAGCTTTGCTAAGAAAAAGAATACAATTAGGAGGAAATTCCTTACCTTGAGGGTGTTGGAACAGTTCGCCCAGAGAAGCTGTGGATCCCACAGCTTTGGAAGCGTTCAAGGCCAGGTTGGATGGGGCTTTGAACAAATCCAGTGGAAGGTGTCCCCTCACATTTCAGAGGGGTTGCAACAACATGATTTTAAAAGTTCTTTCCAAACAAAACCATTCTAGGATTCTATGAAATTTAACACTGGTTGGTTTGGCAGTTAGCGTTGGAAGATGGTCTCATGGGTGGTTTTATAAACACTCATCATATTTTCTTTGAATGTGTTCAGATTTATGCCATATAATATCCATCTTTGCTAAAATGTTAGGAAGTGTAGTTTTGTATCCTCAGCACCCTACAGCGTACAGATGTTTGAAGAAAATACCAACAGTAAGAACAACAAAAACAATTTCCAGAACTTCAAAGTAACAACACTACACGAAATCCTCTTCAAGTATATGGTTCTTCATCAAATATTTCTGCAGTTGGGATGTTTTAGGGCAGATGTAGGCTACGAAAACAGCTAGCCTCTTGATACAGACATCACCAGATCTCAGTTGCTAGGGTGGGAGGGACAAAGGCATCTGTTCAATTAGATGTGTAAGTATAGAAATGTGAATAGACCAAACTTGTTCAGAAATGGCCACTTCTAGCAAACTGGTAAATGCTGCAGTAATTTTTAGAATTAACAAACAGGAACAGAACAGCAGCTTAGCATGGAATTAATTATGATTATCTGTAGAACCTCAAATTCCTTCTAATCTTCAGAAATTTTTAAAAACCAAGTAAGCATAAGGTTAAGACATCTGATTTCTCTAACACAACCCCCCCTCAGAATTAGACATGGGTGTTAATCATAGTTTGATGAATTCTCATTTATATTTTAGGAGTGAATGAAGTATCTTTAACAAAAGGCTTAAAGAATTTCATGGAAGTGTGCTTTTCCAGATGTATAATATTGCTGGTTTGCTTTTATATGGCCATCATGAGTTACAAAGTAAATTTAACCTTAATTATGTTGAAAGTCTCTGCAGATTTTTTAAGTAGCTGCAAATCTTCAATGCTGAATATGGAGCAACAAATTTCCTATTAGAGAAACATATTGGTAATTTGTTAAACAAGTCACACCTGATTGCCAGTTACACCTCATTGGTATGCTGTTAAGACAAGCCCCTTCACATTTAGTTATGTATTGTTTCAAACAACTTGCCAGCAAAGATTTTTCTTTGGATCTTGGAAAGCAATATTTTATACACACTCAAAAACAACAACATTTGAATGACAGTTATTTTCAGCTTGGGATTTTGACAAAGACTCTTAATTGTTATTCCCAGGCAAAAATTTTCATTAACAGGGAGTCTGGGTTATGAATATTTATCGATTACCTAAGGAGAGAATCCTTGAGAGGAAACATTATTTTCTAAATAATTCAACCTATAAAAATTAGTCTGGGAATTCCTTAGTTTACATTTAAAATACATATGAAACTCCTACAGCTCTTGAAACCTGAACTGCTTTAAATCCTCACTTAACCACTGCTTTGCCACTGTCCTTTGTACCCAAACACCAGCCACACCTGGTCTTCATGATCCAAGTCTTTTTCTCTGAAGACAACGAAACCTGGTATTTTGAATATAAAGATAGTTCACAGAGTGATGGTTGGGTTTGGGTGCAGCCAAAACAGGGTCACTAACATGGGCTCTTAAATTTAGTTCCTTCTTTTGACTTTAAGAAACCACTTCTTAATAGCGTTTCTTCTTTCTTCCCCCCCCGCCAATAAATAAATAATAACTGAATAAAAGAAACACCCTAGTTAAATAGAGTGAGAAAGTTTATGAAAATCAGAAAGCAAAGGAAAAACCAAACAGAAGGAAGAAAAGGATAATATTTTCTCCCTTACTTTAACCTACCTTATCACACCATGATCCAAAGCAATGGATATAGCTGGGGTATAGTTTCTTTCAAAAAAAAAGCCAGCACATATACAGCGAATGAAACAAGCTCATTTGAGGGTGCCAGATTCTTTGCATGTAACTCAGTAGATGAATGCAGTGCTGATTGAATCACTCAGTTTTCAAACAAGATATTATTATTTCATTATTTTACACTGGTCTTTTGTCTGCACTGTATTATTTAGACATTGAAACATGGTACAAGACTTTAACACTCCTGATCCAACCCACATTCCAAACACATGAAATGAGTAATATTCTCATTAAATGAGAACAGAAAAAAGTTGACAAATAAATTTATTTATAGAACAGTTGAAATATCTCATGCAGAGTTGCAGTCCAATGATGCCTGTAGCTTCTCATTGTGCATTGTGCTTTAGAGAAAATGTCATGTGAATTTCTCTCTGCTGCTGTCCAATTATAGTGAAAACTGCTATATCAGGGTAAGAGTAAGAAAACAGAGCTGACAGCAATGGGACTTGCTGTTGCCTGCTTGTTTCACAGCTGTCTCTGCTGGCAAAACCACAGGTACTACATCCCCATGCTTAAAGCTCTGCTTCAGAGCAGATCACTATTTAAACTTACATTCGTGATAAAGCACAACTTTCTGTAGTTGCAAGGGAAAACTTGGACAGATAAAGATAGTTGCAAGCAGGTGCATGCTGGAGTCTGCAGGTCTGAAACAGCCCTGAGAGATGTATACAATGCTGGAGTGCTAATTCAGGACTCAACGTTTCATTAAGCCCAGCACCAGCCCAGCAGAAACAGGAAGAGAACGTAGGAGGCTTACACTGACCTATGTTGCTTAATTTAAGCATAGGAAGCCTCCCAAATATTGCCTGCAGGAAGGACAGGATGGCAAGCACAGCTCTCAGGGCTGGGAGGAGGCAAAGTGAACTCTTCACCTCTTGAAATGGAAGTAGACCTGCAGCCTGGCAGGACTTGTGGATTGCCTTGGCTGCTCAGTAGGAACAATATTTATTGGCAACAAACTGCTATGCACACTAAGTACTGCTGGTTTTCTGGGTAGGGAATTGCAGAACTATTTATTTTCCTAACCAAATGTTGAAAAGAGGGTATGTTCTCCACTGATCTTTACATTTTTATCCTAATACCCTCAAATATTGGTGATGGATGTCAGTTATTGTGCATGTATATTTGTTTTACTGTGTGTCTAAATTTTAAGGCTTGCTTTCAGGAACTAAGCTATCTAAAGTAAATATGTAACAGCATATTCACACTGATGAATATTTTGAGACTGTACTATTTACCAGTGCTGAAAATGCTTTTTCTGTGCAATGGATGGGTTATTGCAACACATTTGAGTCAATGCATCTGGCTGATGCTTTATTCCTAGTCATAGCTTCCCTTTGGCATTTGTCATCTTGGTTGAGTGGGAAAATCCTTAGTAACTGACTGTTAGGGTTATATCTTATAGTGTGAAGAAATGGAGATTTCAATTCATCCTCTGTACAAAGAAAATAAGCCAATTTGACTGACTTATCATACAAGGGACAAGACTGCCAGCTCTTGGAATCCATCCTGTAGTTGTCCTTTGCAGATGTGGTTCAAAAAGCATTGTCTGTCATGACCATAGAACTACTGAAGACACTAAAACTGTCAACAGATTTGGTTCAGGGGCCTCGTTTGTGGTGGAAAAGATGTTTCTCCATCATCATTAGAAGTCTGCTACATTTTTCATGAGGGAACTTTAAAAACAGTGTGTTAGCATCATATTTAGCTGTATGTAAATAGAACAAGTTGAAATTAAAAACTGAACATATGGTTTCCAATTTGGGGTTTCACTAATTTCCTTCACAATTCACGAGAATAAAAGTGAGTAGTAGATTTTAGAATTGCACCATTTTGTGAAGCTTTGCTTCAGAACTGTCACAGGTTACTAAGATCCAAAGGTGGGTTCAGACTCCCTGGAATGAATTAGTTCTTGCCTTACAAAGATAAGTCAGGTGACATTTGATGTTTCTGTGCCATCTACTGTGCTGGCAGCTGGATGGCAACTGCAGCAGCCATGCTTTCCTTTTAGCCCCTCTGCTGTGTTATCCTCCAGCTCCTGCCTTACTGCTGTTTTCCCCAGTCTAACATTTAAGTAGTTCACATTGGAAGTATCTGACTGTTCTTTCTCTAGCAAAATACAACCATTGGATACATAATAGCAGAGAAGCAGTTAGGCAACAAATATTTTTTTTTCTTTTGGTGCTTAAAGCATTTTGCTTCCAGCAGCACAGTATTTGGAGGAACAAAAGAGATACTAAACAGAGATGACCTGAATGGGGAGGGAATTGAATGGGTTGAAAGATAAATGACAATATGCTCAAGGGTTATGAGAGCCATCTAGCGATAAATACACCAGGAGTGAAAAAGGTCACTCTGAATAAGTGAGTGCAAAAACTAATCAAGCATTAGAAAGAGGGACATGCCATATGTAAAGAATGAGGTACTGGAGTTAAGAGTATAAATACTGATAAGGAAAAGAAAGTGGGAGAATGAAAGCAGACTGTCCAAGAGCTTTCAAAAGTTGCACAATACAATTGGCTTCAATAACACCAGGACAAAGAGGTTGGTCAGAGCTGCTGAAAAAGGCAAGGAATGCCACAAGTGAAGCAGATGCCTGGGTCCAGCCAAGGAGCAGCCAGGCAAGTCAGAGTGTGGAGGCAAGTGAGTGGGCATGGCACAGCCTTTCTTGGGAAGCTGTTGTGCCCAAAAGCAGCCCCCACAGCTTTGGGGCTGCTCTAACAGAGAAGAGCAATGGCTGCAAATGGGGCTGAGGCCAGGGGCACAGCACAGATGTGTCCTTGGCAGCCCTTTGCTTGCCATACTGTGCTGCCATCAGGAAAGGCAGAAGCTGTGTGCCTGCAGGAATTGCTTCGGGCTGGTCATGCTTGTTCTGCAGTCAGATTCTGCACAAAGCCTCTGTCTGGCATTCAGGGAAGATCTACCCTGACATGCAGCAAAGATAGCTTGCTGGGAATATTTTTTACTGCTATGAGGCTGAATCATATGCAGAGCCTAGTCATTTCAACACCCACCTGGTTTACTTTAACACAAGACCTATTTCTATAAATTTTACAAGCCTTCCATATGGCATGTACAAGAGATTAATTTTGGACCCCTACTGCATGTTTACATCTTGATTCTGGGCAATTTAATAATGTAGTTAAAGATGGAAAAAATCTCAGAAAAAAAAATCCCTGTGTTTCCTGCCAGTTTGACTAGTTCTTATCAGCCTGTCTCCTGGGCTGTAAGAAAGCTGTGGGCTTTAGGCTTTTCATCTCTGCATGTCATGGACAACACACAGGGTCAGGACACAGAATGCCAATGTTAAGCCTAGCAAGATCAATGCATCAGAAACCTGATCTCCCCTGAGGGAGGGGATGCTATCCAGAGGAACCTGGGCAAGCTTGAGAAATTGGCTTGTGAGAACCTCGTGAGGTTAAACAAGGCCAAGTACAAGGTGCTGCACCTGGGTTGGGGCAGCCACCATTATCAATACAGACTGAGGGATGAACAGATGGAGAGAGGCCCTGATAAGAAGGACTTGGGAGTGCTTGTTGATAGATGAAGGCATGGATGAAAAGCTGCACTTGAGCTGACAATGAGCACTTGCAGCTCAGGACAACCACATCCTTGCCTGCATTAAAAGCAGTGTGGCCAGCAGGTAAAGGGAGGTGTTTCTGCCCCTCTGCTCCCATGAGACCAGCTGGAGTTTGGCACTCAGCTCTGGGACCCTCAGCACATGAGAGAAGAACCATTTCAAGAGGAAGGCCACAAAAATGATCAGAGGGATGGAGCACCTCTTGTATAAGGACAGGCTAATAGAGTTGGGATTATTCAACCTGGATGAGGGAAGGCTCCATAGAGACCTCACTGTGGCCTTTCAATGTTTAAAGGGGGATCCTTTTAAGAAAGATGGAGACAGGTATTTTAGCACGGCCTTTGTGACAGGACAAGTGGTAATGGTTTAAAACCAAAATAGAGGAGATTTTGACTCAGAGAGGTGGTAGATGCCCCATTGCTGGAAAGATTAAAGATGAGGTTGATTGTGGTGCTGGTTGAAGATGTCCCTGATCATTTCATGGAATTGGACTAGATAATCTTTAAAGATCCCTTCCAACATAAACTGTTCTATGCTTCTGTGAGTGTATGAAACCAATGCCTGACCATTCAGATAGACCTGGTTGGCATAGAACTCTTGATAATAAAGATCTCCAGCTCTCTTCTTCTTCCTTATATGAGAACTGCAGGCATAGTAATAGTAGGGGACATATAAGAAGCTCAACAAATGCCAGATGAATTATACAAGAAAAGGGTGATAGAAAATATATTGTTGTGCAACCCCCCCCCAAAAAAAATCTGAGTTCAAGTTGCAATTGGGTAGGAATAGGGGGAATTCTGCATAAGATAATTTAATTTTGGCATTTTGGGGACTGAGCAGTTCCTAAGACACTTGAAAGGTTTATCATGGAGTTCTATAGTGGTTCCATACTTGTAGGGAGTCCTTGGCTCCCATCACTTCCTCTGATGTTTCTTAGGTGAAACTCCCCACAACTTCATCAGCAGAGAACTGAAACCTGCATCACCAGTTATGGAACTCTCCTGGGGATACAAGTGAGAGGCACATGCTACAAGGATTGGGATTTCAGCATATGCATCACTAGAGAATTTTAATTGCTTGGCACAAGGAAGGGAGAAGACCTACAGAGAAGTGTTGCTTTTGCCTTTTTTCTCCAGAAATGTCTTCTCTTTCTCTTTATTAATGAGAATAAGACAAACTTTGTTTTTCTGTGTGTTTGTTTGTAAAACTCTTCCCATCTGCTTTTTTCCAGAGTTATTTAGTTTTAATGTGAGACAATCACTGAAATGACATTTAAATTGAGATATTCCTTGCTTATTTCAAAGGAAAGCTAAGCATAAAGAGGGAACAATCCAATACAGAATTTCTTTCATGATTGATCTCTAGTTGTAAGGAGAAATTCTGCATTTCTCCCGTAAGGAAAAAACCAAACCTTTATATACTTTTAAGTGAGCTCAAGGCTTGCTTTGAAAATATTATCATATACTGTACTGGAAACAGCCAACAAGAAACATGGTAAAGAAAACTTCATAGCAGTGTGTGACTGGGATTACTGCAGGTTGTTTGTGGTTGATTATAATGAAGATAGGAACAAAAATTAAGAAAATTTCCAGTATGTGATCCCTAAAATAAAATTAAAATCAATAGTATTCCTGCTTGGTCTGGCCTTGCTGGGAGGGTTTAGCTGACTCTCACCACTATTGTTTCTGCTTGGAAGCTGAAGAAGCCTTTTTATGCCCACAAGATGTATGCCCAGTGTCCTGGGGCATGGCCCAACATACCCAGTAATAGGGGAGTTATCAAAGAGATGTGTGTCTCTCCACCATGGAAGAATAACTGTGTAAAAAAGCTTCCATGTCCACAGTGAATCAGTGGCTTCTCAGTGCTGCCTTGCTTTGAAAACTAAGACATCACTGTTCATCACATCTGTAATTCTGTAAATAATGGGTGGCTTGATCCTAGGCCCAAAAGTCCTGCACTGGCCACAAGAGATGGATGGGCTGTCTTCTGGCAGGGATCCCAGCACCCAGGTTGCCTGGCAAATGAGTCACTCATTGCTTCACATATGAGGCTTGTGTATGTACACAGAGGGCAGCATTTTCCATCCCCATGAAGTAAAAGTGAAGGGGAATTTGCAAGGACTGTGTTCCAGAATTTTTTTTATGCATTAGAGGGGACAGACCTGCCCCTGCCTTGTTCAGATTGAACAAACTCCATCTGACATAGCAGCTGGACAAACTCTGAATTTACATCCTAGGTAATAAGAACACAGATACTGTCACAGCTGAGCCCCATGTCCCATTCACGTGTGATGATGTGGCAAAAGGTTGTGTCCCCAAAAGCTGGGCAGAGATAATTGTTTTCTGTGTTTAACCGTTTTTAGGTGTTTTGTTCTTATCTTTTCAGCTTTAATGGCTTGCCTTTTTCCTGTAGTCTGGATAATCAATGCTGCAGTGTTTATAATCAACACGAGTGATTTTTCATGAAGTAAAACACAGAGTGGCCTTGCTGAGTAGGCAACATGATTGCATTTGTTTTGTATTTTATTCTTAACCATTTATTTCTAACTTGACCCTCTTTTCTCCCTGAAACTATCAGGCTTTCAGCATAAATGATAGAGCAGAGGCATACACTGGCTTGCTTCATATTAGGCTGTATTCATGGTTGCTGATGTTTCATAAATCACACCTGAACCACTGAATTTTGGTAGAGGTCTGCAGACCTTACATGGGTTCTGCAAACACATGTGTAGAGAAAGAAGTTGAGAGGAGTATGTGTATAGTTCTGTGGATAGGGAGATTCACAGGAAGTATTTCTTACACTATGCAGAACTTTTCCCTGCTGGCTATCTTCAGGTCTAGCATTAACCTCATGTCACAAGCAAATGTCAAAGATGTTTTATCAGGTTATTTCATTTTGGTTTTGTCATTAATATGCACCTACATCATTTCCTCTTCTTTGTCCTTACTCTCCAGTTATTAAAACACTTTAATATTCCCTATGGATCTTCTTTATTCAGCCTATACATATTTAATACAAGGAGCTCCTCTGCGGGAAGCAGTCCTTCTCTCAGCACCTTTACTGAAACAAGCTTATGTCTTCCTTGAATGCAAAGTGGAGGAATACACTTGGAAACCAAACAACCTTAGAGAAATAGCATCAAGTGAACATCATGAACTCCTCAATTCCTAATTTCTGAAAATGACAATGATATACTAAAAATGCCATTATGCATCAGTATGTGTTGCCTTACAGGAGTGAGGTGTCACATGGCAAAAGCATATGTGAAATAAGAACAAACTGTTGCCCTCCAAACAAATGATATTTATAATCTAAAAAAAAATCTGGGCAGTAAGATGGAGTTGGAGGCAGTGCTGAATTGAAAACATAATCTTGGCTTTGGTTCTTCAGCCATCTCTGTTGGAGATAGATTCTCTGGCCAGTGATGGCCTAAGGTCCTTCAAAAAATATTTGAGGAAAGAGTGGATGAAAGCATTTCAACCAAGACTCTTTGGTCTTAAGAATTATTTTAAGCTTCTTAGTTGTGTCTAGCTTCCACCTTCCAAGGTTAATTTTTGTTTGAGTCATGCCTTTCAGATTTTCCACTCCTCTTTTTCAGTGCCTGCAGGATGAACTATTGTCATGAATGACACATTTTCAAGCAAATTTCTATTTTGCTGCTCTTTGCCCAAGCAGTGAGTTGCAAAATATTCTTGTCTTTCATGACTGCATAACATTATGTGAAAAATAAACTAATGTAGTTTTTTCTCCTTTAGGTCATGCATGTTGATATTCATCCAGATTGGATCTAAGGCAGAACTCTCCTGGAGAAAAATCACCTCCTCTGCCTTTAAGTGGATCTTTCTTCTTGGCACTGAAAAAGATTCAGGGATGGGTGCACAGCTGACTTTTCTCTGTCACAGTGATGACTGGCTCTCCAATGAAAGCATCTCCCCATTCTTATTGTTCTATGAAAATGAGGTATTTTTAGCTCCTTTGCAGACACCAATTGGCAGTGACATTCTGCCCTTTTAGAAAAGTAAATTCAGTCACTGAAAATGTAAGTTCCAGTCCTGCAAACAGATATGTGTGGATAGTCTGTGCCTCTTTGCTGATCCATATTGATTAGGGATAAGGGTCTGTCTCTGCAGATAGCTTTGAAGGTTCAAGGTCTCTGTTGTGGCAACATGAGCAGTTGTTGAGAGCCTGTACATAAAAGGAAACTGGGAGATGAAGTGGAAAATCTTGTCTCTGACCTCCCCCCTGACAGCATGGGAGGAAAGAATGTCAACTTGGGCATTTTTCGGCTTTAACTATGAATAGCTTCAGTGGAGTTAATGATACTTAACTAGTGTTTCTGTAGACAGCTAATCTGTTCTTCTGATCCTCCCATGGCTCCCTGCCCCCTTTCCCCTTTTTATTAAAAAATGAACTCAGTCAAGGCAGAATTTTAATCTCTTGTGACCTGCAGTTTTCATAAAGAGCTGGTTGGACAGGAGCAATCATAAAGTTTCTGTATCTGATGGCATTGTTCTGAAGCATTTGTTGTGCTTCCCACTTGTGGTTCAGCTGATAAGCACAGTTCAAGGAATAAAAAAAGCATTGTTGATTGTCAACAGGCCTAACAAAACCAGATTGTGTTCTGATGGTATTTTAACAGAGATATTCTTTTAAAAAATGTGCAAAGTTGACTGTGTTGTTTTGGATAGACATTTTCTAAATGCAAAAAATGCAATGGAAACAACAAAAGACGTTAAAATCTTTAAGATGAAAGAGATTAGACAGACTTTTTTTCTGTCCAATCCATTAAGTTGTCTCAGGGATGGATTATGTGCTGTAATTATCATCATAAATGCACCTGATTAAAAAATTTACATAATTAGTGTATTAGTAAGTAGCTTTGAAAAGAACTGCTACATATATTTGTGTGTGTGTCTATATATATATAGTCAGAAAGATCATGCACACATATATATGTAAATTATATATCTAGTCAAAGAAAGGCACCTAGTAACCAGGACCTTTCTTCTGTCATAATTCAAAGACCAGTAGCTGAAAAATAAAAAGCTGGAAATTTTTAGGAGAAGATTTCCAAGTGTTTTATAATACAATAGAGTGGTAGGTCACCAGCTTATAAGAAATGTAGCAGCTCTGCCTGTGAGGAGCATTTGTATGGTGGCAGGATACAGGGGCCACTACTGGAAGTTTTTATTATATGTCAAATCCTTTATGCCAAGAGTCCCTCAGTAAGGTGCAGCACATCGTGTAGGCAATGACACTTGGAATCAACCGCTGAAATGCCATTGAGACAGGAAGTTTGAGATCAGATGAGCGATTTTAACACAAACATTTTCCTCAGACTCAAGGTCTAAATTTAGTT
>VZDJ01007747.1:32880569-33198360 GCA_008694505.1 Cyanoderma ruficeps
CTCTCCTCTCCTCTCCTCTCCTCTCCTCTCCTCTCCTCTCCTCTCCTCTCCTCTCCTCTCCTCTCCTCTCCTCTCCTCTCCCTAAACAATGCTGGAGAATAATGTTAGGAAAAAAGAAATATTTATTGACTTTGTAATGGGATTAAGGAAAATTGGAAGAGAGTATCATTAACCCAAGGGATAAATGTTATATATGCAATCACTGCTATCCAAACCGTTGTTCATCTGGAAAACCAATTTAAGTTAAGCCTTTTTTAATTGCTTCTCTCTGTGTACATTTACTCAAATCAAGGAAGGGGCAGAAATATTTATTTTCTCTTTGTCAGAATTTTGTTGTGAATATCTACCTTTTTTTTTCCTCCTTTCTCTTCTGGATACTTCTTATAAATATGGATTTGAACAGAAATGTCTGCTTCAGAATCAGAATATCTCTGTCCACTGAAGGAAGGAAGATTTCACACTGCAGCAACAGGGATTGGGGTGCAGTAGAAGGTGTCTAGATGAGACTGAGAATTTCTCAGTACAACATCACAGAAGGTCCTTTATATCAAGATGAAACATTACATATTAAACCGTTGGAGGGTGTTCAGGAGAGGGCCATGGGGATGGGGAGGGTCTGGAGGGGAAACCTGGTGAGGAGCCACTGAGGTCACTTGGTCTGCTCAGGCTGAAGAAGAGGAGACTGAGGAGAGGCCTCACTGCAGTCACAACTTTCTCATGAGAGGAAGTGAATGTACCAGTACTGATCACACAGGCACATGGTGTGACCCTTGGGGTATCCTCTGCAGCACCAGGATTTGGACTTGATGATCCTAATATGTTCCTTCCAACTCAGTATATTCTCTGATTCTATGGCTCTCACTTTTCCTTGGCTCTGGGAAAAAAGAATTTCCTTGGAAAATTTGCTACTTCTTTTTCTGATTTTCTTGTTAAAAGGATGCAGTTTTACTGCAGGATGGTAAATAGATGCAGCAAAGGGACTGCATTTCAATTGTAGCTATCACTCAGGCTGGTTAACTGTTGCCTGTTTGTTCAAAGAGGGAAAGGCTTTGAGAT
Source organism: Cyanoderma ruficeps (assembly GCA_008694505.1). Classification (NCBI taxonomy): domain Eukaryota; kingdom Metazoa; phylum Chordata; class Aves; order Passeriformes; family Timaliidae; genus Cyanoderma; species Cyanoderma ruficeps. The sequence continues at coordinate 32,881,626 of VZDJ01007747.1, forward strand.
GAACTGGGCAATGTAAGAGTAGAGATTAGTTTAACATTTGGGACACTGCTGACTGTATTTCAATACTGACCTTGAACACTGCCTTGTCAGTAATGTATATATTAAGCCTTTGAGCACCAACATTATTTTATTGATGAAGTAACCTTTTGCTTGTGGTAATACTGGGAAACTACTGCATGTATTTCAATGGAATTTTTCTATGTGAGAAAAGCAACAGTAAAAAGCTCAATTTTACCATTTTCTTTTCGGTGCAAAACAGCCGAAAAACCTCTGCATAAAACATTTTTCCTTTGTCAGCATATCAGAAGGTAAATTCTCAGTGCTAAATCTTGGCACAGTGTGTATGTGGAACTTCATAGCATACCTGTCAGATGTTCTGATTCATTTTTAGGACTCTGAAATATCACAGCTATAAAAGATTTAAAAGTTCAGCACAGATTCAGCTGCTTAATTCAAAGAACTGAGCTCATTAACTGTTTACCTTCCCTTTGAATACCCTCCAGGCTGAAAATGGGAATTGGCATCTTAACAATGAGCAATGCACCAGCATTGTACTAATGAGCTGCTTGGCATATTCACCTCCATGCCACTCTGCAGAAGTTCATTCTCTTTCATGGTACACTGTGTGGGGAGGAGGCAGCAGCACCCAGGCAGCCCAGGCTGGTGAAAGCCACGGAGCCCACTGAACATGATGTCAGCCCCCCTCTCTTTCCTCACAGCCACAAGCAACTACAGATCTACCACTGCACAATGCTGCATCTTGTGGTTGCTGTAGATTTCCTCACCAATCCTTTTAATTTTCCCTTTATTTCATGCCACTTTCTATCAGCTGGAGGAACATGGACACAGATGGGTGGTCCTGCCCTGGAAAATCCTACATGTGCTGACAGCAAAGCTGCAGAACAAGACTTTGCTGATTTCACAGAACAGATTTCAAGGCTGCTGCATACAGGGTTGCCCAGCATATATTTGATCCCCTTATAGAGCCCTTCTATAGACCCTCTCTGAAGTCTTTATAAGAAATGAAACTAAACAGTGCCTAATATTCTTTTAAAAACATGTAGATTTGCTGCTGTCCCACCCCTTTTCTCTTCAAGAACTAAGTCCATTTACTGGAAATTTTTGGCAGTCCCAGGATGGTGAGTACCTACGTGTTTCAGTGCTGTATTCTCTTTGCTGGGAGATGCTGTGGAATGTAAACTTTTATAATGGAAGGTCCTTCAAGTCCTTTTCAGTCTTGTCAAGTTTCCTTATTAATAGAAGAGAAGCAATCTTCCTTCAATGGCAGCAACTCTCTAGGCAACCTCTGAATTTATAAGAATACAGATGGTGCCTGCCATTTCTTTTTTTTCAGTACCACACTGCATTCCTTATCTGACATGTGGAACTTGTTTGGTGCCATAATGCAGCAGCTGGAGACACGTTTCTTAAAGGTAAAGGCAGTTTAGCTTGCATTTTTCTTGGCAGCATTGAATTTTGCCCACCTGCAGACAACATTAATATTTTTTTCCCTTCTGAGATAGCAAGGCTTGTGATGGTGATCTGATTTGAAATATTTTGGCACTATGCCTCTTCCTCTCTGCACCATAAACAGATAGAGCTAAGCATTCCTCTCCTTCTAAACAGAAAAAGAAAAGAAAAGAAAAGAAAAAAAAAAAAAAAAGAAAAGAAAAGAAAAGAAAAGAAAAGAAAAGAAAAGAAAAGAAAAGAAAAGAAAAGAAAAGAAAAGAAAAGAAAAGAAAAGAAAAGAAAAGAAAGAAAAGAAAAGAGAAAAGAGCAGGCATCTACGTAAGTCTGTACATGGCATTTAAAGTGTTTAAATTGAAATATAATGCTTTGGAATCTATCTCTAGCAGATGACAGTGCTAGATTTGAAGTCAAATTATACAAAACCCAACACTGTTTTAATAGAAGAACTTAATGGGGATGAATGCTATAGAGCTGGGTGCTCTGCAGTTCAGGCTGATCTTTCCTAACAGACTCTGGTGTGCAGCTGACTACATTGGAACAGCCCAAAAATGGACAGAAAGAGGAGGATCTCCTGACTGAGTGCAAAGATGCATTAATCATAGGGAGGATGGCTATGCCTTAGCTTCTGACAGCAAAATCCGTACATTTGGTTGATTGCATGCTCTTGGTTAACTGGTTTCTGGGATATTTCCCTACTGTGTTTGTCAACAGCTGTTACTGCAGCAATTTGGTTTTCAGACGCTGGGCTTTGTAGTTTTCACTTCTCTCTTTCTTAATGGCTCTCAAAGCAGCCTGCTGGTCCAGTGTATAGCACAGCTGAAGAAAATGGAAAGACCTAGAATAAAATGGCATGGAAATGGTACCATTTCTGATGCCTTAGATGATACTTTTAGCAACTCCTTTGCTCCTGACCACTCCCCTAAGTTGGAGTGCTTACGGACCCTGTTTGTCAGGTTTTAGATCTGTGCTACTTAGTAGAGATTTGCAGTTGGGGTTATTGTTCGGCTCATTACCAGTTCTCACTGGGAAAGACACGAAAGAGTTAAAAAAGTTCAAGGAGTCTTTTCAAAGTAAGGTAATAACTCCTCCTATTTGTCCTATTGTTAAAGGCTTCTTCGGGGTTTTAATCCAGAGTACATAAGAGAAAATAGGCATCCAGATAAAGGCAGATATCTGTCTGCAAGCATTTTATCTTAGTTTTTGAGTGCAAATATCAACAGGCTGACAGCTCTCCTGTGTGCAGGCAGAGGCTCTCATCTGCTACAGGCATTTAGCACTAGCACATCACAAAAATATGGTTCGATTGTAAATATCAGCAGACTTCTCTTTTCAAATGTGCAGGAAAAGACAGTGGGAGCAAACCATATCCTCCAGCTGCAGCTCAGTCAGATATTTTCTTCACTTATTCAGTGTACAGGCATTTTTTTGTGCAAGTCACTAGGATTTTGAAGTGAATTACAAGATCAGCAGTTCTGACAGGACAAAAAGAATATTTTTAGTTCCACAGTTAGTAAACCAAATCAGCAGGACATGACTTTTTTGTGTGTTCTCTGTGAAAATCAACTGTTCCCTAGTGTTGGAGGTGAAAGGGTAAATTTTTTCCTTTGGCACATGGAATGACTGAATTTCAGCCACTTCACTGTTCTAGCAGAGCTTGTTCTCATAGGGGAACTTGGTGGGTAAATAGAAATATCTGTAAAAGCAGCTAGAATTGCCTCTGCTTCGGCTGTTATCTAAAAGTGTTTTTTAAAAGTAGCCAAGTAATTTGATAATCTGTTGAAGATTATTAATATAAAGCACTGAACAGAAGTGTTGCAGCTTGGTGGGCTGTTTGAGGCTTGCATCTTCTCACTGTACCAATGAAGTCCCTTCTGAAGCACAGGGACCCTGAGGTGGGGCAGGCAGCTGCAGAGGTCTGGGATAAAAAATGACTCTTCTCATTTTCACAGAATCATAGAAACCTAAAATAGTTTGGATTGAAAAGGACAAAGTTCATTTAGTTCCAACCCCGTTGTGGGCAGGGACACCTTCCACTAGACCAAATTGCTCAAAGCCCCATCTAACTTGGACTTAAACATTTCCAGGGATAAAACACCCATAACTTCCCAGGGAAACCTATTCCAGTGCCTCACAGTAAAGAATTTCTTCCTAATATGTAATGTAAACCTGCCCCCTTTCAGTTTGAAACTATTCCCCCTTGTCCTCTCACTCCATGCTCTTGTAAAAGTCTTTCTCCCTCTCCCTTGCAGGCTCCCTTTAGGTGCAGGAATGTGTATGTGTTTTAAGGTTTCCCCATAGCCTTCTCTTCTCCAGGCTGAACCACCCCAAATCTCTCAGCCTGTACTTTCATCTTCTTTACAGAAGAAAAAAAAAAAAGATGGAGCTATGAAGGGAATAAAGGGAATATTAAAGTGAAATAAGTCATAGAGCAGAAGAAATACAACTGGATAATCCCATTTTCCCCAGACATCTCTAGGGAAATCGCAAAATGGCAAATATTATGTAAGAGACTCAAGCCCTTCTAATAAGGGTGCCTGCCTCCTTGCAAGGATAAATTGGATTGGCATGTCTAAACTTGGAAAAAGGAATTAATGAAGGAAACTAAAAATTGGCACAAAGGACAGAAAAAAATCAAACATTAAAAAATTGATTATGGTTTCTCACAGTTTCACTAGCTGTCTTCTAATGCTTGCATAATTTGAACCAATCTGGGGAAGTTTTTTGCCTTTTTACCACAGGATGTTGTGGATGTTGAAAGTATAAGTGCCTGCAAAAGGCAATTCATGGAATTAATGGCAAATAAAAAGATCCTTACAGGATGTTAAACAGAGAGGAAAATACAATAACTGGCTTAGGATACTAAGATCTCTGACAGCTGAGAGGATACATTAGGGAAAGTATCTGGGTGTGCTTGTGCTTTTTCTGTCTTCTTTCCTTTGTTCATTAATGCCAAGTTTTGATCTGAATACACTTTTTGTCCTTCAGCTGTAGTGTTGCTAAAAGCAAATTCTGTGGTTGAAGGCAGGGAGTAAAAGGTTCTGGCTGATGCCTGTCAATTGCTGTGTTGAAGTCTTTTCCTGCTTCCCTTACATCACAAAATAATGATTACAGAGGAGTTGGTGTCAATTCACTGAAGTTTCAGTAGCAATGAGCAAAGCAAGAGGAATTACCTAAATTTGTCTTAATCCTCCTTATTAGGGTCCTTCTCCTATGTGTGGAAAAAAGTCTAAAAAATTTTAATAGTGGAGCAAAACCGGTCAATTAATAATTAAGTCAAAGTTTAATTTATCAGCACTTACCAATTGGGGGGTGGGAGGAGGGGTGGCAGGGGTGGTATAACCTGCTGTCCTAGAACTTATTTGTGCCTTTCAAAAAAGCACACATGTTTGGGTGAAAAACATCACCCTATTACCTCTGTCCAGACAGTTGTAAGTTTGCTTTTCCAAAACAGCTCCATTTACATCAGTCACTTTTCAACTCTATCTGTATATTAAAATGTAATACTCGTGGCTGAATGAAATAAAGTCTTGATTTTATAGCTGAATATTTGATATTGGGGGTTTCCTATTGTTGCCCTACCTTACAGTTTTCAGACTGCTAGATTCACCTGGATAGAATATCTCTTTTTTTTAGTATTCAAATAAATGAAAAATGTCTCAATTTAGTCTTCACATTAATGTTTAAAATATAATTTTCTTAACAATTAATATGAGCTGTTTTTGATGTTGCAGATACGGAAGACAGATGTAAAACAGCTGTAGGATGACTCCCCTTGGTCCTGTTTCTTGACTTTGGCAGCAGCAAACTTGGTACAGTTTTAAAATCTTTCTAGTTTGTGGTCTACCTTTAGGAACTTTTCCAGATGTTGACTCTGCTCCCTTGTTGTGTCTCTGCTTCAGCTCCATCCCACTCCACTGGCCCACACAGGAGCCACAGGACAGGTTGATATCAGCTCTGCAAACAGCAGAGGAGGATGATACAACACTTTTACTGTCATTACATGTGTGGCAGCCTGAAGGGGTGTGGGAGGTTATTGTAGGGACTTCCAAAGGATCTATTGTAAAGCTAAGCCAGTTTCTCTGCTCAAAGAGCCCTGGCTCAAGAGTCTTCTCTTGGCGAGGGGACCCAAGTCCGTCAGGTGCAGAGGTTCTGGGTGGTGGGGAGGGCCATGTTGCTGCAGGCAGGGGGTGACTGTGGTGTGCACTGGTTCCGTCTGGTGCCAGCGTAGGTGCTGTGACTCATGCAGGGCTGCACCAGTGCCACTGATGGTATCGATCTGCTTGTCTCCCAGCTGTTCCCTAGCTGTGTAAATCCTTCTGGCAGGGCTTCAAGCAAGGTGATTTTGTATGCAGAGGCAGTAACAGAACTCCATGTAATGCCCTAATCCTTTTTTATATGGGACAGGTTTTTTGTTTGAGGGTTTTTGGTAGTTTGTCCTTTGATTGTTTGCTTGGCTTTTTTGGGTTTGGGCCTTTTTTATTGTTTGGTTTGGTTTAGGTTACAGTCTGTAAAGTACTCACAAATGCCTATCTGCTGTTGTGTTGTGCAGGTACACTAGGCAGGTGCCTAGAGAGAGGCTGATGAAGAAACCACTGTGTTACCACATAGGACATTGTTAAATTGCTTCCCCCATTAACTAGTGACATTTGAGTTAAACTAATGAGAAGCATGTCTGCTGCAGTGCAGTATACATTTATTCTTGGAGTCTGCTTTCTTCAGCTTATTTACTGTTTTACCAACACTCTTAGTCACCATTACAGCTGATTAATGATGCCTTTCATTAAAGGGAAACTATTATGGAGAGTCTTATTTGATCTACTTTGAAACTTTTCTATTTGTGATCATCCTCTTCTGTCCCTCCTTTCTCCTCCTTCTCATCTTTTCTCAGAAATTATAAGTGAGGCAAGAGATAATGCCTTCACAGCCTTTGATCAACTGCTGTACATATGGCACATGATAAAAATCAGACAAAAAGCAAAGTGATATTCTTGATAAAACATGTACTTCTACATTAATAATTTGCCATCATCTAAATTGCCATAAAATCCTCAGCTAGACTGATATAATCCTAATGCCTTTTGCACAATAGGCAGGTTTTAAAGCTCAGAACTACATCTCTTCTCTGATATAATCTGTACTTTATCAGAACTTGCTGTATGAGGGATGACCTCAGGATTTCTACAGCTGGGGCATTCAGCTGCTTGCTTTAGGCTTATCTGACCTTGCCCACTTTATAAGTAGCTCTCTGAAAGGAGTTTTCAGTAATACTAGGGGTGCAAAACACTCAGTTCTGATTTTCCTTTTCAAACAAAAACCCATGCATGTGTGTTCTGAGAATTCTATCCAGGATTCTGGATAGACCCATGGATCTACTGGATGGGAAGAACAGGCCGTGCCCCCATCAGGGTACGTATTTTTGAAACCAATTTACACCATTTGATTTTCTATACAGATTGCTCATTTTGTACTGTGAAAATAAAAGGTGCATTTTGAGGATTTTTCCCATTTGTAGAAGAACCTGTAGTCTTTGGAGTTTCTCGAAACATTTAAATCTAATAGCAGGAATTCCTGGAAAGCAAAGCCATTTCTGGGGCTTTAGCATTACCCTCTCTCTGATATGCCAGAATGCAGAGGGCATGACTTATCCAAACCTCTATCCACTGAAAGTTAAGCAGTCACAGAAGAGCTCTGTGTGGTTGGGAACAAGAAGCAGAGACCACACAACAGAAAGAAAAGGAAATTTTCAAGAGAATGTGTAGATCAATTATGTCTTATTCATATATCTTTTTTCATAGAGAAAATATGATCCAGCTCATAAATGTCCTAAAAATATTCAGCCTAGTGCAAAGACAGCATGTGTGCTAGAGAGATGAAGTAATGAGGAATGCCTCTTTTTTCTCATAGGTGTCAAGTTACAAATATTTTTTACATCATGATTCATCAGCTATGTTTGTCTTGCAATTTACCTACTCAATTTGCTACTATTCATCTTTCTTTCTCCTGCCATGCTGTCACCTTACATTTTTTGAGAATATCTTCCTCCTTCTAGGTTTGATTTCCTATCATCCAAAATCAAGGGAAATAAAGGTTTAGCAACATGTCAAGGGGGTATCTGGATTGAGGAAAATATGAGAAAGGTAAAAAAAGCCAAGGTTTCCATAGATGTGAGATCTTGACTGACCAATTTCATTCCATGGCAGGAGACAGCCTGCTAGGCCAAATATTTTTAAATGCCTCTTTGCAGTGGAGCCACACAGACAGAAATGAAATCTCATGTGGAACCATTATCTGATTTATTTCTCTGTACCAACCACTGTTATACGTAAAACCTTTAGGCAGCTGTACCTATAGCACATTTTCCCAGTTCTTTAAGCATCTCATGTCTTTGTCCAATACTGAGGATGTGGCTGTGCACTCATGACCCAGAGATGCTCAACAAATGCTTTCTGGAAGTTATTCAGTAATACATAGGTATAGTGCATTTTCTGTTTGAAAGAGGAGAGCTTTTTACCCATGGAATTGAAGCTACAATTGAAGCTATTGTACCTGTGAGCAGCTTTTCGAATATGACAGAGCAGAGTGTATGAGGAATACAAGTTCAGTGAATGGCTTCTCAAGGACAGGAGCTGTTTGCAGCCTTTCTCACACATAAATACTATTTCTATTACGCACCAGAAAAAGCTTGGTGATTACTAAGTGTGAAACATGAGAAATCAAATCAAGATGGTGTTGTGGAGTTCAGTGGACTATGGTATTAGAAATGTGCTTTACTTAAACAGCACTGAATTCTTATTACCTTTAGTCAGAGAAAGACACAACATGATACAAAGAGGTTTTTTGTGATGTCCAAAATGTATTTTTAAGCTTAGTTCTTTGGGAATGTTCTCAACTCCACAACTCCTGGGTGTTTTGTTTATATGATTTCCCCGAGCATTACAATGCCTTAAAGCATTACAGCCTCTTAGAGACATGGAATTTGCCAAGTGTGTTATAATCACAGTAAAGGCAAGACAGATTTCTGTGATAATACAGGGCTTTGGTTCAGTATATGAGCACAAGATCAATAAGCAGTACATTGATGAACATTCAGTCTGCACTGAGGAGAAAGGAGTAAGACACACATTTAAAACAAACGCTGCAGCTGAGAAATTTTCAACAAATCATTTGTGTCCCGGTAGTGGTTTACCTCAGGTGCCCTTTACATTCCGTGAGGACAAACTGTACTGCAAATATCAGCATTTGCTTTTGCTTAACAGTGGGAGCGAGCACAGATTTAAAACTGAAAAAGACAAAACATATCAGGGACACCTCATTCACAATCACTTCAAATCACAGAGGAACTTGTAGTGCTTGAGATTATATATTGTTCTCCATACTGTCATTTCCCTGGTTTACCCAGTCTTCAAAATTTCTTATATTCATTGCAGAAAGCCCATTAAATTACATACAATTATGCTCAACTCTTTTCCTCAGAGATTTATGCTTTCAATTTTTAACCACAGGTTGTGGCTTTGAACACCACCCTATCTGCTCAGTGCCTGATTATTAAGGGAATTACACAGGACTTGCTAAAACAGCTAGTGGTGGTGACAACTTGAATTTAACCTTAACACAACCTTGTTAATGGTGGGGACAATGCCTTAATATAAATATCTACTTGTATGCTCTGATTGTGGTTTATTTTGCTGCAGAGAACCTTGTCAAGCCCAAGAGTTGCTGCCTGTAGATCAATAGCTGCATGAGCTTATTCTGCCCTCCTGGTCTTTTCTGGGTGATTTGTTTTGCACCAATGTCTGCTGTCAGTGGCGTGTGTTTGGCCAGTGAAGGTCCCACACATCTCTTTGAATTGGCTGGCATTTGGATGGGAAAATTCTTTACTATCTTTGGAAGTTCTTACAAGTATCTCATATTAGCTTTAAATGGTAAATTTAAAAATATTAAAAACAAAGTGGAAGAATCAGTTCTGGTTGTAAACTGGAGATGTATACTTAAATAAATAAAATTTATGCAGGGTTTCAAATGAAATGATAAGGCATAAACCTAAATATTTTTTGCTTTTAAACTTTTATCCTCTTTTTTTTCGTAGTGTTTCAAAATAGAATGAGTAGCATTTCATCATTTTTGTCTGTGGGATAAACCTGCATCTTTCCCTCCCACTTCTTTTTCTATCTTCCCTCATTTTCTTGTTTTTGGAAATTGTTATGCTCCAGATATTCTTGTGGGCACTGTAATAAAGTCCAATAATATGTTTCAAAATATTATACTTCTGGAAAATTTAAAACTGTAAACAGTTCCAAAAGTTAGGCAGAAAAAAATGAAATAGATTTTAATCTAAAAACATCATAGATTTCACTTCTGCTATTAAAAAGTTTCACAAAAGAATAAGAAAAAGGGGAAAGTGTATGGAAGGGGAGTTATTTCTGTTATTATTTCAGAATTTAATATTACTATTTGTTTGTATTATGTTAAGAAAAACAGATGGGGGATTGTGATTAAAAATTCATTTTAATTTTAGATGCTTTCCCTCAAAATCATGAGAAATGTCTCTGCATCTGGCTTCAGAATTTAAATACCTCTGCATGTGATGGGCGCTGCAGGAAGTGATTCATGCTACTTGTTAAGGATGCAGTGAGTCTGCCTTGAGAGATGCCCATATATCTCCTGCCAGTGGAAGGAGAGTGGTCTAGAAAACAAGTTTAAGCAATATTGTTTAGAAGGCTGAAGTCAGAAGTGGTGCTTCCACTTCTCTTTCCTTTTGAAATTTGCATGGGCAGTCCCATGCATTTGTAGGTACCCAGATCACTGTGATGATCTGTCCTGAAGTCCCTAGATTGCAAATCCTTGAGGCATGAAGAATTTAGGGGTGTGTGTGTATGCGTTTAAAGCACTGAACATAATAAAACCGTGATTGAGGGTATAGCACAAAACCAAACTTCAATGGTTATTGTTTGGTATTTTTTTTGCACACAGCCTTTTGTAAAAATTATAAAGCTGCCTAGCCCATTAAACTGGAGCATCCTGGACAGCTACTAAGATAATATTAAATAATTTCTAGGTGTCCATGTGATGTTTTTAAATATTAGATAAGACAGAGCACAAAATAGCCAGGCATTTTGAAGCTGAAAATAATAATATGTGGTATTTATTTATGATGGTTTGATATTAAAATCCTGGAAGGGATCCTGACTTTGGAAGGCTACATTACTAGAGATTGATCTACAGCTATGAAGCACATGATTTAATGAGGGCTGCACCAAGCCAGCACCTCCTCAGCCTGTCTGTTCTTTCTGCCCTAATAGGATATCTTCATTCCTTTTTTCTTTTTGACCCCCCCCCAAAAAAAAAAAAAAAGGTTATAGATCATAATAGCACACTCTTCATGATATTTCATGAGTCTGATAGAATTTCCAGATTGGAGGTTGTAGTTAGTTAGTTTTCAGAGGACTTTGTAGTGACTGCTTTGAGTTTATACTTTTCTCAGAAGAACATCATTAATACATCCATCCCATTAAAGCAGTTCCAACTGGTGACTGCAGTAAAGAAACAACTTTCCATGAGTGATGAAAATTTTTAAAAAGTTTGATCTGTACCACATTAACTCCTTGGTTACATTGGAAGGCATTGGTACCTCTACAACATAATTCACATTTCCTAGGACTGGAGGGTAGTAGGACAGCCTAGGTTGGAAGGAACCACAGGAGGTCTGCAGTGCAAACTCCGCCCCAAAATCTGGGCAGCTGTGAAATATTCATAGTCTCCAGGGATGGGGATTGCACACCCTCTCTGGACAGCCTGCTCCACTGCCTGGCTGTTGTCATGGGACAAAAAATTAATCTTTTTCTATTATTCCAGCCATAATTATCAGCTACCTCTTCTGCAGCTTGAACACACTTGGTCTAAAATTTTTGATGAAACAATTTCTTGGAAAATAATATATGGAAACACTAGGATAGTTTGAATTGTGTAGCCATTTAAATCCAAGGAATGTCAAGGAAAAGAATTGTGATGGAAAGCATTTTGTTTTAGAGTTACTATGATTGAAAGAGAGTGGAGTAAAATTTTGAATCTAGCTATCTATCTATCTGTATCTATGAACATGCATTTTTTTATTCTATGGTATATCAGCTTTAGGTATTACTGGATGTGACATTTATACAGACCCACTAGTAAGAATAAAAAATAAATAATAATACAAAACCATAACTGTATAATGAGCAGGACAAAATATCTGTATTTTGAAAAAAATGCTTTACCTTACAACAGAAATCAACATTTTCCTTAATATCATTTTCAAGGTAAGAAGCTTATTGTTATAGCAATGTCTCCAAGGCATTCATTTCTACTGACAACAACAACAAAAAAAAAAACCAAATTTCTCTTAAAACATACAGACCAAATTTGACCAAAGCTTAATCTAAATTCTACCTGCTGATGTTTTCAAAATGGTTTATATGGAAGATTGAAGTAACCAATAGAAAGAACCTCAATTTTCCTGCAAATACCATGAATGTTACTGATCTTGACCTCTATCCTATCCTGAGACAAAATTTCACTCTATGCCTTTTACTAGTTTTATCAATTAAGGATACTGAAAATAATCTTAGAATTATTTATACTCCCTTTATGTTTTATAATCACAGCCATAAGTTTTACGTGACTATTTGATAGGAAGTTTACATATAGAACTATGTATTTTTGCTCTTTAAGAGAGCAAAAAATACAGTAAACTGTTCAGCTATGGTACAACACAGATAAAGCTAAAGGTCTCGGATCAAACCCTCAGCAGGCGAAAAATAAATGACATTTCATTGACTTCAATGGAGGTACTCCTGTATGTGCCAGTGAGGATCAGGAATATGAAAGAAAGCATTAAAAGAGCCATGAAGAAAACAAAAGCATTGAAATATTCTAATATACTGTGGTTGTGTGTGGATCCCCAGAGAGGTGCATTCTAGAAATAGACCAGGAACTACAATTACAGTGTGGATAAAGAAAGACAATGAAACCATCTCATTTTAGATTCATAGGGTCAGAAAAGAGAAATTGCCTGACATATTCTCCCCCTTTGGAAACCACATATGTTAACAAGGGAGGCAGAGCACAGATCCTAGAGCAGAAGAATTTGCTGCATCACATTTAAAAGCTTTTAGAAAGGAATATTTTTGTGTGCTTAAGGAAACAACAATACTGAGTTAATTCTGCAAATGGGGTTAGCCAGAAATTTGAAGAGCTGAGGTGAAACCTGAAGTGAAGCTGAATATTTACAACTTCACTCTGTCCTAATCCTAATGCTGCAGCATGAATACATTTTCATAATCTCTGTGCTTGTGAGTCATCCTGGTGTCCTTTGCTGCACAAATTCACACTGGGCTATGTAATTATTTTTAGAAAATAGGAACTTTGTCATCTTTGCCCTGCAGAGGGATCGGGTGATGCCATTGGATCCCCATTGCTTTCCTGAACTTGTGACAATGAGGAACAAGTTCACACCAGTGATTATTCATGAGCTTTGTCATGATGAGGATGTGTATATGTAGATACAGAGCTACTGGGAACATTTTCAATTAGAGCTCTGTGTGATTAGGAGTAGTGATGCTTGCTTCAAGCTTTACCAGCTGATGAAAATAACCTTCCAAACATGGTATTTCAGTCCTGAAATGCCTGAGGGGCTTCCCATCCTGAAGGAAGGATCTGGCAAAGGGAGAGAAATAGTGCACATGATTGAATGCTTTCTTTCCACACATAAAAGTGTGGACCTGACAAGAAGTACTTGGGATTACTGGACAGTTTAGGGGCTGCGTAATGAGATATGGAGACCTTCACCTTTGGGTCACCTGTGACATGAAGTCATTATCATCTGTCAGCTGTTTAGCAGTCTATGTGAAATGAATGTTGTCCTCTGTTCCCTGTCCACAGAACTTCAGCTAGCCAAAATGCCATGTATTGTCATATTTCAAAGGACACCCAGACCACTAAGATTTCCTATAGTGCTGAGAAGGACTCCTCCGATTCATAGCTGTTTCTCTTGTGCATATCTCCAGATTTTACTGGGGGTTGATCTTGATTGTAGGATTATTTGTGCTGTTTGATATCCTCCACTCCCTCCTATCAGTAACTATTTAATATAAAAGACATAAAAAAGGTTGGAAGTGGGATCCACATCCCCTGCAGAAGAAAGGCCTTTAGAACAGCTCTTGTGGTTCAAACCTGGAGTGTACATAGCCCGGCACCTTATTCTGAATCATTGTCCAGGGAAAAGGATGATAAAGAATATAAATATGGAAACACCCTTCTGTCTAACTATCCTAAGATGCATATCCATACTTCTCCCAGATCTGAAGACTTTCTGAGCAAGGTGAAGTTGTTCCTGTGTTTTCCTCCTGTTGGACCTATCATTCATGAATTAGGCTACTCTTTTCTGGAACACATTTGTATTTTCCCTCCCTGCAGGCTGACAGCAAAGAGCTCAGAATGCTGGGCTCCTTCCTGAATTTTACCTTGTCTTTACAGCTCCATCACTTTTCCATGCCTGTCTCAGAGGTCATAGCCTCAGATGGAGAACCAAACATCTCAGCCAAATCACAGCCTGATGGTCAGAGAACTTTCCAAGGACGTTTCCAGACATGCTTTGACATTTCTCAGGGAAATGGAAAAAGCAGTTTTTCTGATGGCTGTGAGAAACCTAGACCCTTAGTCTTCCCACTTCTTGAGCACATAATTTAATCCTTACTTATTAAATGGAAGGAGAGAGCTGCAGGTGGCATTCTCTGAGCAGTCTAAAGCAAAGAGAGGGAGATCCAGGGCACCTGGTTTTATTCTAGTTATAAAACATATGAGCAGTGGAGATCTAACAGGCTCAGACCAAGAAAGTGTATCCACACTGAGAAACACACCCAGCAACCCTCTTCTCATGTCTTGCCTTTTTGACCTTTCCATATGCACAGTGAACTTACTGAGGACAGAAGATGTGATTGATTTTCCAACACAGAGGACAAGAGGAAGAAAAGGAACTGAGGCACCGTGTGCCAGGTTTCTCTGTGCAATGCTATCCAGCTAGCTGAGGTTTTAAAGGAATACTGTAGGAAATGCTAGCTCTTTGTTGTGATACCATTTTTGACAAAAGCTCAGGTTATATTTGTGTGGTGACATAAAATTATTTTTTGCCTTTAGATTTGCTATTTGTTGCAATTTTTATATTGATTAAACTGAATCTTTGTAATGTGTAGTATTTACAGTATGCTTATGAATAATATATCCAGACTTGTAAAAAAGTAAAACAGCCTCTGACCACTATTCCCTTCTTTTTTGCATAGTGTCAAAAATAATTCCTCATCCCCAAGAAATGCTGGCTGAGGGGGCACACACATACAGATGGGCACAAGATCCCAAAAAGTGCTGACAGACATAGCTATTCCCTGTGATCAATATTTCCCTGTAATGCTTGCAAGGACTGAAAACTTATAAACAATAACTTGCAGCCTGCACAGAGAGTAAATTAAAACAATTGATTGAATAGATATAGATATAGATATAGATATAGATATAGATATAGATATAGATATAGATATAGATAAAAAAATAAGAAATCATAGGCACACTCCATGAAATCACAAGTCCATAAATTCCACTACAGTGGAACTCCCATGTAATGAAAGGTAAAACTCAGCAGGACTTCTCATACATTCCCTCTTTATTTAATACAATGTTTGGATTTTACACTGCTTCTGATAAATGAAAGCCATCATATTGTTGCCATGGACTACACCTTGCTAAGGACTTTCCAAAGGAGTAACTTTATGGGTTACTGCATAACCATGGATTTGATGCATAGATCCCCTGACTGCCACACTGTGTTGCTGGAGATGGTTTTAGAATGTCCTACAAATATTTCTGAGGCAGATACAGCAGTGTATTACACACTGACTCATTATGCTGTGTCTTGATTCAGTTACACTGGAAAATGTAGACACATCTACCCCATGATATATTTCAGGGGTAACTTCTAGACATTGAAACATCTTTGACTGATATGTAGAGCATTAATGAAACTAATTGTAATGCTAATAGTCAGCAATATTAGTTTCTTATGCAATAAAGAAAAAATAACTAAACTAAGTGGACAAAGACACAATATTTTGATTTTCTATAATTCCTGGGCGGCTTTTTAAGTCATCTGGCTGACAGCATTATTATTATAGGACACTATAAATAAAGTCATTGTTGCATCATGAAATCAAAAATATTTACTCAGAGAAAGCTTTACAGAGAATCCCAGATTTTTTTGCCTTGAGGTTTTGCTCTGCTGTGTGAACACCTGAGATGTTATCTGAATTATTATGTTGAGAATTGCCTATTTCTAAATTTGCCAATTATATTTATAGGAGCTGAATGTTTTCTGACTTAAATTATATCTTTTCTTTAGATAAAGAAAATCCTATGTCTCATAAATATTTCATAAGAAAAATAAAAACATGTGAGCTTGTTTTACAGATAAGGTGTCAAGGTTTTTAGGAAAAAAGTATCCAGGGAGATGCTGAATTTCAGAAAGAAAACTAATGAAGAAATTCAGAATAAACCAACTTGCTTTAAGGTAAAAAGAAATTGTATCCGCATTTATATACTTAGAGCACTTATGCAATTCCCATAATTATATATGGAAGTAACCAGTTATTATAGACTGCTAATGCAAATGTGTGAGTAGTTGAAAACACACATACACATTTTAGCATAACAGCATGTTGGAATTCATATGCAGATTGATATTTATATTTATATTTGCTAATTTATAAACAATATTTTGTCACTACTGTATAAATATATGTGTGTGCATGTAATAGTAACATCCAATACTATATTTTAAAGTGTATTTGTTTTATAACTACATGCAGCAAAAAAGAAATTTAAACTATTTAA
Organism: Cyanoderma ruficeps; assembly: GCA_008694505.1. Lineage (NCBI taxonomy): Eukaryota > Metazoa > Chordata > Aves > Passeriformes > Timaliidae > Cyanoderma > Cyanoderma ruficeps. The sequence continues at coordinate 32,898,009 of VZDJ01007747.1, forward strand.
ATATAAATTCAAATCTACAGATAAAAATGCATGTTACAGCAACTGTTTGGAATTGTTGATCTTTCTCAACATATTACCATTGCTGGTAATGGGATGTACTTTGTGAAATTTCAACTTTCTGAGTCAAGGGGTTAACATTTAATCAATAGTTCTCACTGTTATGGGCTCTTCTGGGAAATACTAGGTTGTGATATATGCTATGCATCATGAAGCAGGAGTTAGAGCCTGGTAGAAAAATAATCTGATTGCAGAGTTTCATTGACAGTGCTCTACTCATACATTTTCTGTATGTCATTATTTTCCATAAAGTCCACATAAAATTGCTGTGGTCTTTTCCATTATAGTGTCTAAAAGACGTTACATACCATATTGTGCTCCTGTGAAAACCCATGCCAGGTTCCCACTGGGAGTTACTAGGGGCTGTTAATAAATTGGAATGTAATGAACTGGTGCTCGTATTTTCTCAGCTAAACAGGAGGTATGGGGGCTCCTTACTGGAACACAACTGGAAAAACTGTGTGGTCTCATCTTATTAAAATATGAAGACTGGTCAGAAGAAAAAATCCTTCATCTAAATATTCCAAAGTCTTAACAAATTATAATTCCAGGGTCATAAATGAATAGATTTTAGAACCAAAAAGGAAAGCTATGGTTATTTAATGTGGTAGAAGTGAGAAGTGACAATGGCAAGATAATCCAATGGTAAGATAAATCCTTATTCATAAGATTATCTAGTCCGTTCCCTGAACTGGATACCAAGGGATCATTCCTGAGTTCTGTCATGCAGCCATGGCTCTACAGAAGACAATGGGAGCTCACAAGCCTGGGTACATAACCAGACTGAAGACTGGACAATATCTGGACCAAGACCCAGTCTTGTGGGCCAGTGTAGTGAGACAGACTTAATAGCCTCACGAAGCCATTCCTAATTCTGCAAGGCTTGATGAGAAAGGCGAGACCATGCCAGGGAGTTGTGCTGAAAAATACTCAAGAAGTCCCAACAAGTTTTGTGAAAGAGCAGATCTTTCTTAAAAACATTTTCTTCAGTTAAAATTTCATGGTAACATGTATCTCTTTTTCCTTCTCTCTGAAAGATATTAACACCTCCCTGCTGCTTCCAAGACTAATTTTCAGGTTTTGTGTACACGTCTGATGTTTTACAAAATGACCACATCTTCTTTTTGGGCCCCTCTTGCCCATATGCTCACAGGAGTCAGCAGGAGATTTTATCACTCCCTTGGCCTGGCCTTTTGGGAATGGGAATACCTGAAAGTTTCTATGCTCTTGGAGGGTTTGAAGACCACTGTGGACAGTGAGTGGAGATTACAGGCAGCCCCATCTTCCTAGAAAATAATTGTAGGTAGTGGTTTTCCAGGAGAAGTTTATTTCTGCACTTTTTTTTTCTTGCACCTATTATAGAGGAGTACTGAGCAGACAGCAGCAGTAAATGGAATCTTATTTATATTTTGTTAGGATCCATGCTCGAAATTTTTGCTCTCTCTAAGATGTAATTCAAGCAGAGAATATGCCATCAACAGCCCTATGTGTGTTTCTTTTGCTGTTTTATTCTGGGGTTTTGTAGGTGAAATGATAAGACAGAAGAATTGTGTGTTACTTGTGTGTAATCTTTAATTACAAACATACTTGCTATTCCCCTCACAACTTGGCAAGAGCAGCAAGCAAAAAGAGAAAACAGATCACTCTTTCAGTATGTTTGTGGCAGATTTTATACTGCAAAGAGCAATGGGAACTAGCAATGTATCTGTTTACAGGAGGTATTCCTGTTTAGTACACATGTCATTAAACCCAGCCATCTAACTTGAAGGAATCATTATTTTGCTACATAACTCAAAGGATACCAGTCCCTGTAAATCAGGTATGCACCATGCATGTGTATGCTGTTTTTTTACTGCCTGTTTGGGGGGAATTTATAGAGTAGTTTTCCAATAAATAACTTAATTACTGAAATGCAAAGGCTGCAAATGTGTTGCAGTGTAGCAGTGCTGCTCCTAAATGAGGCTACATCTTCCTTACAAGAAAAATATATGCTTGAAGAAATACTGCATTTTTAGGCTGCATGCAAATGAGCTGCTAAGGAATACACAAAATTTCTTGTTTTCATACAATCTTTTGGTTTTCACTATATCCTTACATTACCCACTTCAATTTTCCTCCATTGACTTACAGGCTATAAGTAGCAGAAATGGTATGCAAGTGCAGGAGAGACTCTGTCCAGTGATTTTTAAGTATGTCCTTTAAGCATGTCCTAACTCCTGACCCGTGGGGTGCAAGACTCCTAAAAAAATCAAAACAAACCAAACTGCATGTGGGATGATTTGATATTACAATGTGTGGTACACAAAACAGATTGGAAATAGGGGAAAACAGTGCCACTTTTGGACAGCACTGTAATTCTTAGCTCCATATAGTTCTTCTTCAATTGAGAGCTTATACCTGTGACCATCTTCCTCTCTCCGCTTTAGTATCCACATCAATAAGTATGAATTAAATTTTATTTTAGTTAGTGGGATGTGTCTGGTTTGCTCTAGACTCAGGTCACACTGATTGGCTATGGATGCGAGTGATTTGTGTCTCTGAAATACTTAAGTGGTAAATGCTCAAGTGCACAGAATAAAAATCATGGAGTAAAAAGTAACCATATTTACTTTCCTGAGCTCATGCTGAACCACTTCCTAATCTGTTAATTGTTCATATTGCTTATCATGGGACAAACATATTTGACAGTCTAAGCAATAAATCCAGCAAATATTGCTTAATGGTCTGTCAGAATTGGGAGCGCAGGCTCAGGTCTGGTGCAGGTACCTCAGCATCTCCTGCCAAGGCAAAGCCATGGTGTGTCAAGTCTTAATGAATCAGGCAAAGCCCAAAGACAAAGCTCCCTTTGACACTGATGATGCAGAATTGGAATATTAAACACCAATGCCCTGATTGCCTCTCCATTGGGATTAAAAATCTCACTGAACTTTCTCTGATATTTCTCTCTGGACTTGTGATCATCCTTTTCCTTGGCCTTAATCTTTGTACAGAGAGTGTAGCTTCTGGTTTTCTTCCCCCTGACCTCAGACAGGCTTTTACTCCAGTTTTGCTCAGTAACTTACCACAGGTACAGGGCACAGAATACAATCTCACCTGAGAATATAACTCTCATATTTTCATCTTATGCCATGTCCAGAAAGACACAAATCAGGGGAAAAAAATTCAAATTTGACAAAAAAATTGTCACCTGAACATCTTATCCAGTAGTAATCGCAATTCATTAGTATTTCTTTCTGAATAGAGTAAGACAAAACAAAACAAAACAAAACAAGGAGATTCATGTGATAAAGATTCAGTACAAGGTGGTAATTTACTTCAGCTACTGACTATATTCAACCTGATTTAAATATCTTAATATTTAATTATCTACATTCATCTTACTGAAATGCACAGAAAGGAACATCTTCAAAGAAATTAGCTTTGAACATTATTTACAGACAAGGTGACAGCTGTCTAATTCATTCTCTTGCACCAAGGGAGAACAGCAAAGTGATGTAAAAAGGTTTTGAACTGTATTATTTAATTCACATAATAAATTTCTAGTAGAGTCATGTGGTAGGATTCTGTGTGGTTCACTGCCTTTCTACTGATTGTCTTATTAGATGTTTGCACATCTACGTCTGGCCACATAAATTATTTCTCTAGTTGTCTTGAGTAAACTCGCAACAGCAAAATAGCATGCTTTTACAACAGTGTGTATTCCTTTGGTGTGTGTGTGCATATTCAGCATGAGACATCCTCAAAAGCACAATACTGTTTCAAAGGCCTTAAGGCAAAGGAATGTTAATGTGATTGCTTTCAGTGCTGATTGTGTACTCTGCACTGAGCAAGATCTGTTCTGCCTTCAGTTGCTTATTGACTAGAGCCTGATGGAAAACAATTCTGCAGGTGGGTAGATAGATAGACCTCTTGGGCTTCTGTCCAGTAAGGATGGCCTGCAAACATTATTTGTAATGAAAAAAAAATCAAAACAAACCACTTTGGGCTTTGATTTTCTGCATTAAATAGGGTTGGGAGTTCTGTGCACTGCAATTTCTATAATCCTTTCAGCACTGAGCTGTGTAATGCTGGTCTTTCATTAAAATATTCTTGAGGATAAGGGAGAGCAGATATAGTCCTGACCTTACCAAATTTAGAATTTTGGATAGAAGATTCAAACTTTAATGTCAAATAGCTGTTGTGTCAGTCTAGAGAGCAGTAAGTGAAAAGAAGACTGAAAAGCTGAGATGTAAAAAGGTTAAAAACTATGTTTTAGCAACAGGCTCTGCAGAAACCGATTGCTCTGATGTAGATTAAGCTGTACACTGACCTTTCAAAGTATAAGCATTTTTTTCAACTGTCACTGCATGAATGCATGAAACAAGCAATATCATTAGGGAAGACACCCAGGCTGGTAGACTTTGAAGAGATTATGCCAATGATCCACCCATTCAGCAGAAGAAGTGAAGGTTAGAGATTGTACATATAAATTTTGACTGAAAAATGCAATTATGTTTCTCTCTTAAAAGCAGCTTGGTCATAAAATCTGGGATTATTTAGAGTTTGTGTACTCAAATATATAATATATATATAAAGGGCTAAAATCAGCTGTTGTGAACCTCTCCAACCTTTCACACCTACATGTGTTTCCTACCCAAGGGGAGACAGCATTCTTAACCTATGATTATTTCAGACATTTTGCATTTTGCATCTGGAAATGGTATTTAAGAAATAGTCTCTGCATGGTGCTAACAACATCCAATCATTCTCAGCACTTGTTAAATTCTAGGATATTTTCGCCATTCTTTACAGAAAAATATGACTGCTCTTTTGAGTCCCTAGAAGAAATTGTGACAACAGGAAAGCATGAATGCATTAGGCTGTGCCGAATTAGAAATTGCATTGGGAAGAGTGGGTCAGCAGGTAAAAGGAGGTTATCTTTCTCCCCCACTCTGCCCTGGAGAGACCACAAATGTGGTGCTGTGTCAAGTTCTGGGGTTCGCAGTTCAAGAAAGATGAGGAACTTCTGGAGTGGTCCAGCAGAGGGCTAAAAAGAAGATTTTAGGACCAGAGAACCTCACTTTTGAGAAAACGATGAGGGAGCTGGGACTATTTAACCTGGAGAAGGGAAAACTGAGAAGGGACCTCATCAATATCTGTCAGTATCTGAAGGGAGAGTGGCAGTAGGATGGAGCAGGCTCTGCTCTGTGGTATCAAGTAACAGGACAAGAGGCAATGGGCAGAAACTGAGGCACAGGAGGTTCCATCTGAATATGAGGATTCTTTACTGTGAAGGTGACCAAATATATGAATATTCTTTACTGTGAAGGTGACCAAACACTGGAACAGGCTGCATAAAGAGATTGTGGACAACTGCTTGAATATTTCCCCCTCTGGGAATATTCAAACCCCACCTGGATGTAATCCTGTTCAACCTTCTTTAGCAGGGTGGTTGGACTAGACAATCTCCAGAAGTCCCTTCCAAACTCTATTATTATGTGATTCTTTGAACCTGGGGGATTATTTTTTCTTTGTGAGCTGCCATCATTTATAGGACTCCCACCTGGAGCACTGTGTACAATGCAGTTCTGTACAGTACAGTTCTGGTGATGCCAACATAAGAAGGAAGTGTTAGAGAAGTCCAGAGGAACACCATGGAGTTGATAAGGTGATGGGAACATATCCCCTATGAAGACAGGCTGAGAAAGTTTGGGCTGTTCAGCCTGGAGAAGAGAAGTTTGTGTGGAAAGTTCATAATAACTTTTCAGTATCTGAAGGGGGCCTACAAGGAAGATGGAGAAGGGCTTTGCAGCAGAACTGTAATGACAGGACAGGGAGTAATAGGAAAAAATTAAAAGAGGGGAAATTTAGGTTCAATATCAGGAAGAAATTCTTTACCCTGAGGTTGGTGACATACTGAAACAGGTTGCCCAGGTACATTGTGGGTGCCCCAACCCTGGCAGCGTTTAAGGCCAGGCTGGATGGGGCTTTGAGTAACCTGGTCTAGTGGGAATTGTCCCTGCACTTGGCAGGAGAGACTGGGACTAGATGATCTTTAAGGTCCCTTTCAAGCCTTAACATTCTATGATTCCATGATATAAACCTCAGATGAGCCAGCAGCTCAGGTTGAAAGTATTTCTACCCTGCAGGAGTAAACTTTCATGTCAAAAGGTATAACGAATGCACTGTTTTCTGGCACAACACCAAGCAGGAATTAATCTAACTACACAGGCCAATAAATGAGGGGATGGTGGGGTGAATTTCAACAATGAAATACTGAGCAAGCCCTCCAGAAAGCCTCAGCCCTTGGGGTGCCAAATGCACCTTTGTGTAAACATATTTTTGCTGCACCAGAACACAAATTATGAAGATTAAAACTAGATTTTTTATATTTATTCAAGTTGCAGCTGGAGGAGCCATCACTTGACGCACATGGGTGTGAGCTGTTGCTGACTGGAGGGATATCATTTATTGAATGTCTGGGTTAATACACTAGTCAACCAAAGCCCCAGACTTGAAAGGTGACAATCAAGGACTTTTCTTCCATGCTTCTTATGCAACAGGGAAGAAAGGGTAAATATACAGCTTTCTATGAACAGTCTTTATGAACAAGACAGTTACTTCCACTCATGAAAAGCACAAATAAGCAGAGGAAAAATTACTTTTCTTATCCAATCCCTTCATCTATGCTCAAAACTCAAAATCGGCCTAATCCCTAGTTGATCTCAGCCCACCAAACTACTTCACATATGTCATTCAAGGTTATGTAAGCTATAAAGTGCAGACTGACAGCAGGAATTTTACATGCTTGACTCAACCTCTTTGAAAAGTGTCATTGATCTTGGTGATTGTAACACCAGTCTTTGCTTGGAAAGAGCAGTAAGAAAAGGGGAGGAGGAAAAAGAGGCTGTGGCTGTAGAGGCTCCAGCTCTAGTCACTTCCATGAAGGCAAAGAGGCAAAGGAATGATAGGGGAAGACACTGTGTTCTTTATGCTCTTCACTCATTCACTGTGGCTGGGGGACAGCGTGCTCTTTCCTGACCACCTTTGTCAATACACTGACATTGTAACCAGTTGGATTGAAGTGTTCTCCCATTCCAAGTCTCTCTCCCCTTAGGGCATGCTGTTCTGTAGACAACCTTTTTTTGGTTAGGCTTATGGGAAAATCATTTTCCAAGTTTCATTGCATGCATAGATATTGATGACACAGGCCTAACACGGAAAGGATTTTGTAGCATAGGTTAATATTAAGAGCTGTCTGTCCCCCAATAACCATAACTTTTTGCAAAGGAAAAAAGTATAGCTGAATATATATATACAAATCCTTCCTATTCATGTGTTTGACTTTTGAAACTCTGCAAAGTTGCATAATGAATCTGGAGATCACTGATCACAGAGCAGAAGTTCATGGCCTCAAAGATTCTATTTCTCCCAATAAGAAAGGGGTTATAGCACCAATGCCACATTCTCAGGAGTTCTGGTCAGGGGGTACTCTTCTCATTCACATAGACTACTGATACTCATGATGATATTTCATTTTTTGTCTGCTCACTGACTTTCGAAGTAAATGTGTCATCAAACAGTGTGCATAATTATGCATTTATCCATTATATATATAGATACATATTATTTTATCCATTATGCATAATATTTGCCACATGACATTTTAATGTGGACCATTGTAAGCCACTTTCATTTCCATAAGTGGCTTCTGTTAAGAAACTCTTAGCTTGTGATAAGTTCATGATCTCTGTCTTCCCTAAGTCCATTATTCTTGTTCACACACACAATTGTTTTTTCTCTTTTTCTTCTTTTTGATTTCTATGAGAAACACAAATGAAGGGAGCTTGCACTATTACATTCTGACATTTAGTGTTCCTAATAGTCCATCTTGCATATAGACAGTAACAGCATTTGCTTTCTCTTCGATCACTTCTTTTACATTCCCAAATTTTTTAATTGTCATTGTCTCACACAAATATGTAAGGTGAGGGACTTTCCTTGACATTTTTCTTGGAATGATGATAGTCTCACTGTCTTTTGCTGGTTTTTGTGCCCCCCCTGTGACAGTCTGAAATTAAAGCTGAGCTTCCTGCTGCACAGTCCTTGCCTACTTGGCTGCAGAAATCTGAACATCGGAATCTACATCCTGAGGCAATTAAAAGGAACTTTTGCCAGAACACAACTGCACTGTCTCACCAGTTCAGATAGCCCTGAGGACCAGAAAAGACCTTTCAAAGATCTGATTGGCAATGAACTTAGATTGATTTCAGTTTCCTAACAGTTTCATCCATGTAGAGGTTCACTGCTCACCCCTGTCCTTGTGGCCCATCAGTCTGAAACTTTGTCCTTCTAGACCATGTGGTCTGATATACTGAGACTTGCTCATTATATATACACAAGAGTTGTTGGAGGGGTTTCAGAACTATGACACTTAAGAAAAAGACTAGTTTGTGCTTTGCTGAGGTGAATAGCTTTACAGAACTCATAAAAGCATTCATGATTGTTCTTGACTGAATCATCATAACAGCAAGCAGGTGCTTATATATAATCACACATTTTGGGAACTGTCTCAGATCATTTGTCTGGCTCAAAGGATGTACCTCACAGCTATTCATCTGAAAGACATAAAATGACTCAAATTGGCCACTTGGCTTTCGTTTCTACCAGAAACAGTGTGCAATTCAAGATCACTTTGTTGTTTACACATCTTAAGCAAGCAACACAGAAATGGCACTTCTATATGTCAGAAGTGGTTTCTTTTCTGTTAATGAGTAAAAAAGTCCCTCTACTTTTTTATCAAAAAGTATTATTTATTTTGCAAAGTCTATTATGCAAATTAGATCTGTTTCATGGGTATAAATGTATAAATATTCTTTCTAGCCATTAATAGTTTTCATCTGACTTCAGGCAGCTTAATATACAGATTATTACTGGTAAACAAACTCATCAACAGAAAAGCCAATGACCCATTAGCAAATACAGTGGGTTTTTTTAAAGAATAGAAAATTTTAACTTTGTTGTATGATTTTAACATAAAAGAGCTCATTCTTTTCTTTAAATGAAAAGTTAAGAATAGTTAAATGTTTCTCTTTCAACTGTCCATATAATCATTGAGGAAATCTCTCTTTCTTATACTGCTGCTTCTGAACTTATATCTTTGTAGTTTAGATTCTTCAAATCAGTGTTTCAATTATTTTTAGTTCTTCTAGGTGATACCAGTGAGATACAACTATTGACTAGAGTACTTAATGAGAAAGAGTCCCCACAATTCACAACTGCTTCTTGTTTTCACAACAGGGTTTGTCTAGTTTCTCCTACTACAGTAAAGATGTGCAAAGTGGTGAAAGACAGACTAGGACTTGTTTGATGACATTTCTTGCTCTTTCCATAGTCAAAATTGTAAAGGCAATGCAAAATCAGGGGACAATACTCCCAGAAGGAGCGTAACAGTGTAAATGCTTTGCAGTTTGTTTTGTACAAGCCAATGGTCACAGCACACCTGGTAGATGAGGTCCCCTTAGTCCTCTGAGCACCCTATGTTACTGCATCTTCTCCTTCAGATACTGAAACAGTAAAACAGTTTGCTACTGCAGAAAAAAAAAAAGAAGGGAACAAAATGGAAAGAATGTATGGTCTCCTCCTGAAAATGGATCATTTTTATTGGGGTTTTTTCTTCCCATTTTTCTTTGCCCTTAATACCTTAATACCATTACCTTGCAGCAGAGAATCAAACTGCTGAAAGAAAAGCTTCCAAGAGTTGCTTCCAAGTCTCCAGGAAAGGCTGAACAGTCATCAAGAAAATGCCCTGGTTTCTTTATGACTTCTCTTTTTGCTTTGGGATCAAAACTCGATTTCAAAGTGCATCTATGAAGTTATATCTGACATCTCAGTGAAATGCCTGGGAGGGCCCATCAATGTCAATGAACTGCATGTGAGACCTAACAAGTGTTGTGTGCCTTGTTTCGATCGAGCTGTACAATGAATTGTACATTGATTTAGCAACTGAAGTAGGACTTGCGTGATTAATTATGGAAATTTTTCTGAAGTGCCAAAGTGTCCAAAGTCAAATGTTGCTATACTAAATCAGTAATACCACTCTCGTAATTCAGTGTGTTTATTTTTTCTTTTGCAGATATGTGCAGATGAAGGCAGATTTCACACTTTAAAAGTAGAAAAGTTCTGTTACAACAACTTTTCTCAGTAAAAATGATTGCCTTTGGAAGGTGTGATATTCATGGTCTCTCCACGGATTAATTCTCTTATCAGCAGTGGCAAAAGAAAATGGAACTTCTATCTCCTTTACTGTAATTTAGGCGTGCCTAAGCATTGCAACCACTATATTTTCTAGGAGTTTAAGGATAAATTGTCAAGTGGTAAGGAAATACTAAACTCATTTGCATTAGGTTTCATTCAGTACTAGTATTTCTACTAGGTGAAAAATAGTACTTGAGATTTTTGGGGAGTGAAAATCTTCCAATATACAAATTTGCCACACAGAGAAGGGAAAATGCAGTTTTCTTTTTTTTTCTCTACTGTGATAACAAAGACACCAAAAATATCGTCCTTGCATGTGGCTTTTTTTTCTATATGCTGTTCTGCTTATGTTCATGGTCTAACTAGGGAAAGAAAATCTAGCCTGCTATTAACTATTCATGGAATTCACAGTGGAGTCTAATGTAATTGTGGCGTTGCTGGGCTGATTACTCTCAGAGAGAGGTTTTCTCCTGCCTTTCCAGACCCAAACCTCCAGCTGACAGTGCAGTCAGCCTGCAATTGGCCATAAGCAGGTGTTCTGAGAAACCCGGAGCAAGTCAATAAACAACTGGAATTGAACCTACATTGAAGAAACAGATAGCTCGGGGTAGTGCTGCAGCAATGGTGTCTGAGCACAGCAACCCAATTCCTCTTTGTAATGGATGACCAGAGGGGAAATAAAATGGATGCGGATCAAATAGGAAAAGAATAAAAAGTTCTCTGGAGACTTGGATGTCAAATGAATGTATAAGGGAACATTTACAATACATCTTGTTTAACTGGATTTAAACTTATCTTTAAGGACATTCTTGCACTCTCCTAAGAATGACTGATTATCTTTATTTAGTATAATATTATAAGATATCTACTTAAACCAGCTATTAATTAATTGCAGAAGTATACTATAAGTAGCTTTTAATGAATAGCACTTATATAGATAAATATTTGTATACTCAATATATTGATTGAAAGTTTAAGGAGGAGAAAGGCTCAGGCCAATATCTACAAGACTGGTCAATGTTCCTTTAATTATAATTTTGGAGGGATTCGCACCACTTGTTTTTAAAAAGTGAGGTGATCTGTTCCAGTCATGAATCTAGTCACACTGGCCTACTGTATGCTCATCTCTGTAAGTATCTTAAGAGTTTGCCTGAACTGAGTTTTCTTTCCAATTTTCCTCTAGAGATTAAAGTGTCCTGCATAGTAAGAATTGATTGATGACTTCTTTCTTGGGAACTGGGCTTGCTAGAATATTTACTGGAAATTAGTGACTGGAATAGTAGAAATCTGTCCTCTCAACTAGAGTTGAGCAAATGACTGTGCAAATAGACTACAAATGCTTTAGGAATCATGCCAACAAAACACTTCCGCATGACCCACAGCCTAAAGCCATGACAAAGACTTAGTGCCCTTGAATATGCAAAAGAGGACAGGCATTTGGAGGTGGAAAATGTTTTTGACACTTCAGCTTGTACCAATTGTGTCAAAACAAGCTTCTGGATCTGGTTTTGGACCTCATAATTTAAAAAAAAAGCACTTAAGAAATTCCATGCATCTCACCTGTGGTCCAATATTTCTCTGACAATGGAAAACACAGAAATTTAAATCTCATTGATTTGTCCAGAGGACACCAACATAAGCTTTGATTTGATGGCATGCATGGCATTCTGAAGAGAAAATTTTCACTGCTAGTGTGAATTACAATGTGCTAGAAAAAGGCACTGTAAAACGAGCACCTAGAAGTTAAATCTGCAGATTCAACCAGAAGGAAGGCACACAGGTGCTCAGCATGCACTGGAAGAGACTGCTGAAAGAAGTGGTGAATTTTTCATTTCTTGGAGCTTTCATATCAAAACTGACTGCCTGTCTCAAATTGCCTGAGTTGAAATCACATCCTTGTGTTCAATAAAGGCATGCCTGGATGTAAGGCTTGATCAAGGATTCCCTACTAAATAACCTAGTGGTTCTTGCTGACTTTAAAATCAGGAAATCTATTTCTTCTACAGGCTGAAGCGAGAAGAAAGAGATAAAGATTATTTCCATATTTTCATTTTGGGAAGGTGCTCAGAGAAGTGTGATGCTGCAGTATATGTATAGATAGATGGACCGATGAGAATTGATGACTTCTTATCTTGAAAAGAAAATTCTCATGCTTGTAATATAATAAAAGAAACATCAAAATAAAACAGACTAATTTTCCCTTTAATTATCAGAGTTTCTACAGTTGTTGAGAAAATTACATCTTCTTTAATATGCCAAATTTCATATTATAACCAGTACATAACAAGGAAATAAGGGTAATTGGAATTAAATTTATACAGTGGAGAATTGTCTAGTTTAATGTTGTCTAAATGGGTTTTAACATATTGAAACTGCAGAAACTCGCATGTGAATAAGGACTTTTAAAGAAAAAGAAGAGGAAAGAAAAGTGGGATATCAAGTAAATACAGTTCCAGAAAACTTTTGAAGTAAAATAGTGCACCGCAACTGGCAGCTCCTGTGAAGTTCCACTGCCATTGATCAGTGCTCAGTTAACGTAAGTTAAGTGCCAACGCTGATAAGGAATAGATAAGTCTCACAAAACATGATTCTCCTGGGTGACAGGTTATTTTCCTCCGTGACACTAATCCTTTATTTCTTACAAGATGAGAAACTTCAGAGGAAGCTCAGAAGAGAGGCGGGAACAGCAATTCTCTCAGAGAAAAACTGATTTTGATGCTGGTATTTGTTTCAGGTCAGCACCAGTCATGTTCAGAGCTCCCTGCTGTGCAAAGCTCTCCCGCAGAAGCATGGAAAGTGACCTTACATATCTGGTCTCACAGCTGAAATCACCAAGATACAAGGTGGGCAGTGAAGGGAGTAGAAGCTGAGGTGACTTCCTTGAATACTCAAGCAGAATCAAATCCAGTCCTGGGACTCTGGGATTCTGAACACAGGGTTGTTTGCTGTCCCTGACTGTGAGAACTGGGATGTGAATTACCACTAAAGTCTAAAGCAAATTCCAAGAGCACAGCCTCTGCTAGTCTGCAGCATCTTCCTGCTGAGGCACCTGGGTGTCCTCAGCCAGACAGGCACCAGCCCATAGAAAGAGCACCTTTTCATGATCTTGTCTTTTCCAATTTTCATTGCTGTAGGAGCTGTTATCTTGGGTTCACACAAATCTTGGGAAAAAATACAGCTGCATGAATATCAGGGGAAAATGTTCTGTTCACTTTGGGGGCAGCAGGGTTTTGCCTCTCAGGCTCATGGATCAGAAACAATGCAAAGATAGCTTTGAAAGTGTGGTTTTTCAATGGCATGAGTAGGACAGGACCCTTTTCCTGGGCCATCCAAGATACTAACTTTTAGGGTTTGGCCAAAATACGTGAAGAAAATAATCTTCATCTGTATAGATATCAATGGTGGGCACATCTGCATTATTACCATTTGCTTTCTCAGGTGTAAGAAACAAATTTGTAAGCAAATCTTATGATTGCCCCTCCATTCCTGCATTTGTAATCAATTGTGGAGCGATTTTGAGCACATAAACTAAATTCCTTATGGGTGAAACGAAACCAAAAGATGGGTTTGGGGAGAGCCCTGAATGTGCTCTAAGTACTAACAGATGCTCAGTCCATTGGGCTAGAAGAGAATTACTCCAAAATAGACCAGGGTCAGAGTGTTTGTGGGTGCTGCTCTGCATCATCAAAACTTTTGCCCTGCAGATTTGGTCCTGTTGTACCACATTCCTTATTAATATAAGCACAAATATATTTTCAGCTTTTATATGTCCAGGTTAGCACTATATTGAAACTGGCCTTTACACACCTTCTGTCTGTATGTGACCTAAAATTTTAAACTACTGCCCATCATTTGAAGTCTTGCACCTAAGACAGTGTTTGAGCTATATCTGTATAAGAACGACTTTAATTCATGTTGCAGCCTACATTGATTCCACAGATCTTTTGGATATCTGAAAAGTCAGAGGCTCCAAAAGTTAGGTGTCCCATAGTTCTTTAAATCATGTGATCCCAAAATCATTGAAATTATTTATATAGGCAGAGCAGAAAGATAGCAAGGTCTTGCTTTTTTTTTTTTTTTATCCAGGTCAAGACCAACAAGTGAAAGCAGTGCCTTAATCCAGGCTGGGTGTTAGGTACATAGGGAACTCCTAGTGCCTGGTTATGCCCACGCTGTGCAGAACACGAGGTTCATCATGTCTGGAGGCTGGCCCAAGGCAAAACTGTCATGGATTATCAGAAAAAAAATTCAGTTGATATTATATCATGGTATAACCTGAGGCAGTAATGAATGGAACTTTCTTTTTATGTGCTTTCATTAAAATGTTGGCTTCTGCAACAATGTGCTGAAAATAGATCATGTCAACAGATCATGACTGAGATTTTCCCAACCCAACACCTTGCTCTGTACATTGCAGGAAAATATTTTTTATGCTATTAGCTTCAGTATTTACAATTCTATTACAAACACAGAAAGCTAAGAAGGAAATAAATTCACTGTATAGATAGCAATCCCTATGTGGTAATAATATAGATAATTAATACGTAGCTGAAGTATATAGTGATGGCTGTATCAATCTGGACTGCTAGTTCCTATGTCCCTTTCATCTCTATTTTACAGTCAATAAGATTTCTGAATGGCACAAAAGTGCTCTACTTAAGTGACATGATTTCTAGGAAGCTGTCGGATATCAAGGAAAAGAGACAACACTGCCTGGAAGGACCAGAACACATTCTCAAGAGAGTAGGTGAAAAGATGATTTTATGACATTATATTCTGACACTGTGTGAATCAATTTTAATGAAGGATATACTTGCTTTATTTTGCAATGATGAATCTGAAAATATTTAATGCCCTAGGCCTGAAGGAAAAAAGGTGGTTTTATAATGGAGTAAAAAGGTGCTATATCTTTGTATTGAACATGAATTTGAGAAATAAAACTAGATAAAAATACTTTTGTTCCCATATTTTTCCCACAGAAACTGAATAAAAGCAAGATTGTATACTTTATCTTTCTATCAGTAGCTGGGATCTGCCTATAAATTCCTATTGCACATGGTATTTTACTCAGATTTTTCAAGGAGGAAAAGGTTCCACATTCTAACTCATCCCAGCTTCCAAAGAGCCAGATAATTTTTTTTTTCAGAATTATGAACAAATTAGAATAATCTAACGGCAATATAATTTAAAGATCACTTCTATACATATATTTACAAAATATTTCCAGAAGTCTTTTAAACCCATTTGCGAAGTGCAACCGTTTCTGCAGTGAGATGTAAAAAGCAATTAATAGTAAAAATACATGATAGTTTGAGATGACAGGTGAGTAAAACTTCTTCCTGTCACAGCTGTGTCATAAGTAGAAAAAATGATATTATCCAGTTGGAATTTGAGAGGGACATTAGAATTAACATAATTTTTTGTCTAAAGAAATGGAAGGATTTACATGTTACAGAGGAAACTAAGAGTACCTTAAAGAGACTTGCTATATACAGGCTTTGCTACCATTGAAATAAACCAACTTTTCTCACTATGAAGAAAGTTTGGTTAATCATCAATGCAAAAATTCCCTCCTACCACCTTCATTTCGAAATTTGTCTTACTAATATCATCCTGTGGGTTCTGCAATCATATTCTCATGGATATTTATGCATTTTTCTTGAGTAAGAGCAAGCCAACATGGCACACTACTTATTCTTTCTGATGGTAATAAGGGCTGATGCCTTTATTTTCCACAGTGGACTATTACTAAATTTTGGATGCTTCTGAAAGTAAATAGACTAAACTGATTGTGTCTGTTCATTTAATGTGGCTTGTGGGTTCTTTGGTGTTTAGTTATTCATTTTAAAAGGTTATGATAGCTGGAAAGATCATCTCCATCCTTTTATTCTTTCCATATCTCTTTGAACAATTTTGCCTAACTTATGAAACAAGTTTGGGGTTCTTTTGGTTTTTTCTTAGTTCAGCTGTTTTCTTCCCTGTCTTTGCATTTGGTTCAAATTATGATTAATTCAGTTCTCATTACAATCATTGTAATAATTGTGATCATTTGCTGAAATGAAGGACAACCAAGTTGTCCCAAAAGATTACACACTGCATTACCCAAAAATACCTATAGTGTAGCACCATGGATAGGAACAAATAGAAAGATGAATTCTACCTTGCTACCAGAGTGATAAGAAGCCCCTTACTCTCACAGTTATGAATTCTTTTTCTGCAAATATCAAAGAAAAGCATACAAGTTGAGCACTATTTGAAAACTGCTATTACTTCAAATGTAATCCACAGGTATGGCTCTGTAAGTACCTGATTCCGCTATAAGCATCATATGTATGAATGAAAAAGCTGTTTGTTAAGCTTTTACAGTCCTTAATGTTAATTACTGCAATTAATGACTGGAACTGCAATTAGGGTTCAACTGAGGGTTTTCTAAACTAATAATGGGGCCTCATTAATATTCTTCATGACTGTCTACTGGGAATTATTTAGCAGCCATGAGACTTATTATGTATAGGACCTCAGTTTGAACTTTCATGACTCCTCTTCAGATAAATTAGTGATGTCACACAAACTCATAGGACCACATCTTCCACTGGTTTTTTTTTTTTTTTTGGAAGAAAGATGGTTTTAAAGCTAACTTTGCACGCAATTAAATCAAAATGGAGACTTATAACACTGCATGCATCACATAGAAATCTTCTAGATGAGAAAATTTACTTTATTTTTCACTCTGTAATGCAGAATCCCACTTGGAGGACAAAGATTACCTGACACTTGAACCAAGTTTCAAGAGCAATACTGCTAAACTCTTTCAGATCACTACAGCCTTAGAGAAGTTTCACAACAATAAGGTAAGTTTAACAACGATAAGATAAATTATACCTCATCCTTTCAGCTAATAATGTTCCTATAAATTTGACTTCTTTATGAGCATTCTTACTATAAAACTGCATTTGTTCTTAGAAGATCTGTGTCTGTCTGGTCCACAATACCATAGCGCAGACCTCTTAAATGCATGTCTGCAAAAGATTGTGTACATGCTTGTCTCCAGGCTCGTCAGTGGAATTACTTCATCTGTCAAAGCTAAGCCTGTGCTCAGCAGCCTGTGTTTGCAGCTCTGGGTCTCTAACCAAACAAGAAATTTCCAAGGGCTTTTTGGCCACTTCCTGAATTCTCTTTGAGAACAGGACTCAGTCAGTTTGATGCACTCCTACCCTGCTCACAGGTGCCCGTGAAGTGCATCAAACTAGTACTCAGCTCATTTTTTCCTCAGACAGGAGACTGTCTTCTACTCTACCTCCAGAAATGCCTGCCATATCAGCACAATTTGGTGTGCTGGGCACAGAGGTTTTGAGGCAGCTTTTGGCCAGACTACAGTAACAACGATCATGGGCTTCCTCAAATCGGCCATTGCACCAGACATTCTTCCCCATAGTAAACTCCTAACAATGCCTTTCTACAAAACATTCCTTTCACAAAAAGTCAACTTCATTTATTTGGCCTAATATTTTACTTACTATAAGCTTTCAGGCTAGTATCCATCCAGGAATTGAAAAAAAACCCCAGAATGCCTATCACACAAGGGTATCAATGTTTTAAAACAGCTTATGAGTTTGTGATTTTTAATGAAATCTGAAATCTCACAGGGGTTTTTCATCATTATATCCTCAAAAATTAATTCAGTGTCATCAGTATGATTTTCTTAGTAGCCACTGTTTTATCTGCTTTGTGTTCTCTTATGAAAGTGAATGTCATGAGGTGGAAATAATCCATTTCTAAAGTTCTCAAGTAAAATCCAAAATGATCTTTACATTTCCGTCCAAAATGTTGATATTTGAACTCAAAATTATATATTTATTTTTTCAAACATTATTTTTTAATGGAAAGTCTAGGAGATGCAGTGCTCTAAACAAGCTTTAGATGCAATGTACAATTACAGTGAGGTTTGTGTGGTGGAATGTGACCTGCACTTAACTCAGCACAATGGACACATAACTAAGGTGAACACATTGCCAAGGATGGCTTTAGTGTTCCTGAGTTTTAGAGAGTGGTCTCTTTCAATTACTGAAGTGAGGACTGCTCATAGGTGCCTGATCCAAGTGTAACAGGGAGAATCTATTCAGAGTAGGTCCTGGCTTTGTGAAATGCTGACAGTGATCTGATGTGACAAACCAAGAACTTTTCTCCCATTTCTGTGTGTTTGTTAGCACTGAGCTGTGTCATGAGGTAAGTCATTCCAGGTGAAGAAGGCAGAGATTTCCCAGATGTGGGGACAAGGAGATAGAACAGATGTGTCATCTTTGTTGCCTGTAATGCACCTATAGATGCACTAGCTACCTGCTGGCAATACTGTTCCAGAATTGCATAATAATAATAACAAAATAAACTGCATCATAATAAAGCCGAAAGAAAAAAGTAATTCAGTCTAAAAACAAGTGAATGGGCCCCAGGGTTTAATGAGCTAAGTTACTTGAGTTAGCACAGCAAATTTCCAATGAATTTACCATACACTGATAATTCACTCAGTACGTATTGAGTGCTCTGCTTGTTCATTGTTTATTCTATTTTGGGAAGGGTTTGTTTGTTTTGTTTGTTTTTAATAGGAGTGGTGATTAATGGGGTGCAATGAGAATGAGGAGATCTAAACTAAAACTCTTGCTCTGCTGTGCATTTCCCCCATTACTTTAAAAAACCTTTTCATTTTTTAGACATCCCTGAATTGAGACCTACCATTTGGAAATGCTAGTAAGTTTAAGAAGATATTGGATACAGTCTAGCTATGATAACACCTGCAGAAGAACTTGTTTAGGGAAAATATCTTTGGTATTTTGGAAATGAATGGTTATCTGCAGGATCTCCTATCAGCAGCATTCATCAGGATTTTTGTAGTCTTAAACCAGGACAGTTCTAGGGTTTGAGAGTACACTGATTCACTAAAGATGTATTGTTAGCTGGAGAAGGGGGAAAAAAAGAATGGTCTGTTGATTACAGCAGGGAGTGACCCAGAATAAATAATTGATTTTATTTCAAGCACTATGAAAGAAAGGATGGATTTCTGGGACAATGCAGGGAAAGAACAAGTTGGGTTGGTTCACCTGTTGTCTATATACAAAATCAGCATTTCCTAAACCAAGATGGAACCTGCAAATTTTCTGCTGTCCAAAGACAGAAAAGGACATTGATCTTGACTTTCAGGCTGCTTATAAATATGCAGTTGTAGATGCCTAATTCTATACACTCCTTTTATTGTGTGGGATAAGGTTATAGACAGTGTTCCCACACAGAGACAGAGCTCTGACTGTAAGTAGGAATATGCATAAATGGAAGTCTTGGCTAAATGTTCAGGAAAAGTGGAAGGTGAGCTGGGGACACACAGGAATAGGATCTCTTCAGTGGCACTAAATCCAATGCAACAGCTATAGTTTGCACAGTCCTGAATTTCCTAATCAGTAATGCTGACTATGTTTTAATACCAGAGCCAGATGCACTGTAGATTTTTAAACAGGTTAAAGTGTTAGAAGAGCAGATACAGAGTACAATCTACCTAACAATGCCCAGTAGGCACTAAATACTGAGGGGGACAAGTTGAAAAACTGTTATGTTCAAATAGCATGCACAAACCTGCTCTGTTCTCACTTACCAGCAACAAGTCCATTTAAATAACATCTTAAAGCACAAAAGAAAAGAAAAGCCTCATGAAAGTCTCCTTCAGGGACAACTGCATCACCCCAATCCTTTTACTTTGCCTCTTCAAGGAACTCTTTTTCCCTGATGTGGAGATGAAGAATTAATCATCCTGTTACATAAAATGCATACTCCATGGGAAAGATGTATAAAGCGCACAAGAGACGGAGGGATTTTTTGTAGAGTAAGGTCACCCTCAGGGGGTGAGAGCACAGGGAAAAGTGCTCACTGAGTAATTACTATTTCAGAATCCTCTGGAGAATTGCAGGCTTGATACCATCTGAAAGAGCCTATGATTTTCAATTAACTCTTTGCACTTGTACATTGGTAATTACCTCAGTATATGTTGGGGAGCCGAGAATTGGGAAAGGTTTCATTTGTGTGGTGGTCAATATCTGCAACAGGTGTGAAAACCAGGCAGGGCTCTCCTGAATTGGTTGTCAAGAGCAGGAGAATCTCAGATCTTGAGGAAGACCTCTACTACAAGGTTGGGAAGAGACAAGTATAGAGAAAGCTTCAAGCTTATAATTTTCTTATCTGTTTCTAGCTAGGTCAGAAAATGCCTGTCAGTGTCCTGCTGACCAGGTGATGCTGGCAGGCTGAAACCAGTGCTGGATTGCACTGAGATTTAGGGGACAGGAGCAAACATTATGTAAATTCAATACATGCTGAGGCATCAAGTACCATCAAGGAAACTAAGATATGATGAGCAAAATAAAAGTTGAGAATATTTTTGAGTTAAGAAAGGGGATGGAAAAGAGGGCATCAGGTTATAATGGCTTCACTATGTTTTAATTACTGCAAACTAAATCTCTGCAGTAGCTTGTTAGATGTAATAAAGTTTTAAATAAGTAATTAGGGAGTTTGATAAAGAATACAAGGATTTTAGAATTTAAAGTATTCTGGAGAGTGTATAGGCAGGGGAGTCTTTTTTCTCAGGTGTCTCCATACTATATAATGATTAACCCTCAGGGAAATGTTACAGGAAGCGCTGAGAGCTTTTATTCATGAGTCACAAGCATCAAACCTGACCCAAAAGCTCTTTGGAAAAACTCTGCAAGGAGAGAACTTTGTTGTTGTGAGGCCTGTAGCACTTAGGTCCAAATGTGCATTCAGGTAAGGTATAGCAGAATGACATTTATCTCTTAAAGGACATACTTAATGAGCAATATACACAGAAATAAGAGAACTGTGTTACAATGTGTTGAAGAGATAATGTGGTTGCATTTAGGTTGTGTGACGTAAGTTTCAGATTTCTCACTTAAGGTCTTGAAGGAAACGAAAATATAGCATGAGAAAATTAATACAGCTGTTCTCATACCTGTTATTCTCCCATCATTCACTGTGTAAACATATGGCCTTCTGAGTGTAATGTCATGAAATTTTCATAAAAAGGACAAATACAACCCTATGGGAAAGATATATTGTGCTTAGTCTCTCTTGAGACAGCAATCGGATTTGTTATGGTGATGGGAAAACCAAGGTTCCCAGGTTAGCACCAGTGCAGAATGTGCCCCTCGAAGTCTTAAGGTAACTGCATGAGAGCTCATAACATTGTTCAGTTCAGAGAGCCCTTCAGCTTTTTGAGGTACAAAGAGTCATTCCATACTAAATAGCATTAACTACCAAAAATCTCCTCAAAAGCGAATCTACTGAAACATATGAATACTGAATAAGCAATATAAACTCTGTGCTGGTAGCATGCATTTGGTAGCAATCTAGTTTGTTATTAATGAATCAGTATATTTTGCTCAGTGGGGCACAAAGACACGTTTAATCTTGAAATATCATTAGTGTTGTGTTATTTTGTGGCACATTTCACCTCAAAGATTACTGCATTCACTTTATCTTGAGTAGAAAGTCTAATCCATCAGTTAGTGCCATCTCATTATAGTTCCATCAGAGGCACCTAATGACTATGGATGCCTAATACAAGTTTCTAGGTGATTTCGAAATGTGGCTCAATGCACTTGGGAGGCATGAACAGCTCTCTTATATCTGAGGAAACTGGGAAGAAAGGAAGAAAGAAAGTGGAGCCAAAAAAAAGGGAAAAAATTAGAAATAATAACTCTGTGGCTGCTGGAAATGAGTATTTTAAAATGACAATGTAAATAAATCCTTCCATAATTAAATATTTAGATAGTCTTTTATGAACAAATGTGTATTTTCTGTTACAAGTATGAAACTACATAGCAATTATAATTATGTCTATTTATATCTATCTGTATATTACCAATTTTATCTACAGATGCATGTTGATATATACTATATACACAAACAGGTGGATATAAATGCAGGCATTCTTAGAATGTGCATATACATAAGAATTGCATTTTTTCATCACTAAATACAGCCAGTTCTGTAATTCTGGAATTAATTTTCTATTGTAGCTGCACAAAAAGTATTCAGAAGAAGAAGAATTGACTACTGAGTCAAGGAAAAGGTATATAACATTCTGAAATAAGATAGACTGCTATGGTCAAAGTGTTGCAGAAATGTCGATGTAGTTACAAATAGCCTGACACAGCCCAGTTTCTTACTTTCATTAGAGATTACAATTCTGTGAGAGTAAAATTTATCTCTGTAGTGCAGATTTTGCTGCTTGGTCTAGGCAGCAAAGGATCTTAAATCAAAATAAAACAAGAAAAACTGCTTGGAGGGTGGTGATCACCTTTGTTTTCCACTTAGAAGTGACCCCCCACTATCCAGCTGGTTTGCTGGGGAGGGGTGGGGCTGGTTGGTTGGTTTTTTGTTCTTTCTGGTTGCAGTCTCCTGACAACATACACCATCTAAGTATCTCCATCTAAATTTAGGAAATTATTATCACTCCTCTATCACAGTATAAATATATCTGACTTCTGCTACAAACTCTGTCTTTTGAGACCAGAGAAAATTATCCAGAAAACGTATGGAATCTCCATCTGTAGAAGTTTGCAAGTTTGCTCAGCTAAGAAAGGGCACAGCCATTCTGCTCTCAGGCTGGTAAGAGACCTGCTCAGAGCAGAAAACTGGTCTTGAGACACCCAGAGGGGTCTCTTACAAACACAGATTCTATGATTCTATAAATATGTTTGACTTGTGCTACAAACACTCCAAATACTGGGAAAAAAACACTCCAAACTTGTTAAAATATTATAATAATTTCAGCTAGGGAATTCTGAATGTTTTCAATGTCTTGTTAATTTATTCCTGAGCTCTGAAATGTTTGAAAACCCTGAAAATAAATGTCTCACTCACAGAAGATATTTTCTATGAAAAACTACCAAATTTACAAGTGAACTTTGAAACTAGGAATTTTAGACCAAAATGAAGCTAAAGGTTGTCATAATTTGGAATGAAGGCCAGCACCATGCCAGATTGCACCATTAGTGAATAAACAGGGGATGATGGCAACAGAGCAACAGTATAATTAGCTCAGTTTAGCATTTTCAGGGTTTTGCATCAGTAGCTCTAGCAGGAAACAAACAGTTCTGCTTTTTGGCTACATCAGTATGCAACCAGCACTGAAGGGATCAGGCATAACCAGTGAGCTGAAAAAAGCACATGCACACATCTGCTAATCTGAGGCAGAAGGTATTTGGCTTCATACCTAGGGAGTTTGGTGTGAGCTCCTGGTAGCTTTCAGTAGAGAACAGCCCCCCTTCTCATCACCTTTGTTCTGCAGCATTAACCTGTAGCAATTGTTTAGAAAATGGACGCGAATATCTTAGTCTTGGGAAGGGCTAAAAGAACATTGATCTAAGGCTTTATTCAAGGCTTTGGATACGCAACACTTGTTCTCAGTAAGAACGTTCTGAAAACAGAGCTAAGGACATTTCCAAAGATTGCTTTTATATGATCCTAACCATGGCTTTGTTACCAACTCGCACACAGCCTAGAGCAGCAATGTTAGTGTTTGAGGGTTTTTTAGCAAAGAAGCCTATCCTAACAAAGGTGGGAAAATAAATTTGTAAGTAGAATTTCAAATTGCTTGATTCTATCCTGTAAGTGTTTGAACCTTTATTGTTTGGTAAATGTATTAAAAAAAGAAAATAGAAAAGTGCATTGAGGTTAATGGGATGTTTCCCTAAGTAGAAAGTCAGAATGCATGATGCAGGACCCCTGAGAGCTTAATCACAACGCGTTGGTGTAACTGAGGATCCTCAGGACAGGATTTCAGATGCCTTAACTGACAAGATGTGTAGTAATACCCATGTGCTATTCCACAAGAAATTTAGCTTTGTAACTATGACTACTTACTGTTATAGAGAACTGGAGGAAGAAAGAATCCATTTTTATGCAGAAGTGGAAAACCGTGGTCTACTTTCATGAATTTTAAGTAACTAGAGAACTCACCCAGCTTGCTGAAGCCTCTGTAGCTTACCATGTTCATGGTGCACTGTTATCACAGCAAATTAGCTCATAACTCCCTCAAATCTCAGCTCAGTATTACTTGACTGACCACATTTTATTTGCTGCAAAATCCTTTTTTTGTTTTCCCTGGTTTTTTTTAAGAAATGGAACTTTGAATGGTGCTATTTTGGCAGACATATTTGTCTCCCAGGGCCATGAGTTGCATGGGTCTAAGTGAGGGCAGAGCTTGGCTCTAAATGGCTAAAATACCATGCTCCTCTGGCTGTGAGTTGCTGAGACAGTACATAGAAATAACAGAGCATGAAAGCTTCATAAGTAGAAGAAAGAAGGGTCTGAGAGATGTGGTGTGCCTCCTGTTTCCCAGGAGAAAGGTTTCTGTGCCTTCAGCTGGAGAGCTGGAGAACACAGACCAGCTCCAAGGTGTGGTGTGTGGCTGGGGAGGTGCCACACTCAGAAACCAGAAGCAGTTCTCTCCCTGACCAAACGGGCTGGGCTGACACTTGGCATGGAAAAAGATGGGATGGACCATGAGTGTGGGTCAAGGCTGCTGGTGGGGGGTCCCAGCCTTTGCTCACCACCTTTCCAGTGTCCAGGCTCACTGCAGTTTTCCTGCAATGTGACAAGCAGATGAGACTTCTACATTTTGAATGAGTTATAGCTTCTACGGCATATTGTCATGGTAGAGATGAGATAACCTCCCTGGACAGTTCAGTCTGTACAACTGTACTCACTGCTTCACAGAACATTTCTGTTTTCAATCATTACACCTATTGAATGTTTCAGAACGTGTGATTTTAGGTAAACTGAAAATGGAAAAAAAATACAAGTTAGGTTCAGTATAGAAGAGAGGCAGTTTAATGAGAGAAAAAGCTAACACTGCAGTTCTTAAAGCACAGGGGAAATTTAAGCATGGAGTACCAGAAATGGGATTTCAGCCTTTGTTCTTAATATGTGTTGCATCTAACAATTCCATTTGTTCCACTGTTCTTCAGTGCTAGAACTAAGCAAATAGTTTGCAATAAATAATTTATCCTTTGAATTTAACCTTCATCCCTGCTCATGGAGTCACAATGTGCTGGTTGCAGTGGTTTCAAACTTATTTGCAACTCAAGATCATGCAACTTTTAGGAGTGAAGGGAAGTTGGAGATATTTTTTATTGTGATGTGCCAGTGTGATATGACACTCCCAAGTGATCACAAGCTACTGCTTATCTTCCCTGCTCTGATGGTTGCAGTGGGACGGTGAGGAGGGAAAGTGAAAGCTGTCATTTTGAAATGAAACATGAATTTCTCCTTTTGAAAAGATTAACACCTTGATACTTTTTGAGTAGGAAGGTTGACATGGAGTTACTACAAGAAACAGACAAGGCTATTTCTGAGTCAGTAATTCTAAATACTTGGTCTAGGGCTGCTTCTAAAGGGGACACTTGAAAACAGGGCACCCTAAGGTGTCTTCCAGAATAAATTTCACCTTTTGGATTGCATTGTGCAATGGACTTTTATGTCAATGAGGAAAGGATTCCCTGGTGCCTCTACTACAAAACAGAGGCCAAAACAAGATCATTTTGGGTTCTGTTTTTCATCACTCTTCCCTTCCTAGCTCTAGCAAAACATATGGCTATGATTTCAACCCAAGATTGTTGGCTTTGCCTCAAACAGGGCCATTTTTTTGTAATAAGGAGTCAAAAAATTTGGCTAAGAAAATGCCACAAAAGAGTTCCTCATACTGCAGCTCAAGGCATGCAGAATAAGCTGTGAGGATTCCTGCTGAGTTGCTTTTCAACAAGAGAGAGGGAAGAGCAAGTTGTACATATCTGTACATATCATCATAAAATACTACTATGGTAACAACTCACTGTTTATCTGTTTAACATGCATTTGTAAGGATAAAAAGAGCATAAATATGGAAAACCAAATTATATTTTATCTGGTGTTCTTTTGGTGGGTAATTTTATGTCTCAAATAAATATGTAACTTTTCAGAATTAAAAGGGGAATCTTTGGCACTGCCAAAGTGCCAGTCTTTCCCTGAGTGATTACATTGGAAAAATAAAGCCTCATAACTTGCAGAGTAACCTCATGTATCTTCCTTTCCATTTGGAGATGAGAATCAACAATATTTAGAATGGGTTTGGCACAGTTCATTAAAGAAAAAGGAAAATAATTCTATATGCAAATGGAGAAAAACACTAGAGTAAAACAGTAATAAATTTGTATCAATCTGAAAAACAATGAGAGGGTTTTAATTGGTCTCTCAGCTTGTAAAAAACATATAGTTTATTTTTTATAAGTAGGCATGAAGTACTTAAGAATTCAGATAGGTTTCTTGCAGACATCCATAAGCAATTTCCCTTTATCCACAGTGACAGATAAGTATCACAATTTTATGGACAGTGAGGATTGAAATCACCGAAAAGAGTCTTGATAGTCTTATTTTTAGAAATCTGAACTCAGTTGACAAAAAATATTAAAAATTCCACTGTTTCTTAAAAAAAAGGAAATACCTAGACACTAAAAATTATTGAATCCTTTTTTAAAGGTATGAAAACACCACTTAAATGACAAAAATATTTTCCTGTTTTTCTATCTTTATATCCTTTACTATTTTCCTTTTGAAAAAAGATCAGATCTCTTTTATTGCTTGCTATCTTAAGTTTTCTCTCTTCATTTATATCCATCCTTGACAATAACACGTAATTCATTTTCTAGCAAAACTGGACAATAGGAAAAAGTAGAATGAAATACATCCTCACATTTTAATGCAGAGATACTGGCATATGCAGAAGTAAATGCCAGGCGCTATGCACAATCCAGGGATAATCCTTTTGTGTACTACATGAACTTGTGAATCATTATCCCAACAATTAACCAGCATTATTAATGAGGCAGGGGGGGAAAAAAAGGATAGTTGCTGCTTCTATTCAGTTGGTGCAGAATCTAGATGTCCCCTGACTTCATCTATTTTACTGTACATATTACTGGGCTGTCTTCAATCTCTTAGAAAGAGAGGTTGCCTTGGCCCAGCTGTTTTTGACTTTAGCAAACATTACATAGATGTTGTCACACTGTCCAAGCTACCATTCTCTTTTTTTCTTTCCAATGAATGCACCAGGGTCTTTAAAAAAAAAAAAAAAAAAAAGAGAGAGAGAAAGAGAGAAGGGAGGCACAGTGAGCAAGGCACAAATCAAATGGAGCTGAGTGGGCTGTGTTTGCAGGCTGTGGCCTTGCTCCCACTGGGCCCACGCAGCACGTGCCCTTTTATCTTAGTGCCTTTAAGCTATGGTGGTCTGTTCAACCTTCTGGGGCTACATATGTCTCTGCACCAGGATAATTGTTCTCAACAGCATGAGCTTAACTCTATCATCCCTCCTGCCTCTTGACTTACTGTAAATTAAACAGTGGCTCTATGAAAAAAATAAATAACGAAGCTGGGAAGTTTCAGTAGCTCTTTTAAAAAGGTAACTTATCTTATAGGAACTATGAAACATTTTTCCAGTTTCCAAGTGGTGATATGGAAATAATTTTAAATATTCCCTTTGCGCTTTTTTTACCTCCTTTTTTTTTTAAGCCTCTGAAGCAAAGAACAATCAAAAAGAAATTAGATTAATGGGGAAAGAAGACTAGACATGGACAGACAATATATGCATGGAAACATGCAGGAAGCCAAATTCCCATTCAGAGTTTGCCAAATTACCCACAATTTCTCTTTCAAAGCCCTCCTAATAATGCTCCATTGTATGCAAAGCCTATAAGAATAGAGTCAATAACACTGTATGAGTATCAATTACATATTATGAATGTAAATTTTACAAGCTCCCTCTCCTTGGTAGGAAAAGGGTGATCTTTGTGCCACGCACAGTCGAGGATGCTCTGTCAGCACTGAGCAAATAATAAAAAATAGTAATAACAGTCAGAAAGCCTCTTCAGTTCAATTCACATTTTAAATACTTGGTCTAAAACTCAAGCAATGCAAAGTTTTCACAGATGCTGTCATCCTGATCCATACGGAAAATGTTCTTTAACTTCTTAAAATCTCCTAAATGTGTTGCTCTTTCTGCATATCTTTGTCTTTTCGAAAAGATCAGGAAATTTTAAACTTCCTTGTCTTCATCCTAATGCCTTTCCCAGCACCTGTTTCAATTCAAATGAACATTTTTAGCAAAGACTTATGTTTAGTCAGATGACATTTTACCAGCACCTTTTATGTTGGCATCCTTTTTCTTCTTTCTCTGGAAATACCTGCATTGAATGATTGATTTTATTTTTGGAAAACACCAGAAGAAATTATCTTTTTTTTTCAAAAGAACACAAAGAATGGAAATCATTGAGCCATAATTTTTATGCTCTTCACTGGAATCTGTCCAAACTCGGATTTAAGTCAAAGCAGATAGCATCATGTGAGGGTTTAGCTCTGTCAGCTGGGCAACTGCAATTTTCAGCATATACATTATTGTATGGCTGTGTGCAGTGGCAACAGTGCTGATACTGCTCAAGATTTTACGTCTTCCTTGCAGAACAATCATGAGCTCTCAAAAAGGTTGTGTGTTTTCTGTAATTCTGATAATTGTTTCTCTTAATCTACAAAAAAAAAAATCCTTTGTCTGAAAGAACACAAGTTTTCTTCTCCTTCAGGTGATGCATTAAGATGCAGTTATACTGCAGCATAGCAAGATTTTTTACCGAATTACTCTCCTTGGGTCTTAAGTTGGGCTGCAGAGGCCCTGTGTGGAATTTAGACAATGTATTAGTGGTGTGTCTGTGAACTCAGGACTGTCAGAAAGTCGTGTCCTTTTCAGATTTTTTACACCAGGGATTTGAAGTTAAGCGCCAAAGGGAGCTTTACCAACAGATCTTGAAGGCTGTATGGGATTCTTGCCCAGGCTGCAACGTCCTCAAGGGCAATTCACAACTTCAAATTTTTTATCAACCCAGGTTTTAAAAAGGACTGTGTTGACCTAAGCATCTTCCTTAAACAGGTCTTAAAGAGTGTTGCACAAAACCTAAAATGTTCTGCTTACAGATTGAAAGGGTATTCTGGAGATGAAGTTTCTAATTTTAAGTAGTTGTTACTGAGCCTCTAAGTCAAGTTATAATTTCTTTATTAGCAAATAAAGACTAAAAGTTCATTGTTAACTTTTCCACACCCTTGCTATGCTGATATATGTAAAGACAGCATGTTTCATTACCAGGTTGGTCGCAGAGGCAGTGAAAACTCTGGTTCACTGATCCACAACTACCATAATGGCATTCCCTACAGAAATCTGCTGTAGCAGTTTATGGAAACATGTATTTACTATATGTGTGTACATACATACTGAAGTATGTATGTGATAGTACACCCACACTTAGTGCAAAATAAACTCTGGTGGCATGATACATTGGTAAAATGTCCAAGTCTACAATGACTGCTCCACACCTACAAGATGAACAAGCTCTGGACACCCATGATCCCAAAACTGTCTGGACCCTCCTTTCCCAACATTTCAGCATTTGAAGCCCCACAATGACATGCCTGAGGGTGACATGTGTGACCCCTCTGTGGGACCTTCAAAAGAGGGCAGCAGGACACACTCCTAAGGAATTTGAGAAGGAGCTGTGCAACTCTTCAGAAAAACCAGAAAAAGTAATGGCACATTCCTTTGGCCTACAACAGGAAGGTAAAAGTGTACTTGGCCCTCCCTGTTGTCACAGTCGTACTTCAATGCTCGTATTGTCTGTATGCCTGGACATGCAGCCTGAGGTGCAGATGTTCCTTGCTGGTCTCCATCTCAACATCAGGGATTATGCAAGGACAACAGGAAGGCACACAGTCTCTCACATGTCAGCTGAAAGACTAGCCTTTGGCCCTGTCTTAACACTGTCTCATTCCTCATCAGTGCAGCTGAGCTCAGAGATCTGCAATCAGACAGCTGTAGGTTTCCTCTGCGCTAGTCCAACAAAATATTCATTCCTAGCGTGTAAGACAGGGCAGATTTAAGCTGCATATTTTCTACAGATCTTTTTCTGAGGAAACATTTGGCCTCTGATATTTGCACATTGCTGCACGTGTGGGATTTGGCAATATCTCTTGCATGTAGCCTCTTTAGGTCCTCTCAGTTGGCTTTGTTTAAGTATGTGATTCATCGAGAAACTTTGTACAATTTGGGCCTGGTGCAAAGCCAGTTTAAGTCAACGCTAAAGCAAACCAGGCCTTTAGATCCTCTGCTTTGGCATGGATTTATGCATGATGTTTTAGGTATTCACATTAAGCAGCTCTAGCCCAAATCCTTGTAAATAATAGTTGTTTAGAGTATAAATGTAGTAAACCTTACATTTTAAGAGCTTCTTGAGAAGTAGCCAAAGTACTAAATAAGCAAACCTTTACACATTTAACTGTTGACCATTCTGAGCTTACTGAGAAGCTAAAAACAAAGGAAAACTTCCTCAGCAAAAAAAATCCATGCTAGGCTAGACAGAGAAAAAGAGGCTGCAAAGTTGCAACAGGGTGAAATAAAGTAGACTCAGAAGATAGTTAAAATGCTACTCTTGTCTCTGGCGAGAAACCTGACTACACAGCAGTAAGAATGTCTTTTTATTTCCAGAGCTTACTAAGGCTGTGATAGATGTATATCTGGAATATATTTCTTCTTGTGTGAACGGACTACATATCACCATCATTAACAGTAACTCAGCATGTTTATCACAGTGCATTTCAAGGAGGCAAGAAAGCACACAGGTTACTGTTCTAATACTGCAATAAGTCATGGAACCATCAACCTACTCATTGTTTTTAGTGTAAATTTCATATTTCACAAATTTTTTTTCTCCTTAGAAATGGCTTATGCAAAACATAACAGAAATATATTGGAATGCCATGCCCGAGTCTGGGTAGCATTTCTACAGATCAGTTCAAAGCAAAGAGTATTTCTTCACTCGAATGTGTTATGTTGACTGAATAATGTGTTAGTGCAGTCAAGAATACAGTATTTGTCATCCCTGACACTTTGAGAAGATATTTGCTCAAATAGAGTTCAGCCTAGTTCTGCAAAATATTTGTTGCTAGGCTCCTATTCACTATTTGTGGGTAAGATTGGATGCCTCTATTATTTTTAAATTTGTTCCATCTAAGACACTGTTCAGGAGTCTTACTGCTTTCAGCATTCAGATTTCATATCAGTAAGAAGTAATTACCTCCCCGAGAAAATCCCCTTTCGTCCTGATTGAGGCCATGTCACTGCAGCAGAAATGTTATTCAGCAGCCACTGGGCATCCTTGGTGGTGACATCTGTTTGGTTGTCTGGTGAGGGATTGAGGTATAATCAGTCATATAGGTGTTGAATAGTATTGGCTTCCTGACAGACCATCAGAATGGCCATAGAAGCAGCTTAAAAATCAGCCTTTTTGTTTCTGCCACCCAATGAAACACTGTGCTGTTTGGAGATCAGTTCTACTTACAGTATTGCACAAATCAAGACAAGAAGTTACTTCCAAGACAGAAAAATAATATGCTGAAAGAGGAAAGAAAAAAAGAAATTGCTTTGCCTATCAGTTTTTCTCTTTACTAATTTGTGAATGACTAGCTGCCTAACTCACCTATGACAACAGACACAAAGAGTTAAACCTTCCATTTACTCTAGAATTTCTAAATTGATTACATATTATTGCCTTAAATTTAAACAAAGGTAAGGCAGAGCTTACAGTTCTATTGTTATTGGTTTGTGAATAAAAGATGAAGATTAGCATGATTAAAGAGAAGTGAAACAGGGGTTCAGCAGTATTAACTCAAGAGAGTAATTCTTCTGGACACTACTGGGACTGTGTCCATGACTGAGGACAGAAGAATTATGCTCTAAGGAAAGTAAAAAGCAGACCCTGTCTAAACCAGTCCCCTAGGGGGAATGGGAGTGATTACAGGGCATGCTGTTTTCTCTTATTTTATGGGCATAGGCAGCCAACTGAAAAACATGTGAGGAAACCGATGCAACTGGCATCAAAGCTAATGTAACTGAGTCCAGACTAGGTGAAGATTATGAGCTATTGTTTACAGAGGTGAGAGTGAAAGCAGTGACATAGCTACTGAGGTTTTTTTGTCTTAGAGCAAGACCCAGAGTAAAAGAAACAGTTGATACACCTCATTTTCACTGAGAGAAGATCATATGGATAAAAGAAACTGAAGTAGAGATTTGGTGGGTATAGTCTTGGCAGGAAAGCAAGCAAGAGAAATTTGGGGGATTCATCTCACATAACTTTAGGCACTACACTACAGATGGCTATATTAGAACGAATCACCCGGACTCCCTTTAAAGTCAGTAGAAATAAATAGTTGCTTTTAGAGGGTAATTCATCTTAACCTCAAGTAAACAACTAAAATATCTGTGATTATGCCCCAGAAGTCCCTGTTTCTCTGCTTTAACCATGCAGTTGTTCAGATGAGACTGTGCACACGGTAGATGGAGATATGGATCATCCCATGAGGTTTCAGAGGGACTGCAGGAACAAGAGACTGACAAGGTACTGCAGGCAGAAGGGATGTGCTCCCCCATTCAACTCTCCAGAGGCAGATGTGGAGGAAATCTGTAACTAGCCCAGCATTTCTCCAGAAACTTTAATTTTCATCTTTTCTATTTGCTAAGTACCTCAATCTCTGCTAGCTGTATATGGAGGAAAAGAAAACAACAGAAAAACATATCATTCTTTCTTGGATGTTATATAACTAAAAAAGAAAAATTAAAATATAAAGACAGCTTCTAAGTATAACAGTGTTTCAGTACATACTTTCCAAAATTAACATGTTTTATTTATATGTAGATGATGTATGCAACAGCCTTGGCTGCCATAAAAGAGGCTGGAATCAAGCCACAACCCAGAAAAAAGTGCTTTTGCATTCAGTTCCAATGGTTTCACTGCAAGCTTTGCCTAATGAGTTCTCCAGACTTAACTGCAGGCACCACACTCAGCTGGGTTAGTGTCCAGACTTTATAGCTGCCGGACTTGAAAAAGTGCAGTAAGATCTTAAAGCAGGGAAACAAAACCTATATCAGATAGCTAGCAGGACATATTTATTGCACAAGTAACTCTTAGGATCCATTAGGGTCACCATTAAGACCAGTATATTGAAAAGGCTAAAGAAATGGCAGAGGAACTGCTACTTACTTATGTTATGAACAGCATAGGCAGTACCATAAACTTCCAGAAACAGAAACATAAATCATAAGAAAGTTATTGTTCTTCTGGTAACAGGAAGCTAAGAAAATGTTTTTCTCACACTATTTCTGAAGGTATTTCTGGCTATGCAACCATATGTCAGACCAACCCAAGACATTACAAGATAACGTCTTGAAGTAAAACCACCTGATGATAACCACTCAGGAAGATACTACACTTTGCTGACCTTTTCTCTAGCATTTGAGTTTAGACTTAGCTACTGTATAATACCAGAAAATTTATGACTTACACAATTCATATGTGTTTTCTGTGACTGATGCAAAGCTTCTGCGAGTCACAAAAAACTGATGAAGCTGACAAGACAAGAAAGACAGCTCTTACTTTCAGAAAGTTGTACTTCAATGCACTGTGATTGTTACTTTCCCTGCAGTGTTTGCTTAAAAAAAAAACCAAACTAAGGAAGCTGTGAGTCTTAGGGGCTTGTTTCACTAGATATTTTGCAAGAACTTTATAGCAAAAAGAACTTTTCACTGCTCTATCCCTGTTCTGTGAGAGGCAGTAATGTAAAACAGTTTCAGCTTGAAATCTTACTAAAGAACCAGATATTTAGTTTTTCTGACTTAAAGGGAACAAGAGCATTTTAATATGCATTCTTTTCAGCAAGAGAAAGAAAATGCACAATAACGTTTCTTTATTGTGCACACACCAGAAAGGAAAATAACACCCTCTGAATATTCCAATCTTGAAAAGCATACTAGAAATGATGCTCTCCAGCTTTGCCTTCCTGCTTCCCAGCAGTCAGCTGAGGCCTTGGAGCTCACACTCACAATTGCTACATCTAACAGCCAGTCTAATCCCTCACCAATTTATATTTTCAGCTTTCAGTACTTCCTGTGGCCATGAGTTTTGCAATTTACGTGTTGTTTGAAAAGTGCTTCTTTTTGTTAGGTTTAAGTCTACTGTCTAATAACATTTTGTATGACCTGGTGTCGATGCGTTGCCTCTGCAACTTCAGCCTGGCAAAACCTGATTTTATAGACCTCTATTATATTTTCCCTTACCCATTGCTTGAAGAGTCATATTTTATTTAGTCTCTCTTCCCAAAAAAAGCTCTTCAATAATCTGATTTTTATTGCCCTTTTCTGTACTTTTCCATCTCTACTCTATAATTTTTGTAATAGTGGGACCAAAAATGCACATAGAATCCAAGAAATG
The DNA here is from genome assembly GCA_008694505.1 of Cyanoderma ruficeps. Lineage (NCBI taxonomy): Eukaryota > Metazoa > Chordata > Aves > Passeriformes > Timaliidae > Cyanoderma > Cyanoderma ruficeps. The sequence goes on from VZDJ01007747.1 coordinate 32,932,697, forward strand.
AGTGTGCCATTGATTTCTACAGTGACATAGTAATTTCTGTTCTGCTTTGCTCTTTATTCTTATTCTGACAATTCAGATGATGCTTTTTGCTCTTGTAACTATCAGTAGGCACTGAGCTGACATTTTCTGAGAGCATTCACAATGAGTCTAAAATCTCTTTCCTGAGGCTTATTAGGTAATTTAGAAGCTCTTGAAGTATACATCCAGTTAAAATTGTTTTTCTCACATGCACTGAACTTAGCAGCACTGAATCTAATCTAATGTTTAACCACTTGGATGGCTGATATTGTGAGATGTAGCTGTAACTTCTCACAATCCACTTAAGACTGACTTTGCCATCTAACTATACACCTCACTTTTTACTGCTCCATCTGTAAAACCTATCAATCTCTGTCTAATTTACCAGTGCAGTTAATTTTTTTATTAGCACGCCTTATCTGAAGTTTTGGCATAAATTGCTTCAGGGATTCCCTTAATGTACCTTGTTTTATACTGTAACTTTTTCATCATTGTGTATGGTTAGTCTTCTGAGACGAGAAGACCTGTTTGAACCATTTTTTCTTCTGTAATTTTTCTTTCCATTTTTTTTTTTTGCTCCCCCCTCTTTTATTTTAAATCTGGAGCTTCTATTTTATGAGATAGTACCATGAAATATAAAATAATAATATGGGTCTAAAATCCATTAATTTGTAAAATGGATTCAGCATTTAATAAAGAGAAAAGTGAATTAAATAACAATAGACTGCCTGTCAGAAAACAACTGAAAGGTGACACCAGAATGTATTCCATATACTACTTGTACCAAAGTTGTAGACATGAAAATAGACTGCAGCCTACCTCCTAGGCACAATCTCCACCCACAGACAAAAAATTCCTCAGAAGTGTGCAACTGTACAACTTGCATTTCCTTCATTCTTCACAGGAATAAGCAGCTACTTGAGTTATGACTTTGGATTTAAAATAGGAAATATATCCAAAGTCTCTAACAATATGATATTTCAAGTCAAAAACCTTCTTGATGCACTAGGACTTATCTGAAACCTGCCTTTCATAACAAATCAAAATTTGCAGAAGATTTTCAAAACTGAAATGTTTCTTGTTTGCTGTTCACACTGCTGTTCTCTCCTTGTCAGCTCTAGAGAAATTTTGAAAAATTCTATCTCCTTGATTCTGATGTAGATTATACAGTGGGAGGCTTTGGTACTACAAAAACAAAGTCATTGCTTGCCTACACTGTAATGAAAGCTACTGCACGAAACATGACTGTCATAAGTGATGATGGCATTATCTAAAGCATTTGGGCTTATATTTGATTTTAGTGGCTGTGCTGATTATAAAATGAAGAGTTCAATTCTAATGATATGTATGCATTCACTGGGGAAAAAAACTTTATTCACTGCCACTCTTCCTTTCTGCACTGCTGTTTCTGAATCAAATAATAGCTATGAAATGTTTGGCCTGCTACTCATCTGGCTGGGCAAATTAACAACTCCAGAGAAATCTATGAAAATAATATAATCCTAATTTATCTCAATGTCTGTTCATACATATTCCCCTTCCCATGGTTTTTTACTTCCTTTCTTAATTTTGCTTCTCACTACAATTTGAGTTGGGGCAATTTTGTACACCTATAACTAACAAAACAAAATTATCTCAAGTATTTCAAGGGAAAAAATATGTAACACCCCATCAAGAAGAGCAGTCTTATATGGGAGTAAAACAGATTTATGTTTCATTCTGCTCCAAATGGCCTTCCTCTACAAATGCCATCATCCAGTTGGGACTGAGCTTTTACACAGGATAGATTCTATCTCATCTTCCCTGTTCTGGAGTGACTATTTTTTTTTAACATTGATGATAAAGTTTTCAAAGAGGGTTTTAAAATGTTTCTGCACTGCAAATATTGTGTTTTTAAAAACGGACAGCTTTCTCTCCCCATATAATTTGCTACTGCATGTGGTCCTAATGTGCTCATCTCTTTCACCATCTCTTTTTGCATATTTCAATACTTTGTGTTTTTCTTGCAGCTCCAGTTCCTGTGTTGTGTGGCTATAGGAAGATACCATCTTCGTGTAAATGAAAAATTAACAATTTTTTTATTTCTCATACCTGCAAAGAAGTGATGGAAACATAATTCAGGTGGATCTTAAAATATTAAAACTCACTACTGTTTTTGAAAGTCAGCAGGTTTTGGAAACATAATTATAAAGCAAATTTCATAATTTCAAAAAGTGGGTGAAGATGCTGAAAGAGATCCTTGGACCTGATCACAAATTTACAACCAGACTGTCAACCATCATGAATATCCCAGTGTTTTACTTCCTTCCCTACAGGGACTCTAATGCCAAACCTACTGGTTTCTAAGCAAGGATGAGGATAAGAAAATTCTGTATGGATTCTTTTAATCCATAATTTTATTACAAGATTCTAAATGTTAGGCTTCCTAATGGAGGTCTCACACTACTGTATAAGGTACTTTTTTTTTTAATTTATCCTTCTACTCTAGAGCACAAAAGCTTTTTTTCAGAAGATAAGACACACAGAGGGATTTTTTCATCAGATCAAAAGGGTTGAAATACTTTATACTGTCACTTCTCTGTCTGTTGAAGTTTGTCTGTGGCACTTCAGAGTCTTTTATAGGGTGCTTTTACTTTATTCTGTAGTCGGATAGCTTCCCAAAATGTCCTTCCAGTTTTCCATTTAAGAGATGTGTGGGATGAGTAGATATCGTAGCTGCTAAAACTATTTATTGTTTTCCTGAATGTGGATTATATTTTGTTGCCTATAAGAAAGCAGTCATGGAAAGAGATAATATCATCACTTAATATTTATGAATGTATAGTTTTCTTTTAATAGTGAAATTGATGCTTGTCCCTAGGACAGTTTGTTTTACTTCTAAAATGGAACAATAAACAGGATCACCAGATAGCTTTTCAGATTCATAAATAAAAAAATATCTGCTTATTAGCTCTTTTTTTATCTAGCTTTTTGAATCTTGTTCTTGAGCCATTTACAGTGTGTTCCAGGGAAGTTATTCAGTAAGCCTCTAGTTTTATCACATTCTCCTTGGTTGTGCAATTCATTTAAAGACTTATTCCCTATTTTACTGAAGGTTATGCTCAAAGATGTGGTTATGGATATGTGCATCTGTGTGAGTATTTATGGAAATGTCAGCCTCCAGGGAATTGCCTGTGACGTACACAGATTTATTTATCTGGTTTTTTGGAGCATAGTTTCAAAATAATTGCCAGGTGAGATTGAGATTTTATTGCTGGTCCTCTCTATTTTACAGCTTTGCTGAAGTGGTTTAATTATCAGCTATTAGAGGTGATAATTCATGCACCAAATCTGAAGGGAGTATAAAAAAAAAAAACAACAACTAAACCCTCAGTACGCCTTCAATGCTAAAGAGAAGAGCTCCACATGCTATTTATACCCCTTAAACTTGCTTTTGAAATAAGCCACGGGGTATTGCTGCTTTTTTATTCTTGGGTTTTTTTTGGTCATTGTGTCCTTCAAGTTGTGCTCGTTGGCTGTGGTTTTGCCAAGGGGCTGGTGGGCTGTGTGACACCACAAATGGTGCTGCAGTAGAGACACAGGCTCGCTGCTGATGGCTCACACTGCCCCGGGGCAGGGCTCACTGCTGCCAGCACCTGGCAAAATACCAGCTGTGCCCTACTAAGGCCAGACACAGGGGATGCCTGCTGATGCTTGGGTTCAGGACTGATGGGTACATACAAAGTGCTAACCCTCAAACTCTCTTTCAAAGATAAAGTACTCAAGCAAGGTGTTTAGCTGAAGCTGCTGGATACGGGGATAAAACTGGGGAAATGGCACCTCCATGGGAAGACGGTCACGAGGAAAGAGCAGAAACATATCTGTACTTTGAACTATTCTGAAATCATGATACCAATATCTATGCATCCTCTGTGGAACCATGTTAGTCTGATGTTTATGAAGTTAAAAATAATGCCAAAAATCTGTGTCTGATGTGAGGTGTTGATAACATCTATTACATTAATAAGGTAATACATGTCAATAACAACTTTTTTCTGTTTGTTTTTTTTCTTTCCAAACAAAGCTGAATGTCTTTGAATCCAAGGCTCCTCAAACCCAGGTGACTCAGGCATCTTGGTTCTCTTTTGTTTGTTTTATAAAGCTGTATGTACCCTGAAGATAAAATCTCTACTTTTGTTGCTTGTTCCTACCTTGTATTCTTTCTCAGCTTTTCTCTATTTACAAAGCAAATAGAAAACCTGTTTTGAGACCTAAGGAAAATGGTGAAGGTTTTGTAGATTACAATTAATTCAATTAAATTGCTTTCTGTATTAAAATAATGCTTTACTTTAGAAAGTATTTTAGCTGCAGAAAAGTTGGTATTTTTAATCATCATAAGCATTTTGATGGAAGCTTACGTAAGCATATGAAGTAGTAAAATGATCACTGTGGCTAATATCTCAAAATTCTTAATTTTAAATGAAATGTCTTCCACTCTAAGCTTTCACTAAAAAAAATAAATCTCAGACATTGTTTTCTTATTTTTTGCTGAAATTTCAAATTTTAAAAAAATGCACTGAATTAAGAAGAGAGAAAGAACACTAAAACAGAACAAAAAAAGTAAAAAATCAGTAGTTTATACTTAAAGAAAAAGTATTTTAATTAGTAAAAACAAGATAAAAACTAACATAGAAGGAATAGAATAAAAAAGATAAATTAAAAGGAATATAAGCTAAATCTATTATTTTCATTAAAAAGGAAAGTAATTAAAATAAGAAAGCCAAGGAGGTCACATGATTTCATGTTGCAGCAGCCCTCTTGTTAGACAGTAGAAATGAGCCGAGACATAGACTCATTCCTAATAATTCTTCTTTATCACAGCATGAAAAGGGTCCTGGTTTACTCCTCTTTACAGCTCAGCATCCTGACTCCAGCTATTCACTGACTCTGGCTGCAGCAAGCTCCTACTGTAGGTTTCCCTTGTAGCCTCTGACTGCAGGCTTTTACCTGGCTAGACTATGGGTGCAGACCCAGGCTGACCTTGCAGCAGGGAGTCTCCCCAGGGTCCTTCTTCTTTAAGACCCTTATGTTCATGATCCTCCATAATGATCCTCTCACTAGCTATCCCACTCCCTTTTATCACACTTATCTTTATTGGGTATATCTGTGACTCATCAGGGGTGAGGCTGTATTGGGTAATTAACACAGCTGTTACTTGTCAGGGGCAAGGTCGCCTGTGTTCTGTTCAACAACTGCAGTTCTAAATTTATCAATATTATATGTCAAGAAGTTATTTTAAATTATGCATATTTCAAACCCTCAATTTGGTCCTGGTTTTCTTTGGTTTTCTCCTCCTAAAAGGAAATTACATCTCCCCAGTCAATATTTTCATTTATTATATTTCAAACCATGGTTTAAAAAATTATTCCCTATTTCTCAGTTTATGCTGCCACAGTCAGTAGAATTGTGTGTTGCCATTTACTTATTCTTATGACTAGCATTTGAGAGAAAGAAGCTGCACTGAATCCTTAATACTGCTTCAGTGAGACCAAGGACTCCATCATCCTAAAGTGGCAATTGAGGGTACTATTGAGGAAACACCATAACTGACACATTCCTTCAGTATTATTGAAGACAATGAGGCAAATTATGCCCTCGACATTAAACATAAATTTTGTTCATATGGATTTGGCTAAAAACCTTGTCCATATTGGATGATAGTACTCTGAGGGTATTGTAAAGGGGTAGGGGAAAGGGAAGCAGAGGAAAAGTAGAGAATTTTGGGGGTTCTTCTGTGGATAAAAATACTTTTTTATTGACTCATTTTACCTCAGATGAGTATGTTGTGAGGATTTTTAGTTTATCTTCTTACTGCAGCAGATGGGGACCCCAGCTGCTTGTTTCTTTCCATCCTGACAATCTGGTTATATCAGTTTTTCTAGCAGCTTGCACGATGAAGGCTTAATCACAAAGAAAGAAGCTAGAAATATCCTTTCTTTAAAAAACCAAACTGAAGCTAGAAATCTGTTTCCACCTTTTCTTCCAACTTGGGTCACTGGTAGTGGTGATACCCACTAAGGGCATAGGCTATCTTTGTTAACAAAAGGGTGACCAGAGGACACCTTGCTTCTCATTAAGCAGCCTATAGTTCTCTTCTACAAAATATAGGTGACTAAGCGATTGGTCTCTCAGTCCAAGAGATTTCTCATCAGACTGGCACAAGGCAGGCTTTGCATTTCTAAGTAAAATTTGCTCAGGTTTATAAAATTTGAGGATTTTATTTAATACTAATGTAAGTTAATTGGACAATGTGAACTGTATGGCTCAGCCTCTTTACCCAAAAGCCATTATGACAATTTATTTAGAGGGAGACCTGATATTAAATTGCAGCACTGGTGGCTGTGACTCCCTAAACAATTGTCTTGAGAAACTTTATTTTTGAGATTGTTCCTAACCTAATGAATTAGGGTCTAGTTGGTATTGAATCAGGGAGAAAGACAACATGAAAGATTTTGAAGAGTGAAAGAAGAAAGTGACAATGAAAAATTTTTAAAAGCTAGTCACATTGAGAATGTCTTCTCTGTCTGGTAAAGTAGGCATATAAAAAGCAAAAAAAAACCCAAACAACTGCAAGACTATTTTCATGAAGTTTTGTGGAGCAGAATTTAAAATTATTATAGGTAAGGTCTTGAACCCTCCTTCAGCTACACATTTAAAATGTAGTGAATAGTCTAAGGAGTGAAATCTAAAAGGTTTGTTTAATGAAATATTTTCCATAAGACCTTTGCAGAAATGGGAGGAAACAAAGCATTAACTACAGTGAGAGGAAAGATATGCAGTCAAGTTATTTATCTCATGATACAAAGAAGCCTCTGTTTCACTCTTCCATTACATTCTCTTTTCATACTAAGCAAGATATTCAAGCCAAACCTTATATAGCAGGTCATGAAATAAAAAAAAAAATCCCATTTTTGAAACATTCAGCTAGCATAAAGCATTTGAGATCTGCTTTTTGAAAGTTTAGTGGATTCACTGTTGTGAGTTAAATTGACAAAATTTGTTTCTTTTACATGGGAAATTCTGTATAGTACTGTCTCTTCTGAAAATATCAGGTGATAGCTATCTCAGAATGGGCATGCGAGACTAGTGGAGATTTTGACCTTTATACCTCTGTGCTGCCGCTGCAGTGTGTTCAGTTCCCCAGTACTGAGACTGGCTGGAACTGCAGGCAGAAAGGAGCAGTCCTCTCTCCAGAAAGTGTTTGAATAGTGTGGAGCATGGGGCCACATATTAAACAACTCTCCATCTCCATAACACTCTGCTTCATCTTGTCTGAGAGGTGTATTGGGCTTTAACTGGATGAATGTTACTGCTATGAGTGCAGAGCGAGTGCTAATTCCTGAGGGGGCTGTTGGTAGCCTCTTTAGAGCTGTAGTAAATAATGACTAAGTCCATGAATTACACAGAGTTAATGCACTGAGGCTGGTGTTCTCTGTATGCCTTGTCTTGCATTGTAGCTGGTCTACTATTTACTGTATACTCTGCAGTTTCCAAGAATGTTAAGGCAATCTTTGACCATGAAGAATCTCACAAGTAAGTGCTCTGCTCTGTCTGCTGAACCCCAAAGTGTGGACTGTTGCCCAAAATATGACTGAACTATTCAATATCTTTTACTTTTTCAGCCTGGGAAAAAAATCCCATGGGAGCTACTTTGAGGCAGAGCAAAGGTTGATTTTCTTGTGCTATTTCACCTCTTCCAGTTCTAACCTGAAGTGGAAAACATGTCGGTGCATGAAAATTTGAAGATGATTTCCAAACACTTTCTCACTAGCAAAAAGGTGCAGTCTGAGCTCAGATTAGATTCCAGCTGCTCTGCTTATTTGTCTTAGTGAAAGATTTGTCTCTTCTTCTAGCATGATAAATCTCAACAAAGGAAAACACAGTCTCCAAAAGCAGAGTGTACCTACCTGTGGAGTGGGAATCACCTTACCTAACTTTATCAGTTATTTTCTCCAGGTTGACTATGTTCCATCTGCAGGCAAATGAGAGAGAAGCATTCCTTAAAGCTGATTCATCCCATCCTGCCTGTTCAATGCAGGTGAGTAAATTGCCATCAGGATTTGCCTGCCACTTGCTTTTTCTCCCTGCACAAGCTCTAGAGGGAACCTAGATAACCAGTTTAGACTGTATAATTTTTAGATGAATGAAGATAAGTGTGATGACTCCTATCCTCAGGTGTGCGTCTGTGTGAGAGAAAAAGCTTAGGTGGTGGGAGAGATAAAAGATGGGCACCATTTAAACACAATGTGAGAGTTATCTTACAATCTTTCTTTCTGTATGTGTTTGCTTATCTACTGTCTGTGTGTGGCTTTGTTAGTGTGATTTTCTTTTACTTCAGGATAACCACAAAAAGGGGTTGCAGAGCAAATGATGTTTCCGATCAGCAACAGGCAACACTGCCAGCCATTGGATCCTGCTGAATATCCACCCACAGGATCACCAACATCTTGGAAATCTCATGAGCAATACTTCAAAGCGCAGACTGGCATCGTGTTGCATGGTGCCTTAAGGGTTCAAATGGTTTGGAAGTGAAATCGCTTCCATGGTTTCTGTGATTTGCATGTGAAATTGATTTTATTGGATTTATTTGATCAGGAGGCACAAGTGTTTCCCCAAGGAGTATAAATAAACATGTTACTAGAAACTGAGTAGATGTGATGAACCATAAATCTGGGAAGCAGTGGCTGAATGTTAGCAAATTTTACATAACTGCAGTTATTTTATGAGGTTTTGATTTCCTGTATCAGTTCATGTTAGAGAAAGAGGCAACACTTTGAAAGGACAAATTGAATGAAATTCAGGTGGATGCCAAACCCCATCATTTTCAGAAATACATTCCTGGCTTTGAAATCTATTAATACTTTGTACTTGAAACCCAGATACATTGCTTCCTCTGACTGATTAATAATTTTCTTTGAAACGTTAACATTTATTATTTATCACTGATCCCTATTTAAAAGCCCATTTTTCTCCCTCAGTTATGACAGTGGAAAGCTCAAATCTATTACAGCGAAGCCTGTAGTCCTCAGCATCTTTAATTGCTGGGTTGTGGCCTGTACCCCCCCTTGCAATGCAATGTCTCCATACAGACAAAATGAAGCAGTACCAGCAGCTGCTGCCCCTGCCAGGCCCTGTGTGGGGATATCACACCCCTGCAAGTGAACTAAGTGATCCTCAGCGCGTCACCTCCTCACCAGCATACACCTTCTGTGATGCCTCTTGTGACCATGTTATTAGCTTAAATGTACTGAAAATTAAATATTTTTTCCCCTACTCATTTTATAGAACAAGTAATGGGAACTTCAAATGCCCACTTGTTGTGGGTTCTCATAGTGTCCGTGGGCCTTGTCTTTCTTTAAAGCCCATCAGCTCTCCTGGGGCTGCAAGGAGAGCCCAGCCTCAGAGGTCACTTTCAAGCACACCTGGCTTTTAATGGCAGAAAAATATGTAGAGCATCATTCTTATAAAAAGGAATTAATCTCACCTAAATTTAGTTGGTAAAAATTAGGTTTCTGGTCCCAGCCTGTCAGCCAGATCCTTTTATGGTCAGTGGAGAAGGACATGCTCTTCCAGAGGATGATTTAGTAAGACAAGTGCTGCTCTTGTTTCTTTGTCAAAGAAAATTTTGAGATAGGAATGATTTTTTTTAATCATAGCTGTCTACCAGTTCTATGTGCAGGATGATAAACTGATGACAACCACTATGAAACAAATTACTCAGTCCAGTGTTACTTCTTATATATGAGCTTGTTCTAAGGAGGAGCCAAAGTTTCCAAAGTTTCAGTGCTACACAAGTTCTTCAATAAGATGTGCAGTACTAAACCACAGGCAATTAGAATCTAAATTATCTCACTGTTTAACATTCAAGATGAAATATTTTCTTATGTTTAGATTTCCAGTTTAGGGGAAAAAATACTATTTTCTGCAAGGTCCAAAATCAAGGGTAATGTAACAAGCAATGTAAAAAATTTTACAATAAAAAGTTGACAGAGTAATTTAATTGAAAGAATTTTGGTTTGGAAAAGTATAATTATTTGCATATTTTTTTTCTATTCACATAAACATACAAAAACTCCATAAAATATTCTTATGAGCCACGATGAAGACTCCTCACATAAGAATTGGTATTACCCCCTGTGGCTGTTACAATCTTTAATTGGTGTATGTAATTTCAGTTGCTTGGTAACAATAACATAGAATTTCCACACTCCTGTGTGTTTAAAATCTCTACTTAAAAATCAGAGTTCTCTTTAGAAAAACATCCAAAGCCAAAATAAGACAAGTAAAAGTGTTGAGCATAGAAATTTCACAAGTATTTAGCATTTTGCTCTGATTTTCTGATGCAAAATTAAGCAGTGTAACTCCATGACATTCATAAATATTTTTTGTGGGGTTTTTTTGGGCATGGAATTCCCAAATAGAAAGGAAACTTAATAACAGGAAGATGGAAGCTTTGTCCCTATTCACAATTCTAAATTTGATGGTTTCATTGATTCCAGTGAATTTTCTTGCCTTGGAGAGTCTTGACCTTCACCCAACAAGTTGAAAAGGACTCCTACTTCATATCAGCTGAAGGTAATTGTGGTTGCTCAGGTCTTGGGCCATGCCAGGTCATAGGTACCATGCTGTAAATCACTAACTGTGGTCCACATATACCTGGAGTTGTTTCTGACAAATTATTGCTTTGAACTAGAAGCATTCATATTTTTTTACACTGTTATTCTCCTTTAAAAGATTCCTTCTAATTTTCCCTTTCTGTGCTATGCAATATTTTTGAAGAGAAGACTACTTATTTTCTGGAAATGCTTGTGTTAAACAGAGTCCATGATACTGTTTTTCAACACTCCCATGACTATTTGCCCAAAGCCATGTGTTCTTGCTCACCTTAAACCTCATTTCTAAGATTTTGTGGGTCTTTGCCATATCCATCAGAAAACGTTCTTGGTCCCTGAATAGAATTTTGAGATACCATGGATGTGAATAATAAATGTCTTTTATCTTTACAGAAAGTCACTGATTTTATGGTGCTCTTTGCTCACCTTCAGATCCAACATTGCCTCATCCATCAAACTCTTGCCTACCCTCATGTCTAAAAGCAAAACCAACAGAAAACTAATAATCAGCAAAACCCTCTGTGAGAAACAGAATGACATGAGCCTCACAGAGCCATTGGGAAACAAGCACGTTGCTTTAGCTGAGTTTCATCTATACTTAGAATTTTTGCCGTGACTAATCCATTCTTTCACTCTAAATTTGCCATGGCAAAACGACACGCCTGAATCTTTATACTGAACACCAAACACAGCTAAACCCTTCACATGTGCTATCAGGGAGCTGCTTGCTTTCACCACCAGAAAGGTCATGCCAGAATGGTCAGAATACTGAACAGCCTGGGATAGAAAGAAGTGGCATATTGTTATGCAGAAATCACCCTTTTCACTTGTGTATGAAATTACAGTGTCTACATGCATCACTCTCTAAAATAAGACCAAACCATATGGAGAGATTTTAACCTCTCTGCCATAGCAAAATTGCATTACAACACTGTAATTCTCATCCTCTTTTAACTCTTGCAACTATTGCAGTTATGTGCACGAGGAGTCTGCAGTGTTTCCTTAGCTGGGTGTTCAGTCTCATGCACAATTCTATGAGAATAATATCACATCAAACTCCTTAAACTTGAACTAGAAAACAACAGAAGGAAGATAATGCTTAACCTCTTACACACCCATGATAGAAAATCAGAAAAAAAAAAATAAATGTAGTTATTTGGCCATCCATCTCTTCTATTTTTCCAGAAAAATGCAAACCATGATCCTGGACACTGCTGTGGTTTCTTGATTTGACATATGTCCCCTGTTTTTGTGAGAGAAGGCAAAGTACAAATGAATTTCAGTAGACTGTCTCCTTTAGACTGTCCATTTCTGCTCAGATTATGGAGAAAAGAAGCTCTACTCCTACTGTGTAGCAGAATACCCAAGCCAGACTTTTACAATGTGCAGAAGTTTGGACTTTCTTTGTGACCTTTCTCTTGATTAAGCTTCTGTGATGATAATGAGAGAATAAATCATCTCTGTTAATTATGAAGTATGAGCTCAACTGCTTAGCTTGTACAGCAGAGCAGAACAAGAGCACAGCCTAAGAGCACTGCCTTAGAGATACTGTCAGCTTCCACCAAGGCTGTATGTCTTGACAATAAACTCTTATGGGACGTGCTATGCTCCTCCACGAGGAGCCCACCTTTCCCTACCTGCTGCTGGGGCTGCACTCATATCTCTTATTTCATATCTTGTGATAGCTTGAAAAACATGCAGCATCTTTAAAATGTGCTGTCACAGATGGTTCATTGGACAAGTCTCCTGCCCTGGCTCACAAGCAGAGGAGAAATTTATGTTTCCTACATTTTTCCTATAGCTGCTCAGCAGAGGTTGGGACAGAGCCTCAGGCATGTTCTAAAGCTTCACTAATGTTTTCCATATCTGCAGAAATAGGGCCAAGTCCGAGTCCCTTAGCAGTCTATGGTGAAACTCACTCTGAGTATTGGGACAGATACTTGGCCTATGTTCCTTAATTTGTGTTATTTTATCTGGTAGTCCCTTGTGCTTGAGGAATAAACCATTAAGAGCGGATTTATATATCTCCTAAGAAAGAATGAGAAGTAACTCAGAATACAGAGAAAAAGGAGAAAAAAAGAAACAAAGCTCCAAAACAGTTTATCATGGTACTGACAGCCTACAGAGGAGAGAAATGGGGTAGCTGTGTTGCATTCTCAGTCCTGGAGGACCTAGTGAGGGAATCTGAGCATCAGGCTTGGCAAGGCTGCTCTGCATATCTGCGAGGCAGGGTGGAGCATCCTGCACTGGGTCACACGGTGAGCAGAACAAACTTGTAAGCTTCTTCCTTCTTCAGAACATACCAAACCAGTGAAAGCATGTATAGCCTTAAGCTCAACTGTTCATGGCAGTGAAATACTTTCTGTGATAGCTTGTTTTGCTTTCTTCATTTTTATTTCCTTTCCTGATGGTAAATTTCAACTTAACAAAAAAATTATTACCTTTATTTATATTGCATAATATGCAATTTTATCAAACACCCTTCTGAATGAAGAGTGTAGGAGAATTGATAAGGTCCAATTTAACTGGCCTGCTGCTGTAAGATATTGAAACTGGGGTCATTCCTGTGCACCAGAACAACAAAGCCAAGAATGTACTGCAGGACAGACAGTTGGTGACTCAGGGGGAGGGACTTTGAGGCTGCCAGTGTCCCTCTCCCTACTGGCTTCCCTGAAAGCTACAAAGTGTGGTTGGTTTATTTGCCATAAAGGACCCTACATTCCTTGGCATCCTAATCAAGTACTGCAAATTGGAATAAAGGGTGTGTATGTGTGGGGTTGTGGTTTGGCATTTGTCTTTTGCTTGCATAGATTTATCTTCTGCTTGGAGCTGCATGAGCTCACTCTAAGAAATTCCTATTCTATGAGGTGGCTGCCAGGAATACAGTAGAGGATGTCTGTTACTCCTAGAATTTACCTTCATTTGCTCAAGAAGTTAGACCTATCATCCAAGCCAATGATGATGCAGAGGGAATTAGGAAAACTGTTTCTAAGGTTTTTAGAATGTGATCATGCTATCATAAGCCTCAAGAAGACTGGTTCCCCCAAAAACATAATTTTTGTGCTTGACTTATGGCTCTGTCCTGGATCAGGTAGGGAAGTCTGCCCAATGCATAAGGGCTTCTCAGGGCAGAAGTTATCTCCAGTCATCTGGGAAGGTGTCCAAGTGGGCCAGTTGTGTGGCCATGGACACATGGAGCACTGCCCTACCCTGAACTGCAACTCCTCTGTCTTCACCAAGTTTCTATCACCATTAGACCATCCAAGTACTTCAGTTATATCTATGTGGGATGGAAAGTATGTGAGTCTTTTTCCCCCCTCTTTCTTTAAGTGTGCATGTTATTTTGTGTTCCTGTTAGAGAAGGCAGATGGAAAGATTTACACCTTGCACTTGAAGCTGAATGTGTTGACATTTACTGTAGACCTTAGAGACTTTATGTGTCTTCACTGTCTCTGGCTAAGCTTCAAGGAAGTCCTTGCCCAGACAATCTTTGCCTCCTCAGAGAAACTTCCATTCCATTAGGACAAGGGAGCTGATGCCAGTTTGGAGTTGTCTTTTTCTCTGAAGTTTGTACCAAGCAAACACTACAAATGAAGTCAGTGTGCCCAGAATCCACCCTGCATATCCCATTTAACAGAATCATAGACACATAAATTGTTTTAGGTTGGAAGAAACCTTAAAGATCAACTGGTTCCCAAACTCTTCCATGAACACCTTTCACTCGAACGGTTGCTCAAAGCTCCATCCAGTCTGGCCTTGAGCACTTCCTGAGATGGAGCATCAATATTTCTCTATTCTAGTGTCTTATCACCCTCACAGTAAATGACTTCTTAATATCTAATATAAACTTACCCTCTTTCAATTTAAATCCATTCCTCCTTGTCCTGTATACCCTTGTATAAAGTCCGTCTCCAGTTCTCTCTTAGTATCCCTTTAGGTATTGGAAGGTGCTATAGGGTCTCCCTGAAGCCTTCTCTTCTCCAGACTGAACACCCTGGGTCTCTCAGCCTGTCCTCACTGGAGACATGTTCCAGTGGTCATCTTCATGGCCCTCCTGTGGGCTCACTCCAACAGTGAGTACCTCCTGTACTGAAGACTTCAGACCTGGATTTAACACTCCAGGCTGTCTCAGGCAGCCTGGTCTCAGCAGAGCAGAGTATCATCTTCCTTCACCTGCTGGTCACGCTGATGCAGCTCAGGATACAGCTGGCTTTCTGGGCCATGAGTGCACATTGCTGGGCCATGTCCAACCCCTCATCCATCCACACCTATCCCAAATCTCAGAGCTTCCCTCAACTCATTCTCTTCCCAGCCTGATTCTGTGCTTGGGATTATCCTGACTCAGGTGCAGTGTCTTGCACTTCGTCTTGTTGAGTTTCATGGGGTTGACATGGGGCTACCTTTTGGGAGGCTGGTAATAGAGATTATCTCTCTTCTGCTGGTGTGCTGCATCCCAGCAATGTCATTTTTACTGTGGTTGATATTTGCATGAAACCAGGTGATTTTGTTGCACCAGGTACCTCTGTTATGAGTTGAAAGCAGGGAAGGGTATCAGTTGTGGAGATTTTCTTCTCACATTTGTGATTTTATTTTTCAATATGTGTTTCTCTAAACAAGCAGAGAGATTAATTTTCATATGTGAAAAGATTTACTACCTGCAATATTGCACTGAAGTAGTAATATTTTTTGACCACTCTTGGAATGAAATATTTTAGTTCTATTTTTAAAGACTGTGAGAAAATCAGAAGTCTTGGCAATAAAATAAAGTTGTTTATTATTCAGAGCAGAATATTATTAATAGGAATATATTATGGATAAGGAGATAATTCAGTCACTGTACTATCTAAATGTGCCTGCCAAGGGCAGGCTGAGGTGAGGTATCTTTTTTTTTATTTCATGTTATTTGTGAACTTGTATAGAGCAATGTTGAAACCGGTGTCTCTGTTGCCTGTGAAGGCAGACATGGACATGAGCACAAGATTGAGAATTGATATCATGTTATGCAGCTATGCTGCAGTCCTTTCAATAAAGCCTGCTTCTATAGCATTAAATAAAGTCAGCCACACCTTATCTTCTGCTCCTTAGGGCAAAGAGCCTGACATGACTTGTCTGCATGGTTGGCACTTTGGTGGCTGCAAAATGCAGTGGCCAGTGAATCTTTTCCTGGGCTCAGGTTCCCCAGTGCCCTCCCCTTCCCCCCAAAATCGACTGGGTCAGTCTAGCACCAGCCCCAGAGAGCCATGGGCAGCTAGTGACAACCTTCTGCCTGGACCCTTGGCCCTCTTCCCTGTGCTGATATATCTATTTTCCAACTTTGCAAAGTAGTGGGTATTGACTTTTGCATTTGTTTGTTATTAAAAAAAAGGGCCACTGAATACGTGTCTCGTATACATCCTCTTTCGCATCATTGTTGTCAATCTATATATTTTATCTTGACATTCTACATGTAGATTCTTATGTAATAAGAGTTAATTTATATTCTGGGATTTACTTTCAGCCACAGCTCTATGATATGTACTTACAAGAGGTCCTTTTCCAAGTTTAAGTGTCCTCCTGTAATCTGTGCAGTGAGAGGGAGACAGACACAAAGAGTCCTTAGGAATAAGCAAAAATGAGAAAAAATGGGATTTTGCTCTAGAATGATGGTCTGGATGAGCTTATCCTTCCCCATCAACACAGCAGATAGTATAAGAATGATCTAGTTAGCTGAGATTAACCACACACACCCTGGGATGCTGAGTACCCCTTATGGTTGCTTTCTGTGAGATTAGATGCACAGTTAGAATAATTGCTGCTACTCACATTTTATGTATCATATTTTACATTACTGTTATTTTGCACTTATTGGGTCACATTGCCAAAATTAATTAATAAACCACAGTTCACAACCTGTCATCTCATGTGCATCTCCAGCTGGACTGTTCTCTTCTGACACTTGCCTTTGGAATGTGTAGCATCCCAGTGTAAACAAATGAGGTTCCTTATGTGAAAAAAATGTTCCCAAAGGGAAGAAAAGTTTCACAGTCAGACTTTTAGTTTATTGTACATGTTAAGATCTGATTATTAGAGATACTTCTACCAGAATTAAGGTGCAAATGAGACCATATGCTGAAGTCAATAGTATGGATTTTATTTAACAGTAACGTGAGATAGAGATAGCAAGAAATAGAAAAGAGGGGAGAGATGGGGAAAAAGAGAGTGAGAGAGAGACGCATAAAGTAGAAAGATAGTCACCACTGCAAGAGTCCAGACAGTCTCATTGGTCCTCTTCGCTCTGGCTTCTTGGGGTCCTGAAAAACAGAGTTCAATGGGTTAATATATGTTTGGGTACAGTGGGAACACCCAAGCACCTCTCCCGGAGGAGAGAGGTTTATACTGTCTTTTGCAATACGGTGGATCTTGCACAGTTCATGGTGGAAGGCCTCAGAAATGAGTCTGGAGGAGCTTTGGAGGTCTTTGATGGTTTATGACACCTTCTAAGACATGACAGGTCAGCGTAGTTGAGCCGGTTATGCCCCATCAGGCGGGAAGAATACTCTCAAGCCTACCTGTGAATGTGAATGTCCCTTGTGAATTTGACCTTCTGGAATATGGGGAGTGGAAGGAGGAATTTTACGACAGAGCCAATTGTGTAAGAGAAGACAATTGACATAATTGGCATGGCAAAAAGCACCATCCTGCCTCTGCAGGGTTTACTTCTTATCTGACTCAAAACCCACCTTTCAACTTCTGGGAAAGAGTTACGTGGACCAGAGGCTTCACCACCACATACCCAAAAACTCTTCTCCTTTCCCTCATTTGGGCAGGGGGAAAGTGCAAACATGGTCTTATCGAATGGCTGATTGTTTCATTAACCATTAACATTTCAGTCTCTCATAGACCAAATTCCCAGAATCCAGCAGGCACATTTTGTGCGGGGTGGGCTTTGGTGGTTTTGGCTGAGCAGTTGCTCCTTTGCACATTTTGCTACTGCAGGCAAAGTCATTTGGTGATCTTAACAGTGTTTGAGGCAATTGTGATCTTTACATCTCTAACAACATGCTTGAAGCTAAGTACATTACTGAAGAGAAAACATCTTTTTCTCTTTTCCTGAAAAATGTCTAATTTTAAAAGTTTAATTTTGTAGCCTCTGGGTAATTAATGCATGTAGCAAAATTATTTAGGAAAAATGTGTGAATCTGAATGTGACCCATAAAGCAAAACGATAACAGTGATTCTGACAGCAGGAAAAGTATTTCAAAAGGTGTTTCACACACTTCATACAATCCTCTTTTAACTATGTTTGATTAGCTGGATTAGATCTCCTCTTTCTCCAGGAAGAGAGATGTGACATGATACATAGAGGGGGACACAATTCATTCAATGTGACAGTCCAGCCCATGGGTGAAGGAAAGGATATTTTTCAAGTTAACATTTCCTACGATGCTACTTCTCTAAACTGCATCACTAAAATTTCCCATGGTGGTATCACAGAGAAGTTAACCGGCTTAATAAGATTGCATAACCTTCTCAATCATATCACCTTTGACATTAGTGACATAACTGGATGTCAGCCATGGAGTTGTTTCTTTAAGTTTCTCTGCATATGCACACATGGGATTCCTGTGGGGTTTTTTCATCTCAACGCTACTTGCGTTATGAGTCTTATGAAATCATGTGGATGCCAAAGTACTGCAGTTAATAGGATTAATAAAGACTGCCACGAAATTGACATTTTTTACGGACTCAAAACCAGTTTTATAGATTTCCACTTTATTTTTATGTCTGACACTTTTCACAGCATGATGGATAATGTTACAGTGACAGTAAATAGAGTTGACAGTAGCAAGACTCCTCATGGAAAGCAACATTTTTTTTTAATGGCTCATCTGTTGGACATCTCTGCAGTTTGACTCCAGGTTGCAACCATTTTCATGCTATAACCAGAGGGTCATGTGGACTGTGATTTTACCTTGGAGGTTTAGCTAACATGGAATCACAAGGCTTGTGCAAAAGTGAATTTTATTGCAGCCCTCTGAAGAATTTTCACTACATTCTGACTTTGCGGGGCTTTTGACTTCAAATTTGTTTCAAATAGTTATCCATAGTGGTTGCAGGTGTTTCATTTGAGTCAACTGCAAACCAAAGAAAGAAGTCAGTTGCAGTGAGTAAGAGATTCTGATATTGAGCCATAAAAGATAATTTTAAATTAATCATATGGTAGAAGCTGCCCAACTTAACTGATTTTACAGAAAGACTTTGCAATAACTAGCCGCATTAAAATGTATTGTCTGTATCTAAGTGTTTGGGCATAACAGTAATGAGTGCTAGGGAAACAGAGAAAATTCATATTAATTAGCAGTTCGAATAGATGATTGGAAAAAACTATCAAGAACACTTTTTCACTAATCCCATTCCTTATGAGTTGCTGTGGGGCTGCCTGGACCAGTCTACATGGGAGATTGTAACTGCCATGACCATGGACATCTAAGGCTTAAATTTTGCAGAATGATAAAATAGAATAAATATTAATAGATTAAAATTTGAAGAATGATAGATTGCAGATAAACTTGAAAAAGTGCTTATTTGTTTCTTATTGAATGGCGGCTTAGACAAAAGGTCCTGGGAATAATTGTCTATTGTCTCCTCTTTTTTACAGCTGATTTTGTCTCAGCAGACGGTGTCACCTGATGCTGTCCCAAGGCTTGTATTTAAACTCAGTCGAGGGAAGCTCAGTGTATTCATATGTAAAAATGATTAGCCAACAGTATGATGACTCACCACACTGGATCTCTTGTGTTTTACAAAGTTCAGCTTGTGACCTTTTCAGGGTAAATATGATACGATGGAAATGTGCAAGACATCTACATTAAACCTTGGATTCAGTCATTTTACCTTCAGTTGGAGGTTGGATGAATTTTATGAACATGGCAGGGCTCAAGGAATATGCACATGGCTTGACAGTGCTGTGCTCCTCATGAAGGTAGAGATTGCCAAAGTGCTCTCTTTCCTAAGCTCTAAGCACAGCCTCTAGGATCCCCATCTTGGTATAAATCCCAAAATAAGTTTGAAGTACCACAAACTGGCTTTTCAGAGACATTCTTTTTGCTTAAATTCATATTTTTCATTCAATTCATTTGGCTGGCGACAAATAACCACATTTACTAGGGTAATGGAAAACAAAGAGCAAAGAGGTGTGAATATAGAAAACCAGGCAGGTAACAAGATGAATAAATATCTTTTCTCAGAGAGAATTTCTTTGTGATTTTCTCTAACCTGCACACCTGCTTAAACAATTAATCTTAAAAGTTTTTCTGGGTTTAATTGTTCTTTTCATTGGCACTTCCGTCTATTTCCAAGTAATATTTGACATTTGAGAAGGACTTCAATGTAATGAAAACTTCTGGGCAAAATTCTAAACTTACACACTCTGGCTCAGAATTATCTCAGTTTATGCTGTGTATGTCCTCATATTACATAGATAAAATGTTATTTATCCTTACTCAGCTATGATCTTGACTTTTCCTTCTGTGCAGATTAATGAAAGTTTTTCCAAAGACTCTAGGGAGATGTTGTTTTAAGCCCATACAAATATACATGTATTAAAAACAAACAGACAGACAGACATACCCCCCACACATTTAAAAAGACCTTCTAAAACAGCATTGTTCTGATAATAGCGGTATCATTTTCCACAAATCATTGCATTTATTTGCAGTTACAGCCACAGAAGGTTCAGCATTTGTTATATATCCTCAGTAGATATTTCTAACTTGATCCCAACTATGAAGTCATTTTGCATCATTTTCCCCTTAACATTACTTCTGATACAGTGCCATTTTCACTAAGACCTCAGGAAGTACCAGCATATACACACTCATGAATTTAGGCTGTCCCTACAAATGAATTAATTAATTATTCAAATTTTATTTTGTTTTTGTTCCTCTTTATCACTATGTCATTTTTAAAGGAGCGAAACAATGAAACACAAATAGCAGCAGTTCACAAGTCATTGACACTTGTTAGACTCACAAAAGTTTCATCTAAATCCAAGGAAAAGGCAATTATTTAATTCAATTAAAATCAGTGGGACTAAAAGGAAAAGGTTAATGCAATCTAATGATCCAAAGTCTCTTGTATCACCATTCACGACAAATCTCCATACACATTTTTTTCTGTATTAACTCTAGCTACTGAGTTGCTTAATCTGTTTTGAAACACATGAATTTGATTTTCCTGCAGCTAGTCACATTTTGATAAACACTTGGTTTTGAAAATTTCAAGAATGACACAGGAAGGAGGGGAACTGCAGGAGCTCAGAGGACTTCCCAACAGCACCATAGCTGGTGGGAGTTTTTCCTCAGGTGAAATGGCTTATGTGATGATACTGCAGACTAAAGGTTTTTCATCTCTGGGTGGGATATTGAAGAGTTGGGAAGGGGGGTCAGGGTCCTTCTTCGGCATGGTGCTTGTCAAACTTTGGTTGGTCACAGAACAAAGCTGCAGCCTATTAAAGTGAGTGTGAAGGCACACTGGGGGCTTGTTGAGTGCTGGGACTTGCTGAGCGGCATAAAATAAACAGCTATGTTGTCATATTGAGAACAAATAGTCCTGTATCTGAAGAGAAGTTTGCCTGGTTGTTTTTAGGAATGTTTTGTGGTCTCTTGAGGGCTAAAAAGTCAAAATACTTAGTGTTTGGGGTTTTTGTTAATTTGCACACTTATTAATTTCTCTTGTGGATAGCATGGAGTTTTTTTTTATTTTTCTGATGAAAATGCCTGATTCCCTAAATTTTCACTTGCCTTACTTCATGTGTCTGCATTTGAGACAAATGGATGAGCTAGAGAACAGCAGAAAGACCTACATGGTCCTGCCCTCCCTATCCACAGTTTTCAGGAGTTACTAGCTTGGAGGCTTTCTGAAGCAGATATGGCTTCTTGGAGGATTCCACAATTTGACAACCAGTGAATGAAGATCTACCTCCTTTGTATCAAGTTCAGCTTCTCTTTGCTTCTGAACATTTGCAGTGGAATAAAGAGTAAACAGTCACTTCCCAAACACCCATACCAGTAACAACTATACACATTTTTTATTCTACAGGCTGAAGTCTTAGTCTATTTCGAGATCCCTTACACAGAAGTGGTTTTTCATTATGTTCTTGGAATATATCTTGGGTTGGTTGTTTTTTTTTTCTGCTTTTTAAGAACTGGGAGCAAATATAAAGCATAATACCTGAGATGTGGGCAAACCATGGATTTATTCAGCAAGATTGTGTATATACTCTCCTTGTTCTGTACTCGTCTCCTAATGAGTCCTACTATTTAGATGACTTGATTGTTATTAATCAGTGAGGTGATAGATCCATGAAATTACCCATTATAATCCCATGATCCTATTACTAATTAGCATCAATCAGAGAAGTGGTGTTAGATCAGATTTCACGTGTGTTTGGTCAGGGTTTTCTCCACATGTATTAACTCACATTTTTCTACACTGATCAATAAAATGACTGATGAAAGTCAGTCCCGTAAAGGAATGCAACTCTTCAGAGGTGGGGCTCAGCTCTGCTTTTATGAATATTTTAGAAAACTTCTAATTATTTCAGGTCTCTCTAATCTTTTTTTCTGTGACCTATGTGAGTGGGGACCCAAGAATATTATTATTTCACTAGTGGCTGTCAGAAATAAGAAATCTAATTAAGTCTGTCTTCGAGGTGTGTATTCTGTCTTGGAGAGGTAGATGTCAAGATAAAGAACAGTTTAAGTGAAAATAACAGTGGTTTTGTCTGGTTCAGAAGCATTTCTAAAGCAAACAAAACCCTTTTGTCCTTGTGGTCCCTGATACCATCTCCAGAAACTGCAGTGCAATGCCAGCCTGGCAGCAGGATTACAGTGGGTCAGCACTGAGGGGTGCCAGGGGACACATGAGCTGCAGCCACCAGCCACAGAAGGGGCAAGCTGTAAGCAGCCACCATAGCTGTAGGGTTTTTCCAAAAATTGCAGTTCATTTCTGCACTTTTGGGGTAGGCTTTTGCCACATTTCTTTAAGGTGTGGGGCCTGGAAAGCTACTGCACTATTAGTTTTTACTCTGTCTGATTGGCATTGGTATACAAAGCATGTGCAAGGGCTGAGTACGGGGTGTGACTTCTTGCTGCTCAGTCAGATTCAGAATTTTGGTTACAGGCAGCTCAAAGCTTAATTTCTTACACATCATCTCAGGCCACAGGAAAGAGCTACTCAGGGAACTTCTGCCAAAGGTTCCTCGGAAATTCTCTTCCATCACTTCAAATGAAATATAGTTTATTAAGACTTTTTTAATCGGACTCTATGAAACACAATTTGAAAACGTGAAAAATGAAATAAAAATTTTATTTAAAGTATTTAAGATAAAATTAAAGTGCTTCACCAATTTTGGAAAAATTTTTTTGATTTAGTTTTTGTTTTATCTAAGGGGGCCATTTCTGATTAAACTTATTTTGTCTGTATATTAAAGACATTCAGAAAACTTGACAACTAGGATACAGTGTTTGTGTTCAGGAAACAAAATACCATAATCTGACTATCATAACTTTCTGATATATATGCATATATTTTTTAAATCAGGAAACTTTGAAATTTTTGTTTCTGTTCCAAAAAATGGGAAGAAGGAAAATCAAAATGGCAATTGTCTTTGTCTTAGCTCATTTCTGTATGCGGAAATTCCTGGCATAGTCCCTCATCTCCTGCTGAGGCTATAGTCAGCAAATTGAGGTTTACATAGTACAAAAATACTGCCAAGGTTTTAAGGGCATTAAATAAAGCAGTCCATCAAATTCCTTTTGCTTACAAATGATTCAGACATTTGACAGTAAAATGCTGGTGTGTTTAAAAAATAATAATAAAAAAAGAGGCATCATGTAATCCTAATATCTTCAAGGGGAAAAAACAGTGCTGGAAGACCTCAGTCACTAAAAAGAAATATCTGATTTAAACTCTGAGATTAGATATGTTGTAGCTGCTCTTTGGCGTCATGTGCTTCCAACTGCTGTGACTAAACTATTTCAAACAGTGAAAACTATATCTTTCTGTGGACCTCAATTTAAGAACAAACTTTCTGGATTCTGGATGTTTGAAATAACTTCAAAACCGCAGCGGCAGAGCCTGGAGCTTTGGGACTGATGAATAGAGTCCAGCAAGCAGAGATGTGGTTGCTGGGGTGCCAGGTGGATGCAGTAACCTTGGGCTGGTTCATTGCTCTTAATAGCTTTGTGCCTTCGCCACTCTCCTGCTGTCATCCCACTAGTCCAACATTGCAGGTGATGCAAGACAGACAACTTTTGGTATGCTCTCCTGTGTCCCCTGCCAATTTCCTGTAATTAAAACCCCCAAAACCACCTTAGAAAGATGTTTCAGAATGTTGCAATTAATCAGGAAAACTATTTATGAAGGCTGAAATGCTGAAATACATGCACAGGAGACAGTATGGACATGACACAAGAAGAGTCCTTCCATTCTCCACTGGTGCCTAAAAAAAAAAGAAATTACCACAAAATGGCTCATCCCCAACAATGTCAGTTAACAGGAAAAAAAATCTCTACTGTGGTCTTTTTCCCCTTGTGTTAGGATAGTATAATGGTATTTGAACTATATTGTAAGTTCTATTTTAACTAAAAAAGTGTTTCATGAAGAGGCAGGTGAAGAGTCAATGAGTTTTAATTTTTTATGAGTCATTCTGTTTAGCTGTAACCTCTGTCACACACGAGTGTTGAAATAATTCAAACTTTGCTCTGAGAGGACTGTTTATTAAAAAAAAGTGAATGACAATTCTGATAAGAAAAAAAACTCTGAAACTTGTTAAACCTTTAATAGAGACTTATATGGTGTGATTGCCTGTAATATTAAATGGTAGAACCTGATGCCTCAGGTAATTTCTTGAAATGTAGTCAGGTCTCCCATGTCCCTAAATTTATCTTGTACTTAACATTGAATTTGTTTTTTAAGTGCTGCCTTGTGATTTATTTTAAGGGCCTTAAGTGTGTCAAACATTTTCTTTGTCTGGACAAAGTGTTGTCACTTGCAAATACTGATATGTCTGTTTGGCTCTTTTCCAAACAACCTTATTAACTGTAGTTTCCAAAGTAGCTCAGCATTTTTTTCACTATAAGTTTCTAATTTGGGAGTAAATTGCATACTTCTATCTGCTGCAGTTTTGTCAATCACTTGCTGATCTTACAGCAGAGTATTCAGTTTTCTTTCATGATTACTTTGTTTTCCTAATTGGTTCCTGGGGAAATACTTTTCCAATTAAATACATTGTCTTTCAAGTGAACTTATTTATGAAACGGTCTTCATCATCCATTGTTTAATACTCTTGATGCATTATAATAGACTAGAGAAGTACAGTTTTTCTAAGAAGAAGCTCTGTCAGCTTGGCCTCACAGCATTCTTATTTTGGTGGTTTTCTACTATTGTCTTAATTATTTTTCAAAAAACTTTTCTGAGGATTCATAGCCTGTAACTCTGAGATTTCCCCGTTTTCCCTTTTTGGAAGGAAGAGCAATGTTTGCTACCCTGCCATTCTGTGTTTTTTAATTTTCCATTCTGTATTCTTTGTTAGAAACAGCAGCTATGCTTCTAAGAGATCTCCTGGAGGGTTGCCATCAGTCAGGTGACATGCTGCTCTTTAATTTATCAGTCTAATTTTCCTATTCTTCTTATTTTGACAGATCAGCCTGACATAGTGTGCTCCTTATTTCCTGATAAGGATAGAGCTTGGATAGGTATCTTGGCTGTGTTTGCTATGGTGAAGACTGATATTGAATTTTTGGTGCACTGTAATGCTGTTCCTAATACCTAAACTCAACTTCTTTCAGCCTGTCTTTCTCTATGTTTTGCAGTCAGGTTCTTTGTTATTTTGTAAAATTCTGATTTGGCCATAGCTTTCTGAAAAGCCTATTACATCATGACCTTATTACAATGTCAGGCAACGCAGTTAAGCTGCTTCTGCTTAAAAGCTCCTGTCAGTATATGGACACGTAAGGGCTTCTTTCTCAATACAAGCAATGTGCCCGCTCCTATTTAATTCTCTTTCCAAACAGTGGCTATAACCTGTTCCTTTCCACTTCACCCCAGCTGCCCTTGCATTTCTGACATCCCTTGCAGATATTTGCCTGACTGAAGCTCTCCCTGGCTCTTGTCAATATTTCTCTTGTTCTGTATCAAAGGAAGTCTGAGAACTTGCAGAGACTGTGCCAGCAATCTGCTTGCACTTTGGTTTAAGGTGGAGACTATTTCTGTGCCGAGGCTTTTCTTGTGCACCTTCCCTCATGTCACCCTCCCTGTTCACCAGGTGTCCAGATGTTCACTGATTCCGCATGGGATACCTGGTGTAACTTGTCTGGTTCTTGCTGTGGGCACACTGGGTCAAAGCATTTTCCCCAGATTCCTGAATCTAACTTAGAAGACCAAATCACACTTTTCCTAATATATTATGTTAGCATGATGTAACTTCTCTGAAACATTTTTTAAATGCTTGCTGCTTCTATTTGAAATATGGTCATATTATTTAAAATAAAATGTTTAAATGAATAATGTGTTAATAAAGAGTGACCTTTCCATTTCCAAAAGTCTAAGTAGAAAACAATTGTACAAAGAACAGCTTTTAATGGGAAAGTCGGTTTTATGCCGATAGCCTATGTGAAAAGATGATGGCATCATTTCCTGCAAAACCTATTACTGTATAGGGAGATTGTCACTTATTCCAACACAGACTGTGCAAAGATCAATGTTTACCCTTCTCTGAATCACATATAAAACAAATGATGTGAAGAGAAGATTCACCATCTATTTAAAAACACTGGTTTCTATTTTGGACATAACATGTAAAATTTCTGTTTAGCAATTTCAGTTAATTGTTAGATTAACATTTTTGGGAACAGATTGCAAACTTCAAAATGGAAAAGATCATTTTAGGGAGGGAACCAAGGCAGCTGTCAGTGAGCAAAAATTAACATAAATTTGCATAACAGATGTACAGTAAGGTGTCTATGACAGACAATCGCTGAATATTAATGATACAGACCACGACATCATTTGCGTAAATGCTGTCTGCTGGGTATTGAAGCTGCTGCGCTATTTGCAGAAGACAAAGGAGCGCAGAGCTGAACAGATGCACCAAATACATCGATGCATCTTAATTTATGACATCCTCATGAAAGACCTTGTGGTGCGATTTCAGGTTTTATTACAAATAATTCGGAGATAAAGGAACTAAGTAATTATCTTTTCCACTACAGTCAGTTTTTTCAAAGGGGAGGGAAGCTTACTTGTGACAACCATTGTGATATTTTTTTTTTTTTTTTGGTGGAAAACCTCTTTAAAAAAAATACCCCCATTACAAAGAGTCAAATATTCATCATCATTAAAAGATTAGTGCATATTAGCATGCTTTATGGGACTTGCCACCTAACGTACCGTCACCACCACAACTGGAGTCCTCCAACAGACAATGCATTTCAACGAACCTGCAAGGGGAAAAGCTGGAGAGAAAGATAGAGATGATATAGGTTGTTCAAAAAAATAAAAAAAATTACCGATGTAATGATGTGTTTGGTGACTGTTAATTAGACTTCACCCTCAATCTTTCCTGCCCTTATTATAAGCTGCAGGTACAACTGGAAGCACCCAAAGATTTTGAGGTATCTATAGATATACAGAATATTCTTGCTATATTATTCCTGTAGCTGGAGAAACTGATGGAAGTTATTTGCTGATAATAAAAAAAAAAAGATATTTGGGTCCCTGACTATACAGTGCAGTAAAGTTAATGAATGAGGAAGGGATAAATATAAAAAAATAACAACATCAAACTAGACTTGTAAGCAATGTGTATAGAAAACCAGGCAAGGCACGGGATACTTCTCTTCTATGCTATTAATTTATTTGGGCCTTAATGGATTTCTCTCCAAGCCCATGCTACCATAAGAAAATGAATTGCTGACATGATGGATCTGTTGGTTGCACATATAGAGTTTTATGTGCATAGTGTTCAATTTCATTCTTGTCAGCTAATCAGCAGCAGCCAGACTTTTTATTTCAAGGGATTTCCTTTTCCCATTTGAACAGAGAATGTAGCCCAGTAATCACTCTGCAGAGCCACTCTGTGAGCTGTTATTTCCACCTGCTTTTTCCTCAGAATCTCTATCAAAGCCCTAATGCAGTAACCTGATAAAATCCTTTCAAGGTCCTGTAGGTTCCATTGTGAAACTGTTCACCTGAAAGGATTGTGAAATAACAGGAAAGTTACCATGTCCCCAAAAAGAGCCATATGGTAATTATTTTAATAGAAGCTTACTGTATGGCCAGAAGGCAGTTAACATGTTATTTCACATTTTGTGTGAAAGAATGGAAAAACTGCAGTCTGACACTCTTCTGTCCAATTTTGCTCCCAATGTCTTTTACAGAAACGCAGCTTTATTCAGTGTTTCAGTATACTAACAGCAGGTGATAGGCTGATGCCCAGATATGCTAACAAGAGTTAATGGTAAAAATCTCCTTCCTTTTAGACTTTGTATGCATTCACATTCTAACTCCACTCAGGGAAAGAGATGCTGTGCTAAGTTGGGAAGGAGTTTGTCCAAGGTGTACAAAACAAGGATGAACAATGGAACTGGAAACTTTGATGTGACGGAGATCATTGTGCTTTATTGTCTCAATAACAGAAATGCTGCTGCTGACTACGAGTGGCTCAGCATTTAGTTGATCTAAGGTTTTGTACAGCTGTTGGTAAGCGAATTGCTGATATTTCCTTCAGTAAATTCTTGTTGACCAACTTCAGTCAACTCTGGCAGAGGAGATGAGCCTTGAAGACAGCTGAGGCTGCGTTGAAGAAGTCTGTATCCCTGCTATGAGAACTACTTTAGGACTTTTCCTCCTAGTCTGCCTTGTTGGACTACAATTTTCTTTTAATTTTCTGAGTAACCAGCTGGCAGGGTTCCATGGGCAGCAACAACGTGAGAAGATTCTGGCAGTTTCTCACAGAAACCACTCCCGTGGGCTCACTCTGCTACCAAAACCTGCCTGTGCAAACTACACTTTCATGAAAGCCTCCAGGCAGCCCCACCAATGTGCTGGCTTCCCGCTGTAGCTGGAGGGGCAGCCTAGCTGCCAGGGCTTTTTGACCCCTGGAGGGAGGAGGTTCAGTATTGGCAGCACCCTCATGTGGGGGGCAACTTGGAGAGTGCTTTCAATATTGAAAACTGAGATTTTGGGGCCCAGCATTTCAAGTTACATTTACAGACCTCAAGGTCATTTTTTGGTCTGCCCCTTGATTCATTAAGAATAAATCAAATTAATTATGATAAATGACTCCATATTCTTTCAGCAAACATAGGCTGCTAATAAATAATGTAAGTAATTTAATGCAAGGTTGAAAGATTATCGCCAAAAAGAGATGATTTGTTCTGACTTAATAAAGGAACCATGATCCTGGGTACTGTGGAAGTGTATGGCATTTGAGCCCAAGTTTGAAGGAGGAAGAGTAGGTGACAATTTGTAGTTTCTGTTTAATCTTCTTCCTTCATTTTTGGGGTTTAGTGAAAAGAAAATCTCAATTACCACCTCAAGGAAGCATTCAGCATACATTTTTCCTTACAATTTAGCAAATATGCACATGAGGACAACAAACCAGTGAGAGGAACTGTTATGCTTCTGGCTAGGAAGTTCTGGTAGCACTTACAAATGGCTTCATTGTCATGGGGTATAATAGGGCTTCTTTGGTGCCTGCCAGAGGGCTCATGAAACCTGTACATCCTGTCACTGTCCAGCTGCCAGCATAACATGAAAACACTTGGCAAATAAAACATGAAAAGCTTCAGAGCCCCATTTCTTTGCTTTTACACTATTATAAAACCATTGATTTCATTGGATTTACTCTGAATTTATGCCGATATAACTGAGACAAAAAAAATGGTTCTGTAGAGGTAATATATATTATTTTATTCATTTGGTCTTTCTCTAAAACAATCTAAAAACCTTGGCAAAAGAAGCCCTAGGTTGATGCATAATATACCAAACCGAGCAGTAACTAAAATAGATCATTTTTCCATGCACTGTAATTTTCCCTAGGTCAGTTTTTGAAAACTACTACAACATATTTTAATAAATAAATACTTTTTGTATTCATTTGGACTCAGATTTCACAGTGAAGTCACCTTCGGAGTGGTATCCTGCAGCTCAGGCACTCACAGCATGATGTGCCTGAGGAACGGGCTGCAGAATTCCATTGCCTATTTTGGACAAACAAATATCATATTTGCTCTAAATGTCATGTGAAGATCTCCTTCCATGTCTTAAAAGACAGAAGATATAGTGTAGTGATATATTTTCCTTTCTGCCTTTTTAGGGGATACAGGAAGTTCCTCTACTTTCGGGTTACCTTGTAAATAAAAATTTATTGTTAGCAACGAATAAATTATACTTTATTACTTTTCTACTTTTGTTGTGAGCTCTCAGACTACTTATTGGCCCATGTTCCACCCAGTGTGTAAAAAATCCTATGGTCAGAAGCTCAGGGATCAGTCTCGCTAAGCATGGGGAGTGTATACTCTGACTGGGGGCAGTGTGATCCATTTGCTAAGCGTAGTCCCCTTGAGAGAGCAAAAGAGAGCAAGATTTTTGATGAGACACAGGAAGGATGTCTTAAAGCTAAGCTGTAGATATTATCAAAAATGTATTTTCAGTACTTTGGAGCCCACTGTCCTGATCATATCTACAAACTCAATAGAATATAGTTCTGGGAAAGAAAAGACCAAGATGACGAATATCACACTAGAGTGAACAAAGGCAGGCAAGGATCTCGTTGCTGTGGTTACTCAAATTGGTTATGCAAAGGGTAGTTCTGGGCTTTGGAAAAAGTGAGGATGATGTTAGTAGATATCCATCTGGAGATATTAGGAGGGAAGTATTCTATACAACTTTTACATAAAGGATTTGGAGAAAAAAAAAGGAAAAAAGATATTAACGAATGCATCAGCTTGAGGATGAGCAGAAATGTAGAAAAAATAGAGCAAAGAAAACTCCACAGAGGATCCAGAGATGGTAAGGGACAGGGAACACATCAGAAACTAGTATAGAAGTTCAAACTAAGAAAAGCATTCAGTGAAACAGGAAAGGCAAATGGTGTCAGAGAATTATGTCTGGTGGATGAATAAAAAGAAAATTGTGAAATAAAGTGAAAAAAGGTGAGTGAAAGGTGAGAATAACTGAAGTATAAGCTTAGTGTTCAGAGAACTTAAAATGGGAGGGTGCAAAAGAGAAAAAGCAATAAATTTCAGATAAGTTGTGAAGGTGTAAAGAGGAAGAACTTTTAGCTGTGAAATTGATTAAATGCTAAAGAAAATGTTTGGTCTCTATTTTTCATTTAAGATTAAACCCTTGTGAAACCTGCCAACCCCACAGCCTCAGCAGAAGTAAATTTCAAAACTAGGAAAACTAATTTGAAGTATCTTACCCCAGAGCACAGTAGCCATAGTTTGTGGGCAAAGTTTAGAGCAATCCAAAAGCTTGATGAATGCAGTAGATAACCAAAAATAAGGATGTGAAAGCCAGTAAGATAGACTAGGCCACAAAAAAGACCTCTGCAAGAATGTTTCTAAAAATAATATAAATAATAAGAATGATAAAGACATTGAGAAAAAACCTTCTAAAGGAGAAAATTTGTATTAGTATATGCATTGGTACCTTTATTGTAATCTTGAACCTTCCATCCAAATCAAAGAACAGATTGTGGCATAAAATGTTTTCCCAGTTCTGAGAAACTGAGAAAATAATAAAATGGAAGCTATTTAGTCTGAACAACAATAAGCAAAAATCCACTAAATACCACCTACCTACCTCAAGCCTGAACTGACCCATGTAACTGCTATTAGCTGGTGGAATGTTCTTGGGAAGCCCAGCCAGGAATAAGAAATGTAGCCCTGAGACTGGGGCATATGTGTCAGGAAAACAGCTGTGTAAATAGTGAATCTTTTGTTTTGCTGGTATTTCTAAAAGTAAAGAAAAAATAATTTTTGGGTTTAGTGTGCAAAGGAAACATTTTTAAGGTAAATTAAATTTCTTTAGCCAGATTACTTGCAAAATGCACTGCTTAAATGTTTGGGGTTTATTGTTTATCTGGGTTATTTTTAGTTTAAAAATAAGTCTTTTCAAAATTTTCTAAATGACAATTCTGAAAGAAAAAATTATAAATTTTTTGTTTAAATATCAAACTTATTTGGGGGGAGTAGGAGGGCTATTTTAAGCCTCTTGTGTCTCTATTCAGTAAATTCAGTGTGACTAGTTGTTATATTTTGCTGTTCATTGAATAATTTCTTCCAGAGGTACTTTATCCAAAAACTTTCACAGAAATTTAGTCTAAATGAATCCATAAATCCGTTTTCCACAATAGCACAAGACATAAATGTTCCCACAGAAGCAGATAGTAAAAATGAAAAAAAANAGGTTGTTAAGGTTGTTTACAGATATCCAAGCAAAGACAAGCACTGGATCTAGAAAACTGCTGGTGTTTCTTCACTCTCTGGCTTTCATGAGATGTTGATGCTGGTTTGTTAACCCCATTTGAAAGGGGCCAAAATATCAGCTGGGAGCCTTGCCATGAGATGCTGGAGGATGGATGGGTCGGGGTTCCCTGGGTTCCCCCCAGGAAGGCTGAGCAAGGTCCATGTGCTGGAGGAGAAGTCTGGCGGAGTGTTGGGACTTAGAAAAGATAGTTGTCAGTTTTGGGATCTAGTGTTGGCAAGGAGAGAAGGAATAGGCAGTAGGAAGAAGAATAAGCTATAAAAAGTAAAGCTTATTGTATTTCCCATGGTCAGAAATTTAGAAAAATGCTCCATGCCTGAAAGCATGAAGATTCAAACAACCCAGGGCAGTTTTCCAGCTAAAAGCAATAAATCTCTTTCAAATAGCACCTTCTCAATTTCTTTCTCAAAAGAAATTTTTCAGAACTATAGGATGCCCTTTTCAAGATATATAACGTTTTCTTATCTGACGACTTTTATGCTTTCTCATCCCCTTTCCCAAAAAACTCACTCAGGCTAAACCTTTTGCCCAAAGCACCCAAATTCCTCAGCAAGGCCATGCTTTGATGGGGGCCTGTGTGAATACACACACGTGCTGGAGTGCAGCAAAATGTTTGTTTGGAATCAGGAGTCTCACGGTTGCTTTCCATCCTGTGCTGCCACTGCCTTCTTTCTCTGTCATGGGTGTCTGAAGTTTCCACTTGTGATCCAGTGCATGAATTCCAGGAAAACCAAGCTTTGTGAGTTTAGAAACCAAAGGAAAAAGTTAAGAAATGGCAAAATATTCAAAACAATGAAAGTGTTTAACTGAGTTTGAGAACATTTGAACTGTCATCTTTATTTCTACCTATAAGGAATTCAGGAATCTTGTGAAATACACCTTTCCAACCAAATTTCAGTCATGCCAGGAATTAAATTGTGCTTCTAATTGAGAATTTGGTGTGTCCTCTTAATGAGAAATTAAAGAGTGTTTTCAGTTTTTGTTTCACAAATGTTTTTCTTCTTGGTTACTTCTCCTTTTTTTCCACATCATATTCTATTAATATTTGAGTGTTTAACCTTGTGGGTTTTGTTCTTACTCCACAATACTAGATCACTAGGTGACAAGTAGTCCTTGAGCTATTCTTTGACATGCAGGTGGTACATGTTCAAGGTCATGGTCCTTGTTGAAAGTCAGGAGAAAGGTGAAACACAAAAAGTGTAATTTTTCTGCTTCTTTTTCTTTTATTGAAACCGAAGCTCATACTGAATAAGGACCTTCTGCTTCTTTTCATTATAATATGAACACAGAGTATTTGTTTTGGTATTACCAGGACTAATTTTCAGTTTTCAAAGTACAGCAAAGAGAAATATGGATATTGTGAATTATAGGGAAGATAGTACATGGCTAGCTGATGTCCTCATGGAAACATACCTATAGTAATTTACTGTCTCATTGTGTTTGCAAAACTGAAAATAGAGGGAGGAGGGGCACAGGAGTGGGAATGAATTAATATTTATACTTGTGATGTTTTGGGCTGGGATAGATTTAATTTTCTTTATGGTACTTGGAATATGTTTTGGATTTGCACTGAAAACAGCGCTGAGAATTCAGGTACATTTAGCTATTGCTAAGCAGCACTTCCACAGAGCAAAGGCCTTTTCTGTCCATCATCCCACCCCACCAGCAAGGAGGCTGCACAAGGAGCTGGGAGGGGGCACACACAGGACAGCTGACCCCTACTGACCACAGAGATGTTCCACATCATTTGGCTTTGCACTGAGCATATAGAGCTAGGGAAGAAGAAGGAAGTGAGGCATGTTTGGAGTGATGGTGTTTTTCACCATGGGGTGTGATGGAACCCACCCTGCCTGAGAACAGCTGAACACCTGTCTACTCATTTTCTCTTGCATGTGTGTGTGGCTTTTGCTTTACCTGTTAAACTGTATCTCAACCCATGAGTTTTCTCCTTTTCACTCTTTTGATTCTCTCACCCCAAGCGAGCAGCTATGTGGGGGTGAGTTGTCAGCTGGGGTTAAACCAGCTTTTTCTTTTTTCTTTTTCTTNTTTTTTTTTTCTTTTTCTTTTTCTTTTTCTTTTTCTTTTTCTTTTTCTTTTTCTTTTTCTTTTTCTTTTTCTTTTTCTTTTTCTTTTTCTTTTTCTTTTTCTTTTTCTTGAAAAAAATCATATCTAAATGAGAAAGCAACATTCTTTTGTGTGGGCTTTTTTCAAATAAATATTAAAATCAGACAGTGGAAATAATAAAAAGAAAAATTCAGAAAATTAATCTGTCATATCTGTTAACATTACATTAGTAATACTTCTTTCATTCTGAGACAGCAATTTTTCACCCATAAGCAAATTTTGTTGGGAAAATTACCTATGCTCAAGCCTAGATATTTCATTAGTTAAAAATCTGGTTGCTGAGTTATTGAATCTGGAACTTCACAAGGGAAAACTCGAAGAGGATGTGAAATATCCAGGACATTAGTGCCATAAATGTGTAAACTATAGAGATGTATAGAGATTAGACTTCCGTTTATATCCATTTGTATAGACAAGTATTTTATGTAGCTTTTCCAAGACCAGATTAGTCTTGGTATCCAAACCCAAGAATTGTTCCCTAGTCATGCTTGCAGTCATGCTTGCAGCACATGTGATGGAGTTTAAGCACAGCCAATCACCACTCCCAGCTCAGGTCTGATCTATTCCTTTGTGTTTCAAACTCCAGTAAGGGAGAGCAAGTTTAAACACCTATTTCTGCCACAGAAATGAACCTGTGGTCCCCAGACAGGTCTTTTGGAGGACCTGCAAGGATTCTAGCACTCTTCATCAGTGATGCAGTGTCATGTAGATGACCTGAGGTTCAATACTGGAAGTGCATTATTTAATTTTTAATCAGAGGTTTTTTTCTCTATTTATTTCTTTGTCACCAGAGGAAAGTTTCTTTTGTATTTATATGTTAAAGATCTTGTATTCTAACCTATCTCATCTCAGGAGATCATAAGTGGATTTTTTTTCAGTTGCACTGTAAAAATTATTTCCTCCAGAACAATTGCTCTGTCAGCAGTGTAGTCAGCAATATTACACATACATTTCATTTTTCCTTCACTCCCAATGTTATATTGCAGTACATTTTTGGAGCAATCTCCTCCATAAATCTGCTCTCTTCAGTTCTAGAAAAGCAATTTGCAATGTTGTGCTTTCTTCCCAAACTTTACCAGGTACTGTTGCTTTCTTGGTGCAAAATAAATAACAGGGTGTGATAAAGACATCCATTTCGACAGTACTGATTAACTAGCACAGCCGTGTCCATTCCAAAAAACAGCTCCTTTTGAGTGAGCAATCCATTTCAAATGGTCTTTGGTCTTGTTGCTCTGCTGTGTAATCGTTTTTTGTTTGTGTGTGTGTGTATGGGCTCTTGAATCATAGCCAGCTCCATTGGTTCCAAGTGATCCCTGGAATTGTGCCAGTGTAGAAGTAGCGAGAGGACAGGAATTAGATGTTCTTCTTTTTTTTTCCCCTGAGAAGTTTTTGTAAAATATCAGGACCCTTCTTGGGCAGTGCAGGCCCATCACCACAGCCATTAGGGGTTGGTTCAAAAGAATCAAAAGCCTGCAACCAAATCCATTCTGTGTGTATATTTCTATAGAACAAGGATTAGTAGTTATCTGTCATTTTAAGGAAATGAAACAAACATCACAATGAAATCTACACCAACATTTATCTGCACCGACTTTTTGAGTTCTGTTGTCCCATTCCCAGTAACTACCTCAGCTGGCTATTCCTGCATTGGCAGCTGCTTTCTGCCACCATGCTCCTTGTACTTTGCTGAAAACAGGGCCAAAATTGGTTTAGATCTTCCATCCTATAAAAACAGTTCAAAAGTATTTGTTTCTAACTCTGGATCCATCTAAAAAGAAGATCTTAGAGTTCTTTAATTGCCTGCAGAAAGATCTACTTGGCCATTGCATGATTTCTGTGGTCTTTTGACCATGAGTATTTCAGGATGTCCACAGAGTTGATACTGCCACAGCTATTTCAGGCTTCAGAGCTGTGTTTATGAGATGGTGAGGGGGGCTGATAGCAGGTGTCTAGGTAGGACCAAAATCTCCTGTGTAGACCACTTGTGATAAAATCAAGGCAGAGGACGTTAGTGCCAAAGAGTGGATGAGTGTTTCTGGAAGGGAGATAAATATTTTCTTCACAGCATTTAGGCAGGTAGATTTGCTCTGGCATAATGGGTACACAATGTGCTAAACAATGGCAGGACTGTGTGCGCTCTGGCAATG
The DNA here is from genome assembly GCA_008694505.1 of Cyanoderma ruficeps. Taxonomy (NCBI): domain Eukaryota; kingdom Metazoa; phylum Chordata; class Aves; order Passeriformes; family Timaliidae; genus Cyanoderma; species Cyanoderma ruficeps. The sequence goes on from VZDJ01007747.1 coordinate 32,969,172, forward strand.
TACTGCAGAAACACTCACTCCTTTACTGAGAAGTTTTTCTCTCTCTGCTTTGGGGAGTTTTTCTAACTACATGCATAAAAATTTTGGGAAAGTTCCAGTGTTCAGGCATGTGACCTCCTGTCATGGATTTACTTGTCATTTTTCCCTTAGTCTCTGATAATTTTATTATTTTTCCTTTTTACATCCCACTGTAGCCTATTCTCACTCTCATCCCATTCTGGACCACATTCCTAATTTATTTTCTATTCTGCAATTGATATGCTGCATATAAAAAGAGTGCTACAAAAATTCTGAGGTCTTATTGGCAAATTCTGCCTCAGCTACTAGATTTTCTAGGGCTGCTTGTATCACAGATCCTTGCAAAATCAGAAGGAGTAGATATGAGAATGAAGATACACAGCTGAAGTTATATTGAAATCAAAAGTTATGTTCTTTTTCCAGATAGAGCAACTATTGCTTGCTTGTCCAGAAAATGAGAACAGGACAACTCCATCATCACTCTTGCAGTCTTGGAAATGGGAGATGAAACTGGAAGATGCCATATAGGAGTAGGAACGTCTCCGTGACCCATCTGGAATAATCATTTCCCACCCCTGAGCGAGTTTTATCAGTCTTGTTTTATGCTATTTGAATTTATTATTGTGGTCTTGTGTGTCTGACAGCGGTCTTGAAACCAGCTTTCTGTGAGCACTGGTTCCAGCTGAAGTTCTCTCAAACTGATTTCCAAGTTCATGATTAGCTATGCCATGGATGTGCTCAGAAGAGAGCTCTGGTTAGACTTAACTAAGCTCCCTTAACAACCACAAATAATTTCCCCACTGGTTCTCTGTGTTAAAGAAGGAAACTTGGTTTGAAGATTAATTTTAGCTTCTCCTTTTCCCAGGGTGTTAGAGGTCAGTCCCCTGCTGATTCTGGTTTGACTAAGCCTTCAGGTCATTCCTGAATAGTCTTAGAACTACAAAGCATAGTTTGAGTCCTTGGGAGCAAAGAAAAGTGCTGCAATGCAGATCAACAACATAAGAATATCAAGATGAAAAATGACAGCCCCTGAGTAATTTCATTAGTGTTGTTAATACTTGAGGGGGCTGAGGGCAGAATTTGTACCAACCTCATGCATCAGAGTAAGATTAAAACTGAATATCTCAAGCCACATCCTGTGGTGATAGAGAGGAAGGAACAGTTCTCCATTATATGTGTACTTGGTAGGGAAGCCAAAAGGATTGTTGTCTCTTGTTAGTTCCAATGGGTAATACTAGCCCTATGGTGTGACAATTATTTCCTCTGACTGAGGAAAATATCCAGCCTGGATCCAGCTATGTTCCTATATTTTCCTGGATCCTAGGAGAGCATTAAGTCTCTGTGACTCTGTAACCCCTTACCCTCACATCTGCAAACAGTTGAGAGAATAACTTCAGATGTGTGTTCAATGACTCTGAACTTTTAGCTTAGCCCTTGCCTGTTAGCCTTGTGTGCAAAGAAAAGGAGAAGGAAGGGAGAAAGGAAGCTTTAGAGAGTAAAGAAAAGGTCAGCATAAATGAAAAGCAGTGTAGGACTGTGGGTGGGGCAGCAGATGGAAATCAGTCATTTTGTTTCTCCCGGAGGCTGTCCCAGCCCAGCTAGATGACAGCAAGCTTATTGCCCCACCTTTACAGTTTAACATCAGTTTAGGCTTGGAGTTTCTTGGTCCAGATCTCGGGACAATGAGTTGCTTTCAGCAGGCTCCCACTCTTAGCTGGAATATCTAGAAGTACTACAAACAAACAAACAAACAATTAAATAAATTATGATTACCAGGGCAAACACATAGATAATGGTGTGCATGGCCTCTCTTCTGAGAAGGTGGTTTTACCTCTGATGAGTTCTCTAACCAATATGAATGTCCCTTCTCCTAGTTTATTCCAAATTGCTCCCATGAACTCCTGGCACTTGAACTATCCATGAAGGGGCTAACTGTTTGTCGTGTAGGTTGTGCTGTAGGGAATAAAAATCGTGCATTAGAATGCAATGGGGTTAAGCAGGGGAGTCTGCAAAATGCAGCAACTACTCTTGGGCTGGAGCTTTTCCAAGCCTCTCAGTTTTCAGAAGCAAATTAAGCTCTCCATTGGGAGCAGGCAGAAAAGCAAGCGTGTTACTACATCAAGCATGAGCTTCTAAAAGAATCATAGAAGAATTTATGTTGGAAAGGAACTTTAAGATTTGGGAATCCAACTGTTAACCCACCACTACTATGTTCACCACTAAGCCTTGTCCCTGTGTGCCACATCTATGCATCATTTAAATACCTCTAGCAGTGGTGAATCCACCACCTGCCTGCTCAGCCTGTTCCAGTATTGACCACCTTTTCAGTGAAGACATTTTTTCCTAACATCCAATTGAAACTTTCTCTGAAACAAGCTGAGGCCCTTTCCTCTTGTCCTATATTTTGTTCCTTGGAAGAAGAGACCAACACACCCACCTTCCTACAACCTTCCAGGGATTTGTAGAGTGTCCCCCATGAGCCTCCTTTTCTCCAGACCAAACACCCCCAGCTCCCTCAGCTGCTGCTCATAAGACTTGTGCTCCAGACCCTTCTGCAGTTCTGTTGCCCCTCTCTGGGCACACTCCAGCACCTGAATGTCTTTCTTACAATGAGGGGCCCAGAACTGAACATGGGATTTGAAGTGTGGCTTCAGCAGTGCCCAGTACGGGAGGACAATCCCTGCCCTGGTCCTGCTGCCACACTATTCCTGGTACAGGCCAGGTGCCATTGGCCTTCTTGGCCACCTGGGCACAGCTGGCTCATGTTCAGTCATTGTCACCAGCATGCCCAGCTCCTTTTCTGCTGGGCAGCTTTCCAGTAACTCTGCCCAAGCCTGTAGCGCAGCTCTGTAGAACCTTCCTACCCTTCAGTAGATCAACACTCCCACCCTACTTGATGTTATCTGAAAACTTGCTGAGAGTGCAATCAAACCCTTCCTCAGGATATATTCCTTCTTATACCCCATTTCCTTATTAAGTTTCACACACAGGAAGAGAAGCAGAGACTAACAATACAAGACTGTACTTTGGAAGCTTCGTTAGTTTTCCTGAAATTGAAGCAGAGGAGTTCCTATAAAATACTTTCCCCTAAATTCCGAACTTAACTTGAGTTAATTTAAAGGTTGATCCAAAGTGCAGGGAAGCGAATGGAAAACTGTCCATTGACTTTAAAAGACATTGAATTAGGCCCAGGACGATTAAAGGGTTTTCTACATTTGCTGATCTCTTAAGATTAATTCATGAGATCCAAGTTGAGTCAAAGTTAAATGGTTTTGAAACACTCCTCCAGAAGTTTTCTGTTTCAATGAAACAATAAAATGGTATCCCTCTACTTCAGAACAGTTGCTCTCTGAAACAAGGTCAAGCCATTTCATTAACTTTGGAGTTAAAAACAATATTTTTTTTGCGTGTGTGTGTGAGAGAGTGCATATACAGCAAGCCTTGTGAAATAAATTCGTTTCTTTTTCTTTGGGACAATTTCTGACAATTAGGAAACAATTAGATGTCAAACTAATTAAAGCAGGTTTTAAAAATATAGATAAAACAAACCTTATGTTCTGAAAGAAAGGACTCACATCTGCCTCTCAAGGTCTACTCTCCTTATAAACTCATGAATAATCATTGTCACCATCTTATCACTGTCAGATTAGGGGCTTAGTATTACATTTTATTTAAACCTGATCCAGATGGCTGCCAAGAGATTTTCGGGCAAATGAACAGTGAGGCACACTATCTTCAAGGAACATTTCACTGTTTGTGCATACAAGTGTGTTCTAGGCCTCCAAAGTAACTTACAAAGCTGACAAGCTATTTCTTATTTTAGTTTTTTTTTTTTTACTTTGGCACCTGTGAACTTAATCTTCAACTGCAACTTATCAATATCATTTTTCTGGCACAGGAATAGAGCAAATGATTCATCCTTCACCAGATAATTAATTCACTGGAATTTACCAAGTCATTCAATTAACTAGCTAAAGAATAGAAGCAGAAGCCATAAAGTTACATGTGACTTTCTAGACATGCAGTGACTTTGCAAAATTTGACACTCAAAAATACTACCTCAGCATACCTGGAAAACCCATCTGGTTTTTTTTTTCCTTGTAGTTTTTGTGTTTCCCATTACTCAATGGATATGCTTACCTGTAATTCTGCAGTAAAAGAATTTCCCATCTAAGAATATGGAGAGATTTCTTTGGTGGTGACTGACAGAAAAGTGCACCTTTATTTGCAAGTCTTTGATAGAGGACAAGAGAGCTGAACACACGGCAGCCGTTCCAATCGGATATCACACTATATCCAAATCAGGTCCCCCTTGATTTCTGAGTGATGGACTGTATTTACTTCTTTTTAAAGAATGCATGTGTGAATGTATATGATATGTAAGTACATAAAATAAGTTAATGGTTCACTTTCATTTATGCAATATTTTAATTCATATTTTAATATACATTTATGCCATATTTTAATGTTATGTTTTATTTTAATATTTAAGTCATATCCCCAGTTCCAAGTCCACCTCAGGAAATGTTTTGTCTGCAAAGAAATATTTGTTCTGGGCTTCCTTTTTTAATTAAATAATTTCATTTGGAGAAAAAATGAAATTTTTTTTGTTTCTATCTTATTTTTTTAATTTTGTTTTTAAAAATTTCATTTATTCATTTTTGTGTCATGTTTAGATTAATTTTTATCTAAAAGTCTCTATTATTTAATTGCACTGGAAGTAGGTGACATCTTAATTCAGAAAACTAGACTTTTCTATCAATGTTAGTGAATTAATGTAAAAATTTTCCAGAAGAAAATATTTCAGCTCTTACATTGTCTTATCCCACATCAATAATAGTCCTATTCCAAGATTGCTATGCTAAGAAATAATGCAAAAAATGCTTCTCTGTTAAAAAGAAATCTTAGAATAATAAATGAAAAATCTGCAGTGAAACTGTTAATAAGTTATTTTTTCCCACAGTTCCTAATATAAGGAATTTTGAAGATACTGATTTAATTTTTCATATGCGGTAGAAGAAGTTTCCCATGAAAGCTCCCGTGCTTGATATTTTACTGTGGTAAAGGCCACCACAAATCCCTTGTGATTTCTGTGACCTTCAGACTTGAAATTATCTTGTACTTAGCGTATTATTTTCTCTCAAAAAATAAGCTGAACTTTTTTAAATGATGGAGGGGATATAGACACATTAACATTAATGGTGACTATGTACCTCTGTCCCCTAGACAGTTTTGAAAATCTCAGCTGCAGATGACAGATTTGTTATTTTATGATGAACTACTGTAGTAGCATTACATTTGTACAGATAATGGAGTCATTATCTAATCATCATCGTTACATGTTTCACACTCTGCTTGAACTCATGTATTAATGATTTTCCACATGATAAGTGCATTTTTTAGGTATATTTGAGATAGCATATAAGGTCTGTGGCCCATTCTGATAGCTACAGAAATCCCAGTGTGATTATAAAATCCTTGGTGTTATCCAGCCTCAAATCATAATTTCAGCTCATGATATCAAACAGTGAGGCACAGTCTGTGTGAGTGGAAGATGGAAAACGGAAGATGGAAGATGGAAGATGGAAAATGGAAGATACTTCCTAGAGTATGAAAACAAAATGGGAAACAAAATGAAAACACCCTGGAAGAGCAGCACAGTAAATGCCCACACTCTGACCCAACAGTCCTACTGCAGTGTTAGGCAATGCACTCTACTCCCTGTTTATTAACTCAGGAAGATCTGAGGGTGATAAAGGGACTACAGAGTTACTACAGAGGGACCACAGAGTTACTGCACTGGCCAAACTGTGACACTTGGTTCCTTGTATGAAATCAAAAGTTGAAAGGACTGCGACAAGTGTAAGTAGTGGTCTTAGACAGTACGGTTTTAGTTGGCTGAGAGGAGAATGTCAGGAGACTGTGACTTCGAGGAGACATGCCCAGAAAGTCAAACACCTTTTCCAGTCCTTAAAGTGACTCACTTTCCCATGAGAGAAGGCAGCAGAGATGGAGAACTTGTCCATTTTTCTTACTATGGCATAAACTGGAGACCAACTCATATTTGTGCCATGTTCAGCACCAATAAAAGGGTGACCCATAGGATTATCTTAGCAGCCCTGGTCACATCTCAAACCCAAGATTAAGAGTCACAGTATTACCTCTAGCAAGGAGACTATGCTGCCTTCAAAAACTGACTTTACATATGGGCTTCTCATTCCTCTGCTACATGATATGTTATGGTGTATTTTTTCCTATTATCAATAAAAGGACAGAATCGATAAGTTATCAAAGACTATTAAATTAAACTAGATTTTCACTTGTTTGTGGCTTTCTAAGGATGGTTTTGACTTGTGTCACTTAGTATTGTCCATTATTGATCTCACTGTGGAAAAAATGTCATTCATGGTGTTATTACAAAAAAGTACAGAGTCAATTTGAAGTGAAAGGAAAGCATGGCAATTGTAGAAATGGCAATAGAAAAAACTCTGCCATGAGTAAATTTAGCCACTCCCCTCCATTCAAACTGCAAATATTACAGTGATGTTCTCTTCCTCATCAACTAAGACATACAATTTCTCTACCATCACTGCCTTTCATCTAGTTTAGTATTTCTGTCCCTGCCTCTGAGATCTTGAATGACTCTGTTCTTGTCTTCATTTCCAGCCCAGTCTCAAATCTTGTGCCCCTCATGGTCATATTGTTCCACCAAGAAGAACATCCAAAATGTCTCCTTCTCCTCATCCTTCTGCCCTCTTTTTGATCTGTAAAGAATAATTTTCATTTCTACTCTTCTAGTTTCAAGTCTTCTCAAACAAGGTTTTTTTCTGTCAGAATTTGATTTTTATAAATTAAAAATCATATCTTGCCATCTCAGTGAGTCTCATTGCACCCATGTGAGCCCAAAGTCTCACCAGGATAGGTTTTATGTGAGACAAATTTGAGTGCAACTGTGGGTGCTTGGCAAGCAATTATAAACTATGGTGTTAAATCCATTGTCAAATCTGGTTCTTGGTTTCCAAAAGTGATAGAATACTTGAAAGGTAGGATGTAGGTTCTGACAGCATTGCTCATTTCTTTATATAAGAGACTTAAATGACAATTTCTGCCAGGCTGCACAGGCTTGACATTTCCCTCCATTTGATACGAGGTAGGATGCTCAGTCATTCACTACTGGAATTATCTATGAAATTTGTTTCTTTTACAAGTCTCTCTGGATATACACCATGTTGGGAGGGGCAGATTTTCTTTCTGTTCTGGGTTGAGAAGAGAGAACATTAACAATCTCAGAGCTCTGAAGTACTCTTCAGTCAGAAGTGTCTGCAGCTTTCATGCTTAGCACCTCTCAGGACTTGAAATGTGCTCCTTGAATGTCAGGGAGAAATGCTGTGCTAGCAACACATGCCCCAGCATCAGTATTTGAAGGTGATATCTTTCTTTCTTTCATCACCTCAGCTTTTCATGCCTCCATTCATACTCTCATTTAGGCAATGGGGAATCCCTGCTAAGCACACTTAGTGAAATCCCAGGCAGTATGTTTTCCTTGTGATTAGTTTGAATATCAAACAGCTGTCTCAATGATATGTTGATGTTACCAAAAGTGATATCTGACATTTACACAGCAACTTGCAGCCTTAAATATTTTCTTAGAATTATATAACAGGGAGGAACAGGCTTCTCTTACAAACTCAGACTATGAAACAAAACCCTGCTACTCTAAGACACACAGCAGAGCGGCACTCAGCTGCACCCTTTAGTTTGGAAACAATTCCTGGTAGGACCTCATCACTTTTCTATCAGAATCCACAGCCACTCGTTCTCTCATTCCTCTATTTAGTGTTGAAAAATAGGGAAATCCCATTTTTTTTTTGACAAAACCTACTTGGTTTTCTTATGAAGAAAATTTGCTCTGGAAGAAAATGCCCTATGGGATTCCTAAGCAAAAACATATTGATACAGCCTCTGACCAAACAAGTCTTTGAATATCTGGCTGCCAAGCATTAAAACTGTATCCTACTGCTACATCTTTTTCCTAGGCATCAACTCTTGGCCCCTGCTAAAAGGGAAAACAGGGAAAAATATTTCATTTGATCCAGTAGAATATTTCTTCTCTAGAGTTATCATTGACCCATTTCTGCCCATTTAAATGTATTCCACCCCACTCCACCCTCCCCCCCAAAAAAAAATTGCAGATGTATGTTTATAGTGGAGTTATAAAATCAGAAAAAGGTAACAGATTGCTCATCTGACTGTGTGAAAGCTGTGATATGTTGCAGCTATCTAAATAGCCTTTTTATCCTCTGAATTTTCTCAGGAAATGTTTGCTTGGCCCAGCCAAAGAGGGGTATGTTATCTATAGAAATTTGAGTGGAATTCAGCTCAATTAACATTAATTATTTAAGGTTAGGCATCCAGTCTCAAGGCCTCATTTAGACCCTCTTTGTGGTCAGGAAGGATAGACACACTCCTCCTCTCTAAGGGACACCATCCATCTTCTCCACAGACTCATTAAGGAGTCCAGGGTGTAGCTCAGGCTAGATGACTTATTTCTGACTAGCTAATAATAGGTTGCATTAATTTCCTCCACTCTTTTTTCCCTACAAAAACACACTGTTTTCCATGAGAAAGGGAGAAGGGAGGGTATGCTAGCCTGAACCCGCATTTTGCTCATTAGATGGAGATATCTGTCAAACCCCGGCATTTCACTTTTCCACCAGTATCATCATAGCAGTCAGGGAATGTGACGGTTACTTATTGTCTCACCCAGCTCAGTTTTTACTGCTTGTCTGTGTCCAGCCAGTGATGGCTGTGGTTTTCATCCTGCACGACAGCCAGGCGTGCAGGGGCTGATTCCCAGATAGTGCACTGTTTGGTATGCTGATGCACAGAGAGAAACAGCAGCTCCTCAGGTGCTCTCTCTCTCTTTATTCCCAAACATGAGGCAGCCAACAAGGGGTAAAGGACCTGTCAGTTGAAACAGATGAATTAAATTTGTAACAAAAGAATGTCTTCAGGCAGTTGTTTAGACATATCACTAAGAATCCACAGATTCACTTTACCCTCTGCTGCAAACAGCAGAGGAAATTAGGCAGCTGTATCCTCATTGGTGAGTTTATTACCTAACGCCTGGAAAGTGAATATCAAAGATGCTGGTGTTGCCAAGCAACTGCCTGAGGATGACAGCGGTCAGAGCACACACAAGGACTCTGTTAGAGAAGCACTGTACAGCAAAGGTCAGCTCCATTCACAGTTGTGTGCCACAGCAAGTGATTAACAGGGTGGCTGGTTCTGTCCTGAGGATGCACATAGCTCCTTTCTGGCCATGGTATGTCTCTGACAGCCACTGAAGGTAAACTGGAGAGAAATGGAGTAGTGATCCTCTGAGCAGCACAATGAACATAAAAAGGAAATCTCCTTGCAGTCAGACATGGTCTGACCTTCAAAATGTCCTAAATGCAGGACTGAGCTTAGAGGTTCTGCAAGTGCTAGTGGATGTATGACAAGATTTATCATGGCTAGGGTAAATCACTGCCTTTGAGCATGGCTGGCAGGAGATGCCGTATGTCTGTACATGTGCCTCCCTTATCCTCCAGATCTGGATGTTTTCCAGGAGGCAAAGGGTTAACTGGGAATGGCTCCTGATCCACAAATGGCTCCTGGTCTAATGAATCGTGGTTGGCCTTGGACAGGTGCACAGTCAGGGCTGTTCAGTTGATACACATGACAGCTCTCCAGTGCCCAGGAATGCTCCCTGAGACTAATTCGTTAACACAGAGCAGGCCATGATACTCCTCCCTCTCTATTTCTCATCCAGATTTTCATTTGAAGAGTGGTGGAGCCCCAGATCCTCTTGTGTCCTTCTCAGATGGCTGTTAGATCCTAAGAGTTTCCCTCTTGGCTGAGCAGTGCCATGGTTTTTGTGGCTGCTTTGCTTAATACCTTGTCAAACACAGCAAGAGTGTCCTACCCCAGCAGAGACCCTGAAAGGGTCCACCTGCACCCCTTTGCTAGACACGAGGCTCTCCCGTTCTCCATGCTTTCTCTGGCAATAATTAATCACATGACACGGGAAAGTTATTTAATATCCCATCCCAAATGGTTGTCTCATCAGCATGCTTGCAGCATTCATTATTTAACAGATAGTGCTGCTATTTAATCTTCGTATTATAGTAGCATCTGGAGGTCTCAGCTGAGAGGCAGTATACAAATACAATGTGAAACACAATTTCTTTTCAAAGACTTAACATTGTAAGCAGAAAAGCAGCACTGCAGAGTGATTTGCTCCAGATCCCACAGGGGAGTAATACCAAAGCAGTATCGCCCATCTATATTTTTGACTGCTAAAATAACACTGTTGATGGAACCTTTACATATATAAATAATGGAATTTACCAAAGAATAGCGTTTGCTTTATGAAAGAATATTTATGATATGCCAGAGAAGAGGCTTAGAGAAAAGTTGTCCAAAGGATATGTAGGTAAAAACATCACTTAAAGCAGATACATCAATGACACTTCAATGAATACCCTCCAAATATGTTCTTCTAAAGACTACTTCATGAAAACCCGATTTGAGATGACACCAATGTAGCAGTTTTTTATTGATTATATATACTGTAATTCTGAATGAAGTTTTTTTTTTCACTGAAAATTGAAGATACCATGAAACCAAACAGTTTTATAAAGTCATGTGTGTTTTTCCAAAAGGTACATGCCAGAAAATGCATTAGAAAACGATCAACATACTTGACCAGATCAGTTTGCAGATTAGACTTCTCAATTTTAGTTTCAAAACTGATAAGAATGATTTCTATAAACTTAAAATGGTCTCTTTTTTTCCTTTAACTGAAATGCAAAGCTAAAAAAAATTACATTTTTTTAAATTTTTTGTTTTCTTGCAAATAATTTGTTGCTGACCCTAATTGTACTGCATTTTGAACTCTTTGTACTTTATAGGATATTATTTGCAGAATTACTCCTCACATTTTGAAGCAGACTGTCTATGTCTCACATTCAGTGACTATTTATGGTTGTCTGAGTACTTTACTATCTTGGTTCATAAAGATATCTCTAGTAAGCAGAGAATAAAGCATGTATATCAAGTAGAGTGCATGTTTTGAAATGCTTTGCTGACTGATTTGAGTCCAAGCAACATATTGTCTTTTTGCATTATACTTTGTATCTCTGATTAAATTCCAATTCACATAGTTACAGAAAATTGCATTTCTCCCCTCCTGTTTTCTCTATATCCTGGCTTGTTCCTTGTGCTCACAACTGTGGCATATTCCAAGTGAAACCCTGGTGTTTTATTAGATCCAAAAGAGAATGCTGAGGCTGCCCTGAGCCATGTGAGGTCAAAATGGAAACTTTACATAATCAGGGACATTTGGATCCATGTCTGACGCTTGGACAGTACTGAAGGAGCTCTTGACTGATGAAGCTACTCTGTAAGGTAGCAATGAATCTCTTAATAAAATCACAAAATGTAGCATGGGAGAAAACTGTTTTAGTCCTCTGAATAACAAGTCCTTCGAAGTTTATAACCTGGCAGCAACTCATCTGGCTTGTAGCATCTTTGGCAGGAGCCTGGATGTGCCCATTAGAGATAAAGAAACCTCTACCAATGTCATTCTGCTGGCATGGAATGGGGTGATCATAAAAATTTGCAACTTTGTTGAATCTTAGACATGGTTTTCTTCATTGGTTTATTATTTTTCTCTTTGTTTAGAATACATCAAACTCTACTGACTGCACATAGAAATAAACAGTAATACATGCATTTCATAATTAGCTGGAAGTTGAAGAACCACCCTGTTCCAGCAAACACATGTTCAACTTCAGGTGGTTGAGTTGCCTTTCAGGGAACTACTCAGAGAAAACATTTCTTTAGGCAAATGTTTGGAAAAGGAACAAAGGAATGAATAGCATAAGTAGCAATTTTCTCAAAGCTGCAGAGAATGTTACCAGCAAAAGCAACAGGCACCAGTTTTATTTTGCATATGCTGTTAACATGCTGTCCTTTCATCCAGTCATCTCTCTTGACTGATAGGTTTTGGCCTGGATACCTGACACCTGTATTAAAAAAAAACATGGAGGAAAAGAGAGAAAAGGATTAATCCTCAGACATCTTTTACAGAGATCCTCAGTACAGGACAATAACCAGGGACTCTCAGCATGAAGTTGTCGTAATTTGATGAAACTGCATCCACACCCTTTAGGATTGTCTGTTCGTTCTTGCTGCAGTGTTCTGTCACAGTCAATGACAATGAGCACGTGGGACTTCTTCTGAAAATTTCCTTGAACTGTGACGTAGTTTGCTCACTTGATCTTTAATTTAGATTTGTCAGACATGCAAGGTCCCTGTGTGCATTCACAGCCAGAGGATGAGCACCAGACAGAGAGTGAAATGGGGCACAGAGACAGTGACTCCTGGCTGTCCAGCAGAAATATCCCAGACTCCTGTCTGGGGTCCCATCAGCAGCAGTTGTTTTGCTGAGATTTCATCATGGAATGCTGAATGATATTTCCATCAGTGAATATAACAGACCCATGTTGAAACCTCTTGGCCTCAAGTGACTGCAAAGCAGCAGCAGAACAGAACCTTTCCACTTGCAGTGCCTGAACTCCTTGATCACCATCCTTGACTCCACCACTTGTTCCATTCAATATAGTTTGGGAGATATTATTGCGGAGCATAGCTGTTCTTCCTTGTTTTATTTCTGTAAAGCTATCCAATAAGGTTGGGTTTAAAAAAAAAAAAAAGGCAGATGTGAGCCTGAATTATTTCTACTGTAAATAAGATAGAATTTATATCACTGGCCTTGGACATATGAGGAAATTATAAAAAAAATCCAGTCCATAATATCATCATTTAACCTGTGCAAGGATACAGAGTAGCAACTTTCATAGAGACTAAAAATTAGCCATGCAAACCATTTTCAGGAAGATTATTTCCACATTTTTATACATTTATGGAGGGAAGGATTTCAGAAAGTCATAAATCTCCTCTTCTGAATATTTGCACTTCAATATCATAGAATCACAAAGTTGTTTGGGTTGAAAAAGACCATAAAGATTATCTAGTTTCAACCCCTGGATATGGTCTAGAGTTCTTGGGGAATTGTACATATTTCTGCAATTTCATTCTCCATGAAAATTCTCTTTTGCCAAGAGCTCCTATGATGGAACATTTTTTTGAAACAGAAATCATGAGGCATCATAAGGGAAGATGGAACTTAGTGACAAAATGTGATGTGAAGTCATAAAGATGACTTCATTCAAGTATTGTGAAGAAAATGACAGTATTTCCTTATGAAGATGTCTAAGTTATCTGAGAACATATTTGGGGGGTTCAGGTAATTTCTGAGAGGGCATGTGAATATTTGCTAATCAAGGCATTTAATTTTTGAACTGGAAAAAAATAATGAAGGTGGATTCACATAGTTTACCTCTGTATTAAAAGTGGAAAGATGATCAAATCATCAAGCTCCTGCTAACACAGCTGAACCAATGTTAACACAGCTGGGAATTTTTTTCCTGAAATTCCCTCATGTGAAAAGGCTGCAGATATGCTAACACTAATATCTCAGAATTCAACACTCTGAGGCTTTTGGGAAATACAATTTAAATCTAAAATTAGATCTGTATGGTGGTTTAAAACTTAGATATGCATTTTTCAGCCTAAACTAATATCCAACTTAAAACTGTTTTAGATCAGGTAAATTTAAATATAATGAGTAAAAATACATTGCATTATGGGTAAGATAACTTAAAAACCCACAGAAATTAAAAAACTGAAACCTGTATCAAGAAATTAAATGTTCTCCTAAGCATATTCCATGTACACAAATTAACTCAGTTATTCCTATTTTTTATTCATTTAAGATTTTTATACTAAATGCTTTCAAGGTTATAACTGGCCTTCTTTGTTAAGTTTTCCTCAGCTATCAGAATCTTGATGTACTGTGCAATCTACTTTGCAGTTACGTCACATGTGGCTTTGCTGAAGTTTGAGCAGCACTGTTAAATGCTTGTTTGTTTTAAATTATTTATTTGTCAATGGATCTATCTTTTACCTATTGTAAAATTTCCACTAGGAGTTTTACAAGTATAGCTTTAAAAGTTTTTAGATAAATGCTCTGCAAAATTCACTCAACATAGAAAATTTGTAGAAGAAAAAATGGGACAATGTTTATTTCTTTCTACAAAAAATACTGTGATGTGAAAAAGAAAAGTGACTTGTCTTAAATTTAAGATTAACTTTATCCCCTTAGTTTGAGCCTTTAATCTGTAGAAAAGCCTGGGGATTTATGAATGTTAATGGACCTGAATTTTTTATTTCTCCTTCTTTCTTTTTACTTGTTCATTTTTCATCTGTGTGTCCACTAAGAACCTGAGAGCGATGACTGAAAGATAGGTTTATTTGATATGTCTCTATTCTGCCACACAGATAGTAATATAGTTAAAAGCAAGGTGATGGCTGATGGTTTAAATAAACATAAAATTTTGAAATTCGGTGGCACCAATTGTGAAGGAGATAACAATACCTGGAAAGGTGCAAATTTTTACATGAGCACTACGGCTCAATGATCCTTGTGGGTCCCTTCCAACTCAGAAGACCCTGTGATTCTGTAAATAATATTAATCTCATAGAACTGTGTTAATTATATCCTGAGAGGTGAGGCACAGAGTTTGATGTTCAAAATTCACAAGGAATTTTCCTGCTGCCAATAAGGTTGTTAAAGATAATTGCTGTAAGTGTGAACATTTTACAGTATATGTTGAACTATGCATTTAAAATATCTGTAATCTGTTGAATATCCTTTATTGAAAATTAAACTATTAGTCTTTGGTTCACATATTTTTCTGGCATGTGAATTTTGATTTTTATTTTCTAGTGGAAAAAGGAACTGAACAAGGTCTTCCTAAGACTCATATCCTCACTGTGACAAAAAGGTCTGTTATGTAAAGAATTTTCCTCTAATACCCACTTTTAAAGACTTTTGAGATCATTTCAAAGTGATTTTTTTTCCAAGGCAGGACATGAGGTACTGCATCCTAATTTAATTGAGGAGTTTCAGCTTCAAAGAAAAGCTGAAGTTTCAGATACTTTTGTGCTTATCGTTTCCTATAGAAACAGCTTCCAATCTAGTAACTTTTTCTCTTTTCAATCACTCTTCTCAAGCAGCATGCTCATATAGAGGCTTTATGTCCTAAAACATGGATTTCAAACAGAATGTTTTGCCTAAGATTTATGTTTTGTAATGTCTGACTGTAGTACTCACATTGCTTAACAAACCTGGTCCAAAAGAGGCCATATGGCTTTTTTTTCGTGCAATTTCACTGCAGTAAATAAGGAAGTATCTCACTAAGTTCAATGGAGTTACAGTGGCGTGATATTGTTTTTGGTAGTGTTTTGGATTAGATCTTTCATAACAAGTGCAATTAGCACCTGATTGACTGAGAAAAGCAATTTAATAACTAATGGACATCGAAGAGATATGATGTAGGAATATAAATGCACTATAAATAGATTCACTCAAAAACAAAGGGGAAAACATCAATTAAGGGAGGAAAAAGTCAATGTAAAGACAATAATGAAATGTATTTAAAAGTCAAAAAAGTTATTTTTCTGTGAATATCCAAAAAAGCCCCTCCTCTTATGTCTTGTACTAGTTGCTTATTTGGATCATCCTGAAGAATTGTAGGCTTCCTCCACTAAAAACTCACTTAGCAAAGCAGTGGCAAGCTTCAGTCTGCAACCCAATAGATGTATGGGAAATGCATGTGGGAAATGCCAAGCTCAAAATTTGCAGCAGTAAGGGAGGAAAAATGTGTTTTCTTAATTGCTGATTTTCCCATGTTTGATCTCATATCTATAGAAGAACAGAAAGTTTGACTATGGCTTTAGATTAGGCTATATGCAGAAAACCAAAGGAAACAAATATTTGAAAAATCAAGTACTCTATGTGACATGAACATAGAATGAAGGATTAATTGTTTTCAAAGTAAGCACATGAAATACTCTCCTTTTCTAAAAAAAATGTTTGTAATCCTCACCACAAAGCTGAAAAGAGCAAGGGAAAAGGAAGAGAAATAGGGGTGGGAAGGGGGAAGAAACAAGGAAAAGAGAGGGCAGATCATCTTTGCCTAGTTAAAGCAAAATAAAAGCTGAAATGAGCTTTCTGTTACAGCCTCAGTGACACTACTTCTGCAATTCTGTTTGGAAATGGAAGAGATAATTGCATTTTCAACTTTGAACCCTTGCCATTCATTTCTGTGCTGTGACCTCAATAGTCTGTTTGCCAGCCTGTTGAGGTACCAAGAGCAAAACAGTGGGAAATGACGCAGCAGAAATCAAATTGCATGAGTCATTTTTTTTTAATTTACTTTATGTTCCTGATATAATTCTGATGGCAGCAGAGCTAAAGTTAATGAACAGTAGTAAAAGCATCTGCTGAAGCTGTGTCAGTAGATTCACCTCTGTGTTCACAACTGCAGCGCTGCAAAATTTATCCAAGGTCTCTTTGAAACAAGTTTTTAAATGAGGTGAAAAGTACCAGAATTATACAGCTCATGAAGGAACCATATAGTGTTGTGGTACCATAAATAAATGCTGACATTTCCTCACTAGTAACTACAATAGTAGTGGGTAAAAAAATTTGAAATTCAGGAGGTTACACTACTATAAAATTTTTACAAGGTTAAACAAAGTGAGCAACTAGAGCACTGTGAAATGTCCACTGTGCCTTTTAACTAGATTACTAAGGGCAAATATCACCTTCTTCCCCTCAGGGGTGCCCAGACTTTCAAAAGTCAAAGAGAAAAGCCCCATCAGATTAGTTTATGGGTTTTGCAGCAGGAGGCATTGCTTGTATGTAATTGCTCAGTTTCATTATTCATGGTCTAAGAGCAAACTGCTCAGTTGAAAGAAATTGGCAAGGTCTGGGGCACTACAAGGAAAATATTTAAGATTTCATTCAATAAAATACTTTTTAATAACTTATGAAAAATTCATTTCCTGAAAGAGGAAATATCAAGCATCTACTTAATTTGTGTTTGTTGGTATTGTCATATGCAATCCATGTAAGGATGACCATAGGAGACCAATTGCTTTCTCATGGGAATCACATGTGAAAGGATAGAGGGGTTTTTGTTTCTGCTTTAATTTCATCGGCTGCTCCTGGAAATTAGGTAGTAAAACTCAAATCCCCACAAATGGTTCACTGGAATGATCATCTTTCTCCCTCATACCAATGTGAACAGTCACACTGGCAGGATAACAGGATGCTGGGCAAGGGATTGGAAGCTTTTTGATGATTCTGAGATTTGTTCATCAAGTTTTTAGAGTTAAATCTTTAAATAAAAACTTAAATCCAATGACTCTTGCTTGTCTTCAGCTGACTCATGGGGCTGGTTGTCTGAATAGTTTGGCTTGGGAAAGCTGCTTACCCCCATTTGCCTTGAATCTTCAGTCTGACAAATAAAGATAATTAAAAATAAGCAATTAAGAGCAAACTCAGTAAAGGCTGCATAAAATCAGGTGTAGGTCTAACACAAGTGTCTGCATTATAAAACTGTGACCTTGAGTCCTGCCTTCAGTTGTTACAAATTCCTAAAGTAGATTGGAAGTCATGGACACCCACTTGCCTTCTGCTGGGCATCCATAACTCTCTTGAAACATTGCCCAGATGCACCACAGGTTTCAGACAAGGCATATTGATCATATTCAAATTCATCATGGTTCAGAAACCAGATTGATCAATTTCTCCACTGAGGCCTAGACACAGACTTTTCAAACTGGATTACATTGAGAATACACCAAATATTTTGACCAAGTTTTGACTATTTCTCTTCCTACTTGTGCAAAAAATGCAGAGGCATTTCCCTCTTAGAGAATGCTTTAACCTGATACTTGGGGAGGCAGAGGACATGGAGAGAAAATCTAGGCTGTGTACTGTCTGCCTGCTCTCAATAGGTTTGAGAGCTACATTTTGGCTAGGACAACAGTGGCTTCAGGCCCTCCACCCTCCCTTGGGAAACAACCATCATGCTTCTAACCATCTGACCAAACTGTGCATATTATTTGCATTAGAAACCTAGAAGGTTGAGCCAGCACAGCATTACACAGGTTCCCTGCTCAGGGGAGTAGTTTAGGATGCTAGAGTAACACAGAGATGTATCTTCAGGTGAAAGAGGGATTGGGAATAGCTATGTTCTGTGTTGCAATATAGGAGAGGAGATCACTCTGTATTATCTTGATATCACTGCCTTACTTGTGCATCAGCAATGGGCTGCCCTAAGGAAAATGAAAAGAGGAATACTGTCACCGTTTGTGCTCTCAAAAGGAAAGAAAAAAAAAAAAAANAAAAGGAAGCCATTTCCATTCAGCATCTGTTAAGAAAGGTCACAGGCTCTTTGCTTTTATGAATTCTGTATAGGTGAAAGCACCTAAAATGGGCTTTATTTAGGAGATTACTTTAACCATGGAGTTTTCCTGGTAAAGGGTAACATGCAATGCCCTGTTCAGACTTTGGAATTTCCCTTGGAGAAAGTGCAGATTATTGTGGATATTTCTACGATGTACCTTATTTCCCTTAAAAACTGTGTAAGAGCAACACTTGCCTCAGTGCTCTGGATTTCAGCCTGAGGAAGGCCAAAACATCTCTTTCTCTGCCAAAGCACATGGGTGTCAATGTGGATCCTGTTTCTGTCTGGTTTTGTTCATTTTAAAGATCAAGGCTTTTAGTTAAAAAATTATCTAAAAAGTAACTAAAAGCTGTGCCCCATATAAATTACAAATTATGTGTACTTCACAGCTTTAAGAGTGACAGCCAAGGAAAATAAAGAGTTTTATCTTCATCACGGTCATGACTCCTGGAATCTATGGAGTGAATATAATCCATAATATATATATGCAAGTGCCAAGATATTAGTGTCAGTCATAGGCGTGCGATGCAGATATGTGCTGGATAGCAGAACATTGGCTGCTGTTGGGGCTCACAAGACTGCTCTTTGGGGTGGTAAGGATGAGGTCACACTGCCTTTTAATTCTCATGGGTTGGAAGCTCCTGGGAATGCAACTAACCTTGTGCACAGGTCACAGCTGATCAAATGTTGTGCACTGTGGCTTGTGTTTGCTGTAGGTGGAAGGTTATTGCAGGAGAGGAGGCAGGAGACACGCGAGGAGTTATGGCTCTATTGCTGCAGAGGTCAGGGATCTCCAGCACTCTGGTCTACATGCTGCTAATCTTTGCAAACAAACTGTCTCTCTCATTCAGTGGCTTGGAAATTGTAATGGTGACAACATTTTGTCATCTAAAATTCAAAAGGACCTCAATTTGGTTTGCAACTTCCTCCAAACTCAGATCCTTACTGTTAAGGAACCAGTGCTTCCTTAGAAAAGTGGAACCAACTAGCATTTATTGAACCATGGCAATTATAAATAAAGGATCATTACTTGCAGTTTTATATCCCTTTCATCCTGAATTTTCTGGATGCAGCATAAGGATTCAGTAAGTCACAGCCTCATGATAGCACTGAGTTATAGCTGTTTAAGAGATCAGTTGATACCAAGAGGTTAAGCAATTGGGTTATTTTCACAGAGGGAATGACTGCATAGCCAGCAGTGAAAAGATGCCAGAAATTTTGGCATTATGTTCTTCTAAATCACTATGGATCATTCAGAAGACACTGATAAATATTTACCTTCCTGAACACTGAGATACACTGCCCTTTACTTAAAGTATTTCTGTGTTCCCCCCTCAATAGTTATGTTGTCTCTTGTGATTCTAAGGCCCATGAAAGGATATGACTGTGAAAGACATCAGGAGGACATTTGGTGCATTTCTCCGGATTAATCATTCCTGAGAGATATCTGATAGGACAGGCTGTTTTTCAGCAGTATGATGTCCTTAAAGACTCTAATATTAGAGATCCCCTGGTCTCCACCTGTAAAACCTTTTCAGTGATTTTCTATTCCTGAATTTTTCAGTACTTTTCATAAAGTCTGACCCACAAGGTTTCTGCAATTTAAAACTATTGCTTCTTATTCTATGCTTTGTGTCCGTGGGCACTAGACATTTCTCTTCATCCTTTCATAACAACCTTTCACAAACTAGAAAACTGTTATCCTTCTCCTCTGCCTACTTTTCTTTACACATCTTTGAACTCAGGGTCACATTTCCTTGATGTCTGGTTGTTATTTAGTCTCTGCAATACTTCTCTAGCTGGTCCAACTTTCTAAAAAATTATTGCCTGAAACCAAACCTGAGGCCTCAGGGAGGACTGATCACCACGTGCAGTTCACAATAAAACACCTATTTGGCTGCAGGACTGCTGCCTCCTTAGTTGTTACTTATCTTGGATTCCTGAGGCCACTAATTTCTATCTGAAAGTCTGCCTGAGAGTTCACAGAATCATAGAATTACAGAATGGTTTGGGTTGGGAGGGATCTTGAAGATCATCTAGTTTCAAGCCCCTCACCACAGGCAGGAACATTTTCCCTTAGACCAGGTTGCTCAAGGCTCCATCAAATCTGGCCTTGAACACTTCCAGGCATGGGGCATCCACAGCTTCTCTGGGTAGTTTGTTTCAGTACCTCACCACCTTCTGAGTAAAGAATCTCTTCCCAACATCTAATCTAAATCTTTTTCAATTTAAAGTAATTTTCCCTTGTCCTATCACTTCATGACTCCAAGAAGTTCCTCTGTTATAAGATTTTCTTATAAGTTTTTCTTATAAGCTCCCTTACATGTACTGGAAGGCTGCTGTTAGGTTTTCCCCTTCTGCTGGACAGCCCCAACTGTCTCATCCTGTCTTCAGAGGAGAGGTGCTCCAAGCCTTCCTCTGAAGACCACGATCAGATGGAGTTCTGATCAGCTCCATGGCCCTCCTCTGGACCACATCCACATGCTCTAGTCCATGTCCTTGTTATGCTGGGGACCCCAGAGCTGGATGCAATGCTCCTGATGGGGTCATTTGTTGCATTTTTGACATTTGTCTGTATAGAATTTTATGTTGTTTTTTTCAGCCCATTCTTGCAACTTGTTAAGATGATTTTTGAATTCGGATCGCACCCTCCAATTTATTCACAATCCTTCCTGGCTTCATGTCAGCTGCAAATTTAATAAGTGTATATTCCAGTCTATAACTCAGGTGATATTGCATACACTTTTATAAGATTCAGGAATACTGAAAGAAATCAGCAGAAAATTTGGCAAAAGACTGCTCCTGTGTACTGCTCAACTATAGAAAAAGTTTACTTTATTTTTTCTAAATATATCTGAGACTTCCATGTTTTGATATTTTTGAAAACTTTCAATATTTTTAACCCTTTTTTATTTTTATGATTTTTTTTTAATATTAACCTTTTCTATTAGTAGTTTTCAAAAGTCTGTTATGGGGTAGAGATACCAGATGTAAAGCACCAACCACTCACATTGTGCTAACATTTTTAATGTTGTACTGAACTATGTAAATCACAAATACAATACAAATGCAACCAATATGACAGAAGATTATCCAAAACTGCTGACACTGGAAGTCTCCAGGGGAAAATTTCTATGTGATCAGTTTTAATCAGGCCTTTCTCTGAAGCTTTTATATAGGCTTCCACTCATGCAGGTTAGGGCATCTGCCAAAAGAGTATTTTCCTTGCTGTTTATGTAGTTCTGCTAGTGACCATTATAACTCGAAGGAAGGAATGCAAATCCTGATATGTTTGATTTGCTGGGCCATGGTGACACCTTTTCCATCAGAAACAAAGCTTTCTTGTAATTCAGTTTACTCAGCAGGGTTCGTAAAGCTGGATAATCCCATGACTTTCAGCTGCTAAACCTGTTGCAGAGCTTTAATATAAAATGACAAGAGCCATTGCTCTTTAAACTATTTCTTTGACACTTAAAAAAATTCTGACCCATCATGAACCAAAACTTACAACAGTGCATAACAGTATCTTTGTTGTAGATCTTTGTGATTTACGTCCATGAGCAATCTGAAGTTTCCTGGGAAGCAGAGGATTTAAACTGAGATTACACAATAATGTTTGTCTTGTTTCTTGCAAAAGGCACTATGAAAACCATTCAGATCTTTAAAAATATCTTAATGTCGGAATCAACAGATGTCAGGAAAGTATACTTCTCTTAACTCTACTAGTCTTTAAAAAAAGTTTCACTTATTAATATTTATCTAGATTGTTGATTTTTTTAAAGAGACACCCAATGTGAAGCGTTGTTTGCATCCTTGGTTAGCCAAAAAAAAATAGGAACTTAAATGGATTTTATAACTGTTGAATTCTACATAGGGTCTTGTACTGTTTTGCCTGTACAAGTTATCAGAGTTTTCCGTAATACCCAACAGCTGCTAGACAGGATGCACCTTCTTTTTCACCCTCTTCATGGGAGTTTTTTGTTAGTAAATTATGGGAGGTTTTTTGTTAGTAAATTGTGTTTCCAATTGTGTCTGAAGAAGATCTAAATTGTGTGAGAAGATCTAAAGTCCAGCCATTGGCCATTTGGACTACACTACCCTGAACTCTTAGTAGGCTGGAGGCTGACATGATAAGTCCTGCTAAATGTTTAACCAAAAGGCCCATGGTCCTTTTTCCTCAAAATAAAAATTGTCACTTCAGGTGTTCTCCATCTTTAACAAGATATATCCCAGAGCATAATCTTTAATTTTCTGCTTTCAACATTTCTGGTAATGTCATTTAATTCTCTGTTAGAGCATTTTCTAATGCACTGGCAGATATCTTTTAACTTTGCCTGAAGTAATGCTAACTAAAGTTTCTGGGATAACTCAATCCTAAGGAAACTTGAATATGTTGCCAAGAAGGGGCATTGACACTTAACATTGTGCATTTCTCTTGAAACAGCCTTATCCAAGATAGCAATCAGTGCCAGCTGAAAGACTCAATGCATGAAAATACAGAATTTGAGAGGACGGAGCCATAAATGACACTTTAAATATGAATGAAAAGAAGCTCCAGACACAAGAGGACTTAATTATTTTTCACTTTTTGCTCTTAGTAGGTTTCTCCAGATCATAGTTGGAATTCATGTTCCTTTTGTTCTTTCTCAGGGATACTGTAGCCATAGTCTCCTTTTCTGTGATATCTGTTTTCCAAGGTCCATTAAGACTGGACACTGTGTAAATTGAATATTAGGTCTAGAGAGACTGTCTGGTATTGCAGGGCATGTTGTAACCTCTACCAGGGAACTCATTGCTAAATGTGCTTAGAAGCATATGGATCCAGAGCTGCTGCTGTGTTGCCAAACCACTTTGGATTCTTAATTCTTCTCCTGTGTTCCTCAAGGGCTGGTCAGCAAAATGGTGAGTGTAAGAGAATTGTTTTAGAGATTTGTTGTCAAAAGTGAAAGGAAACTGACAGCCCAAAACAAAACTGAAAAATGTATCTTGTGATTCTGCAGACAGGAATCATTTTGGAAAGAATCAAGAAGAGTAAAGTTTGATGGTGACTCTTAGAATGAAGTACAAAGGCTTTGAAACTGGCTAAAGTAATTTGTCATGATACACCAGCTTAGACATATGTTTTTGCCTTTTGAAAAATAGTCTAACTCACTTTTAGTCACATAGATTTTCTCCTATGATACATGAGCTTTGATAATTAAAGGAACAATTGTATGGTGACAGGATAAGAGGCCTTCTGGATAGGAAGACAGTTGGTAGATGCCACATATCTTGACTTCTGCACGCCTCTGGACTCTCACGTGCAAGCTTGGGAAACATGGACTGGATTACAAAAATGGTTAGGTGATTGCATTACTCATTTGAGTGATATGTATTAAAAGAGTAGGTGTCACTAATTCCTGATCAAATTAGAGGGATGGTTTGAGTGGGTGTTTACAGGAATTATCCTGAATGGTATGCAGTGCTTTTTCAAGACAGGATGGAGAACACATTTATTATGTTCACAGAGAGCACCAGTTGGGCAATATTTGTATGACAAAACAGGATTAGAACTACAACAGCGTTGATAAATTGGACAAAAAGCCTGGAAAAATAGAATGTAATTCAATAAGCTAAAAAAATACAATGCTCTGCCTTTTTGCACAAATAGTAAACTACACATAAGCTGAAGGGTAATGCAGCAAATCTGCAGAAAAGTTTAAAATGAGTCACCAACAGAAATACAATTGACTGTAAAAGAGAGACAGATACACGTCTGTTTACTCATTAGGTGTTGCTTGTGTTATACCAGTAAGATTTCTAAGTGAGGTTACATCTTCAGTATGTGTTCTGTAGCCAGCTTGTCTGATGAAGAACAAGAAAGATGTAGATTAGCTGGAGAGAGACCAAAGGACAACAGTGAGAATGATGAAGATTAAGAGGGGACATTTGGGGAAAAATGAAGGTATTGGATATCTTTGATCCAAAGAGTGGAAGTTTAAATAACAGAAAGCTTAGATGAGGAGGGGGGTGAACTCTTCCCTTTGCCTGCTGAATAAGAACAAATTATCTTAAATTGTGGCAAGGCAAATACAAGTTGAACATGAGGAAAAATTTTCCAGGAAGAAGAAAAATGAAGTTCTTGATCAGAGTCTGGGAGAGCATTGGAAATCCCACTTGAGAAATCCCTAAAAGATGTTTGGACAAATGTTTATCAGAAATAACACAAGAATAATTTATCCAGTCTCAGAGTGGAGAAATTACTTCAGTTATCTTCTGGTTTTATTCAATATAATTCCAAATTTGTCTTCATTTTTGATAATGTGTGTATTCCTTTGCCTGAGATAGTCCTACACTTGACTTTTAGTTTTTCTGTGCTTAAGACACAATGATTAATCACTATTTCTGACCCACTGTCAACCAAAACAAAAGAACTATCTCACTCGACATATGCCTGACTTATCACAGGATCATGTTATCCATTTTTTCCCTGATAAATTATAAAGCCATTTGAAAAATTACATGTACTTTTGATAAATTATCCCTTTTGGCCTCTACTCTGCCATCAGTTTCGTGTTCGCCCAGGGACATTTCTCTCATGCCAAAAAATTCAAACAGTTACCAAAATGTATCTGCATCTGGCAAGGACCCTACAGAAAAGGAAACTCTCATAAATGGAAACATATTCTCTCTCCCTTCTTCTCTCCTGAGGACAACAGGTAGCATCTTGAGCAGAGGGATACACAACATTCATTCATTCTCAATCTGCCATTAAAATGTTCACTCTGTCAGTGGGTGATCATGCTGTTATCTCTTTGCTCATGCCAGGGGTCATTCCTGGCTTTTCAAAAGCATGCACAGAATTTTTTCTAGTTCAGTAATGTCCTAAACTATCACATTTGAAAATCATTTTCAATAAATTCAGATAAAGACTAAGAACATAGAAATCTAGGCAATGAAAGGAGAGGCTTCTATTGATTTCACCAGGGTTGAATGAGATCCATTACAGAAAACATCCAGAGGTTAATGCACTAGTTATGAAGTTTTTCTTCCCTTGTAATCAGTTCATTTGGTCTCATATTAACGAAAGCATCTAGAGAAATATATACAAAGAAACAATGTTAGGACATTTTAAGAATGCTGCTTACGTCGTCTTTTACTTCTCTTTGAAATATGTGTCATAGACCAAGTAATGAATAACTCAGGCAATCCAATTTTCCAGTGATAAAACCTTTACAGAGACTCTACTATTGCACAGTCTCTTCTTCTCTGTGTAATGTTATTTAATGTGAATTTTCTGCTGGGAAAGCACAAGTAGCCTAGATAAAATGGAAGTATTGCAAACTTGCTTGAGAGTTAAACTGAATTTTTGCCTCCTTCTGAATATAATAGTTATATCAGTGATCAGTGACATTTCTGCTTTGCATTTTATACTTCATTTGTTTCTCTATTTCCCAAATCCATTTCTGTAGTCTAACATATCTGTAAAATACCAATATTCTACAGAACACTACCCAATGCTACTGTATGCCTAGAATTTCTTTCCTGATATTCACATACAGACACAAAATCATACAATGCTGAAAATGTAGGAAGAGCTGTGATTCTAATTTAACCATTTAAAAAATTCTCTGCTGCCTAATAAAATTATTTCAGTCAGTAATTTGCATTGCACACTGCCAAAGCAGAGCAGTGAAGTGCAAGGTTTGATTTCATCTAGCAAAGATCATTTAATTAGGAGTCTGCCTGAAGAGATGTCTGTAAGAAATCCACTTTGACAAAGCTGGAGTGTGTCTGGATTTTTCACCTTGTTTGTTTCTGCTCATTGCCTTGCTTCCACTGACTTATGTGTGGTTCCTCAAAGCCTAAAAGATATATGCTGACAGGTAGACTTTTTTCTTATAGCCCCGAACTTTGTTTGAGCTAAACTTTGCTGAACTAAAAAGTTAAGCAATCATTGAACTTCTGCAAGCACTATTTTTTTCCAGATAACTATTATATCATTCTAATATTTTTTGTAGGTGTACCTGAATCACAAACTGGATGTGGGGAATCATGAGTTGAAAAGAAGTGATAAAAAGCTTTTCTTTCACCAAGAATACCAGAAAAAAAGTTTGTTTTCAAAAACTGCGGAGCAGTGGGTGGGTTTAGACACATTCAGGTGGAGCAAATAGGCAAAGTTCAATGAAAATATTGCCTTTTACATCTGACTAAGAGATGCAAACAGCATGTTACCACAAAAAGCCAAAGCACATAGACAGTCTGTGAATTAATATCCGTCTTGCAAATCTATCTCAAGACTTGTGTATTTCATGTATTCTGAAGAGGATTCACCTTCAAACAGTACTGGTGGGTGACATACCTGCACTTTTCCCTTTGACTAAATTTGGTAGAATTTTCTGGGGAAATGTGCTCAGCCTTCCTTGCTCAGGAAACCAGGCATTCTGCAGTCTGCCTCTCAATGCAGAGTAAAACAAAATCCCCCAGAGGGGAGGCTGGCTCGGAGACATGTACATTATCATCCCCCCGGGCTGATAAGCACGGACAGCAGTGTGTGAATGAACGGGCCATGCATGCAGTGATTATGCAATACGCATCCGCACCGTCCACTTCGCATTAGCATCACTGTGAGCATCTTATCAGCCTGGGCTGCTTCACAAATGAATGCTGCCAGGCTGCTGGAATTATCTGCACAGTCAGATACTCATTTTTAGCTTTTTCATCATGGCTGAAGACAGCTCCACTTGATCTCAGCAAAGTTATTTTAAAATCTGAGAGTTTGCCAATGTTTCTTTTTAAAGGATCACATCTAGTGTGACTCATTACTCCTGGATTTCATTTGTCAGAGCAGCCAAGTAGTCTAGCTTTTACATTCCCAATGGCCATTATCTCTGTTTGCTAACAGCTAAATGGCTGATGCATGGATACACATTATTCCTGTGTTTTCTTGCAGAGAGAGACCTTTTGCTGGAAACAAAACATTAAAACAAGGCACTAGAAGAATATGCTAATCCACAGATTTTACAGAAAAAACAGTTATTGATTGGAAATATGTATATAGGGATATTTTACTGAACAGTAGCTCTAAGGAGTTTATTCATTGGATTTCTTAACTTTTAGATTGCATAATGGATGTGTCAAAATAGAGTCTTGTGCTACTGACACTATATGTTAAATAATAATTTCTAGCAGTGATCAATATGTTAATTCCAGATACAGTAGCTGTTTCCACAGTATGATCTTTACTCATCAAGCTACTGCTAGAGCCTGCCTAAAAGTAGGTATGTGAAGAACCTGTATGTGTTCAGCCATCCATTTAAGCCAGTGAAGTTGGTTCCACTGGCCACTGAGTAAACCTGATTTTAGGCAAATACTTCAGTGAGTTAGGGTCTGAAATATTGTAAGATTGAGCTGAAAAAAACATCTGATTAACTAATGTGGAGCCTAAACCATGTAATTATAAGGTCACGCACAGCTGGGGTAGAATTCATTAGCCAACATTAGAGTTACCTTTCGATAAGCACAAAGAATAAAATAATTGTTGCTCCATTAAATAGATGTACTACAGTTTGTGCACTGCATGTCTGCTATATGGTGCTGCAGATGCTTTCTGATTAGAATGAAACATGATGATGATGATGATGATCTACAGTTGCTCACAACAATTTCAAGTGATAATTAGCTCAGCAGAGAAAATTCCAACCACTACTTCAGGAGGTCAAAGCAAATGTAATCCAAAATCTTTCAAGCCATTGAAATTTCACATTTATAAAAAGATCCCCTCTAATATGCTCCATAAGATTAACATCAACAGTAAAAAAGATATAAAAATTAAATTTTTTACTGTGATCTTTACACTATTTTTTTTTTAATAAGCAGTGTACCTTGAGTATCTTGTACTGTAGTACCATGCTACTAGCTGTGGATCTATCCGTGTTATTGATACTGGGCCAATTTTGAGTTGCTAGATGTGATATAAGCAAGATTTCACTCCCAAGAACAAATTGGAACACCTTCTAAGGTATGGAAATCCAGACAGTGCTGAGACAAAGCAATTGTACATGAATGTGTGGCTACATCTGCAGCACAGCTGTTGAGTGGGGTTTGCAATGAGCCAGGCAAGCAGAAATTCCATTGTAGTATGGCAAGGACTTATGGTAATACTGTTACTATAAATGTGCATGGTCCGGTCACATAAAGACATCATTTAATCATGGAAAATATTACATTTTAAAATATAATATGAATGTATTACTTGGAAGGAAGGGAAAATAAAAGACCATCAATATTAAATGGTTGGTTAAATAGATAACATTTGCTTGTGATGACAATTAAGTGTTGTCATCAGAGATTTTTTTGTCATTTGAAAAGATTTCTTGAACTAGATCTGTGATAATTGTATTTTAAAAAATAAAAGAACACTACCGTACTCTCTGTGCAATTAAACTACTTATCTGCTGCTGCAAATGAGTGTTTTAAGGTCACTTAAAGATTCATCAGCAAAAGCATTATTTTCAGTACAAAAGCAAAGGCGTGACACAAAGTTCATTGGAAAGGTTCACTGTACTATTCACTAGATGGTTAAAGCACACAGAGAAAAAGACAGCTAATGTCTAAAATTAATGTATCTAAAACCAAAATCAACTGAAAAGTTACCTACAGGGAGGCTGGGGATGTGGGGGAAAACGGTAAGGATAGGAAAGTGAAGGAAAAAAAAGGAATAAGGAAGACCCTCCTGTTGAGTGACATGGCTAAACTAAGCCCCGGACTTGACCAACAGTCTAAGCTTAAAGGTTTAAAAGCACTTGAACTTAACAACACTTAATTGATAGATCAAGTTAAACAATTCAATAAAAGCTTCATGTAGAATTTACGATAGCACAGTGGTAACTCACTTACAGGCCTAACTTCAGAATCCAGGAGAGCAGCATTCCATTTACTAGAGCATATTCACACTCGCATGCACGAAGACCTAGAGAGTAGGTACAAGATATACCTGTGGATAATCCCCCTTGAATTAGTGAAGTACTCATTTCAGAGGCCTTTGCATCTTCTGAATGGCTGTAGGGTCAAGCCTCGAGGAGTGAGGGATATCAGCCCAGGATCCACCACTCTTGTTTGACAGTGATTCTGCAAGTATGCCAAACCTGGGAGTTTGCTGCCTCTGACAGGAGTCCCACACAGAGGAGATTGCTGGTCACCTCCCACTGTGGCCCAGGAAAGCTCAAAGGGTCTCACTCAGGACCACTGTCTGCAAAGTCACAAGAAGGTTTGCTTTAGTCATGATAATTTTTCATCCTGGCCGTAATTCAGGTTGTTAACTTCCTTTGAAAGTTCACTAACAAAAACGTTACTCCACTTGGGCTGTTATTCAGGCAAGAAATGTAAGTTTCCAAGGCTGTTCATTAAAAACAGGAGCTTGTTAGCATAAGGTCGTGGAAACAGACAGTGTTTCTGATAAGCTCAAGAAGAGCTTAGCCCAGGTGCTGTTCGTCAAGGCTGAGGCCTAATGAGCATTTCTGAGAACAGAGTGTTGCCCCAGGGAGCAGGGGTGGGGGGAATGCACTACCACATCTGCTCTTAGTATAAACTAACATGAGATTAGAACATTAAAACTTGGAATAATTCAAGCAACAGTTACAGATCCCTTCCAATTCGAGACATTCTATCAGTCTGTGATTTGTGATTCTATGAACAGTTCTAAGTCAAAAGACTTTCTGTGTAGTTTGGGAGTCAGCAGAATTTACGCATTTCAAATGCCAAAAAAGGTCATATGTGTATCGACATGCTGGCATATCCATAACACGGAGTGAGCACTTTTCAGAGGATCCACAAGCATGGCATTTTCTGACCTCTCTTACATCCGAGCACGCTGGTAAATGTCTGGATTTCAGACATCACCTGTCTGCTTAGGGTGTCTTGCAAACCATTATTTGAACAGACTGTATCTGGCCTTGAGAGGGGCCTGTCTGTGGTCCTGAACACACACATTTGTCTTTAAAAGTCTACAATCTAGCTGTTACTGTGTTACATATCTGGGTACCATTTTACATTGCGTATCCATAATAAGGAGTAGAGAGCTTAAACCCTCTTTAATCCCCCAGTAAACCCCTGCATTGTGTGCATCTTCCCACCAAGGTCAGTTCTCCCTACACATGGGTTGATGTAGTATTTCAGCATGCAATTTAGAGAGAAAGCAGCTGATAAATTAATTTCTAATATGTCAGCCCTGCATTGCAGGATAAAGCTGATAGAGGGGCAGTGTGGCTTGTGGGCAGCATGGCACTAGCATTCAGAGGCTGTGAATTCTCTGCCTGGCTACAGTGCATTTTTTTTCTGCTGAGTGACCTTGAACACATAATTTGTCTGTTATAATATGAATAAGATGATTCAGACTTCAATTTAAAACACTTCAAAATCTATGCTTGAAAAGCTCTTACGAGCATTAGCTATTATTGAAAGCAGTGCTAGGATCTGCACCAGGTCCCTTCTGTTTCTGCATCTATTGTTCCTTGACTTCATCGCTCCTTTTGTCTTCACTGCTTTGCCTCCCATAATCAACCTTCATAGACTGCACTCAAAATAGACTCCTTCATCAGCCTGAAATAACTACTTCGGTTTAAGACAAGTAAAGAGATAGAGAACAAGTCAGTAAACAAGCTGATGATTTTCCCCAGTAATCCAAAGCAATTATATAAACTTACATATGATCCTTGTGCTCCCATTCCTCCTGCAGTCCTTCCTCTTTCTTTCTCTGTTGTTTTGCTATTCTTCTTACTTGACATGCTACACCTGCTTGAGTTCAAATGGCCTGAAAGGCAAGGGATGTACCTTTTTCTCTTTACTGTGCCTGATATACAAATGTAGGAATGAACATTACATTTGAAACATTTTCTGAACACTTTGATGATTTACTGTTCTGCATCTTTGTAAACACTTGGTTTTCTCCCCTGCAGCGAATCAATTGCCTCTTTTGGATCTTTTGTCACTGATTCTTTCTGTGTGTTGCAGTTTTCTTTGCTGCAGAGCTGAGATGGATTCTCTTGAAAGCATTTGCTTCACACTCATTTATTTCTTGCAGAGTCATATCACCCCAGGGCTTGATTCTCAACGCCTTTTGCAAATACTTGCTCCAACTATTGGGAGCTACTGATGATTTTTTCCTGCTCTCTCTGTCTCTGAGGAGTGTGGGTTTTCCCTTGACACCTGTACCTGATTTCTGAAGAAACTAAAGGTTGAAACTGCAACTGCATGAGAAGGAGCAAGGGGCTGTGTTCCAGCCGAACCCCTAAGGAAGACGACTACTGGGTGGCACTTCCCCAGGACACCTCTGCAGGTCAGGACTTCTGACTAGGATTTTTTGTAGTGATATAATGATGTTTCCTCTCCCTCCTCTACTCCTGGAATCACTAATATACTGTCAATATATATTTTATTTCTAACATAAAATGGTTGAGGACGGGGAAATAAGACTTCCTGCCATTAACCTCAGAATTAACATTTTCAAATAAGTATCCAGAAAGGCTCCTGCAGGCCACGAGATAATCATTATTTAATAGCACTGTTTGCATCTAATTCTATTCTTAGTATCAGAACTTTTGGGGTTGGAGGAGACCTTAAATATCATTTAGTTTCAAACCCCCTGCCATGAGCAGGGTTACCTTTCATTAGACCGGGGCGTTCAAAGCCCCATTCAGTCTATCCTTGAATGCCTTCAGAAATGGAGTATCCACAGCTTCTCCTGGCAACCTGTGCCAGTGCCTCACCACTCTCAAAGTAAAGAATTTATTTCTAATATCTAATCTAAATCTACTATCCTTCATTTTTAAACCATTACCCCTCATCCTATCACTATGTTTCCTGACAGAATGCCACCCTATCTTTTCTGGAGGCTCCCTTTAAGTCCTGGAAGGCTGTAATAAATAAATTCTTTCTCTTCATGGAAGTCTTAAGTGAAAGGCAAGAGATTTATAGAACTTGAAGAGGAACCAGAGTTCACTTATCTCATCACTTCTGGATTGCTCTTAGGATACTGTGGCAGATTTGAATACTTTAGACTGAAGTGTTAAATACACAGATTCTGGCATAAACAGTAATAGAAAAGACCATGTAAATATTTTTGTATTATATTTGTATAAAGATAATGAAGAGGAGAAGCTTCACTATATCATCTAGCCAGTATGCATTAGGTAGTAGAGCTACACAATTCATTTATTTTAGGCTCTCCTTTGAGCCACATAAGGTGCTCTTTTTAATTTTCCTTCCTTTCTCAGGGGTGTTGAGTGGGGTTTTTTTGGTTGTTTGTTGTTGTTGTTGTTGTTGTTGTTGTTTTTGAGCCCTAGTTTCCAATGCAAACAAAAGTTCAAAGTAGAATTCAGTCCAAAATGTCATGCTTACTTCAGGCGCTGGACCTCTCTTGGAAGACTTACCTGGTCCTTCTGGCTCATTTGTGAGTCTTCAGTTCTGCCATGGGATACTTGTCTGCAGAAAAGGAGAGAAAGAGGAGAGGGGACATTGGAAATACATCTATATACAAAAGATTAAACCAGAAAAAGACATTAGCTGCTTCCTTTCCTTGACCATGTATGACAATTAGTTTAATTGTGTTAAAAAGTAGATTAGATGTTAGATAAAGATCTAGCTTTAAGTCCAGGGAAAACTGGAATAAACTACCAAGGAAACTGATAAAATCTTGGCAAATTTCTATGAAGCAGAAATATCTGTCAGAGGTGATTTAGTTACCTTTACCTTACTGCAAAGGTACAAACTGGACAGTAGGAGGTCCCCCTCTGCTCTTCCTTGGCTTCAAATACAAAGACACTTCATCACCAGGCCTTAACTCCCAACAGCATTGTACATGGCTGTAATTGGTTTAACTATTCCAGAAAAACACTCCTGCCCATATTTTTAAAGAGGCAGGCTTCAGAAATCTGTCAGTGAAATAAAGCCTGAAAGAGAGCATTCCATCTGGGGTAACCCTTTTTTGCCGTATGTCAGTCCCTGTGAAATGTTTTATGTATGTATTCTTTGGAAATCATCTAGCAGAAACAGCTGTGTGTGCTGCCCACCTGCTCAAGCCTACAATCTAGTGTTATTTCAATTAGATTTGATTGCAGGAAAAGTTTATGAAACAGCTATCAATGATTTCATGCCATCTGGCTTCCGCTTTTCTTCTGTTTAGAGAGACCCTGTGTTTACACTGATTGGCCTTCTATATATACAAGCATGATTGAGTTTTATTATTCTTTTTATTTGTCTGATAGCAGTGTGCTTGGTGTCTTGCAGTGTGCTGTACAAACTGACAACGGAAGAGAAGCTGTAAAGATTTCATGTCATGAAGTTTGGATCAGATACATATGAGGCTTCAGCTGAGAACACACCAGAAAAGAAATTGTATTTTAGAAAACCTAGTTTATTAATTAACATATAATTTTTTTTACAGAGGGTAAAATGACTTGGTTTTAGCCATGTAAAAGCTAAGTTCTCAAACAAGATAATAATTTGGTTCCCTTCCAGAGTCAACAGAAGGAGACATAAACTTTATCAGGAGGAATGGATCCAAAGCCATGTCTCAGCTGAACTGGATTGCCTCTAGAGACTCTGCTTTCCTCTGTTCATTATCATGGCAGATTGGACAGCCAGCCTAAGATGAGCTTACCTTCTCACCTGCTAAAAGCAGAGATGAGTTATCCTTGACTACTGGAGTCCTTGGGTACTTTTAAACTCCTCAAATTACAGAAATATTCCCTTTGGTTATTAAATGTTTTCTGATTAGCTATTTTTCCTTTGATAACATTCAGAAGTTTAGTCTACTCCCAGGTGCAATATGAACATAGGTATTTCAAAATGTTGACATTATTTTCTTTTTCCTCCCAAGTTCTTGGTGTTTTTGTTGTCTATGAGGATTTGGTACGTAAAAATCAATCTGGAAGTCGGTGTTTCATTGGTAGAACAAGTTCATCTTCTAGCTTTGACCTGCATTCAGTTATGGCAGGCTTTAACCCTGGTGTAGTTCAACCTGACATTTCAAACAACAGCTGAAAAGTTCATCCCTGTTTGGGCAAACCAGCTCTAGGAAATGACAGTTCAAACTCACACTACCATCTTGTCTGTTTGTGCCTCCTGAGAGAAACCAAATTTAGGTGCATGCGTTGACTTTGGAATTAACACCATCTGCTCACACTGTGCCTGCTTAAGATTTGCTTGTGCCCCTTTCTTCTCAGAAGGATGACACGCTGTGTGGGGCTTCCAGGTGGTCTGGGCATATGCTAGACTGTAAAACTCAGTGATCTGGAGGCATCCCTACTCTTTGGAAATACTATAACCTCTTGAAATTCTGCAGAAAGGGCTATGATACCATTAGAGGGTCCAAACCTCTTCTATATTGTCATTACAGTGTTTATTCCATAGCTGTGTGCCTGGCTGGAATATTAAGTGGCAACAGAAATTAAAAGAACCAGGATAAAACCGTAAAAGCTCTGGTGAACAGCGTCTCCCTTTATTTTCTATAGTGCCCACTACAGTGGGGATTTGCTCCTGATTTTCATCTCTTTGTGTGACTGCAGCATAGATGTCATGCTGCTGTTTCTATTTAAACCAGTGTGCAGGCATATAACAAACCTTCAGTGGAAATTAGCTGTTTAAACACCTTGCACCTGGCCTCTGGTTCTTGCAAGCTGAGATCCATGCTATCTCATATGCCCTGCTGTCTTTTAGAAACAGATTAAGAACCTTAGAATTCTATATGTTTTCCTCACTTTCACCATGGCACCAAGTTTCAGATGTTTTACTGGGAAAAGAAAAAAATGCACAGGCCATCTGGAGTGGAAAACAATGTACTGTTACCACATTTTTAAACCAAATATTTGAAGAAAGTGAACAATTCTCTTCAAGCCCAATGAAAATGGGGGAAGCAGCAAATATATTTGCTTTTGCAGATTTCCTTATGAATTATTTACTACTTTACTAAAACAACTTATGCTAATAATATTCTAATAAGCAGTGCAGGTCTGACTCATGTTCTGCTGAAGAGATATGTGAGGAGAGCGCAGGAAACTTTGCTGTAGACTCCCATAATTCTCTGGAATACAAATGGTATAATTA
Organism: Cyanoderma ruficeps; assembly: GCA_008694505.1. Lineage (NCBI taxonomy): Eukaryota > Metazoa > Chordata > Aves > Passeriformes > Timaliidae > Cyanoderma > Cyanoderma ruficeps. The sequence continues at coordinate 33,004,700 of VZDJ01007747.1, forward strand.
CCCCAATAGTGCTGGATATATATGAGTGTAAGCAGCTGTAGAGCATAGCTTCCACATACTTAGTAGAATATGTTTAAAGAGTAGCTAAATACTGATTTTACCATTATTCTTCTATATTTTTATTATAAATTTTCATGACCACAGCACGTAGTGGCCAGACTAAATGGTAATCAGTGCCATCAGTAAGAAGATCATGTCTGCAAGAACCTTTACAGGTAAAACCAGTGAGCCCTGCTCTGGGAAACACAAGGTACTGAGGCATGGGTACATGCACACTAACACCTTGGATAGATGTTTACAGGAGTAGCACCCTGCTGTATTGCAATCCAGCTGCAAGATTTTTTTGTCTATATATGTGCAAGAACATGGAGGCACCTAAATCTGAGACACTTCAAACCAGGGAATTAGGAAGATGAACAACTTTGGGTCTATCTGAAATATGGTGATTTATTCAAACCTATTTCATGGGGCTGTGCAAGAGCCAGGTCTTGACTCATACTTTTTAAGTCCCTACTCAGAACTTTGCCCCAGGATGAATCCTCTTGTAATCAGCAATGCACTTTGAAACTAACTGCCTAGAGTCTAATTATCATCAGATCAATTCCTGTAGGTTCAGAAATATAAAAAACCCAAATGTTATTTGCGTTCTGAAAGTGCTAAGATATACGCATGTGCTTAATGCTAATCCTCTGGACTCAGTAGGACAGATCATATGTCTAAAGTAAGGAACATGGCTAAATCTTTGCAGAAGTGGTACTTAAGGGTAAAAAATTAAAATCTCTATAATAATTGGCTGCTCTCCATTCTGATGAATGCAGCCTTCTGGAAAAATGGAAGACACCCCACCACCAATGCAGAAAATAACAACCCTGACAACAAGCTAATACAAAGAGTCTGAAAGAAATGTGTTATTGTCATGAAGAGAAAATCAGCAATACAATTGGCAATTTAAAGAATGGAGACATCATTAAATAAATACATGTGCAAAGCAGAGGCCAAAAATAGACCTGCAGAATATGGAAGTGATTGAGCTATTTCATTAGAAAACTTCTTCATGCATTGGGTGCATCTGATCTTAGGTGTACAGTAGGAATCAGCAGAATTTGTCATATNATGTATATATATGAGATTATAGATGTATATAATTTTGGACAGCATGCTGAATAAATTCAAAGTGGAGGGAAGTGAGTAAGAATCAGTAAAATTAATCTTAGTCCATTATGTGTAAAAAAATACAAGGAAAATTTTGTTATAAACCTCAAGCCATTGTGGTTTTTTTAGCAACTTAAAAATCATCTCAGATTTGTCAAAATATGAAAAATTGTTCATGAACTATCTTGAGTAAGTGAAGGTTTATTTATAAGTCTCCATTGAACTTTTGGTCTTTATTTTTCTGCATGGTTTCAGAGTGATATGAAATAACAGTTTGTGGCTTGACACTTTGAGTTGTGTTTCACCTCAGGAGGTTTTTGTAACTCTGGATAGATCTTCAGCTGGATTAAATTTTATTCCAGCTGAGCATCTGGTCCTTATTTTCACTGGTTTTATACTAGCCAAATTAATAACAAAACTGTGAAGAAATATCTTCATAAAATAAACATGGTATTCAAAATATATTGCTGAAGAATTGTTTTAAAACAGATGCTGGATTGTCCTATTGAATCTTTTCTCTAGCTTGTTACATTAGACATTCAAAAATTAAAGAGAATGGGGAAAAAGGAAGAACTTGAGGAGTATACAGCATCTGGAAGGCAACTGAGAGCAAAAATTACTAACATCATAACACCTCTAACTTATAGAAACACTTGCTTTTTCAAAAATGTATTGTATGGCTCAGAAACTCTTAACTAATACCGCACTTTGTGCTGCACCCAAAACAGAATAGAACAGAAAATTAGAGTTGGGAGGTACCTACAACAGCCATCTTGTCCAACTGCCTGACCACTTCAGGGCTGAGCAAAACTCAAACCATGTTTTTCAAGGACATTGTCCAAATGCCTCTTTAACACTGACACACTTGAGTCATCAACCACTTCTCTAGAAAGCCTGTTCCAGAGTCTGACCACCCTCTCAGCAAATAAATTTTCTAAAGGTCCCACCTAAACCTGTCCTGATTTAGTTTTGAACCATTCCCATATGTCTTGTCACTGGATACAAGGGAGAAGAGATCAGCACCTCCCTCTCCACTTCCACTCTTCAGGAAGCTGCAGAAAACAATGAGGTCAACACCCAGCTTTCTTTTTTCCAAACCAAACTAGCTCAGATGCTCTTCACAGGACATTCGTTCTAGACATTTCAACAGCTTTGTTTTCCTTCTGAACACTCTTCTTGAATTAAGAAATGACCCTGAGCTTTAGACTACAGGAATAGTATGACAAGTCATGCCACTTAGAAGTGGTAAGTAATAGGTGGAAGTCCCAGGCAAGAAGAACCCAATTCTGATGATGAGCAAGTTCACGATGCTTAAAAATGCACCATGAGCTTCATAATATGCTTGTGCAGACAGTGAGTGCTTACAAGGAGATTTAGGTAAATGTTTGTTCAGGTGAGTAAAGATGAGATTTCGTGGCTTCCTACATGCATCCCAAATTCCCTTAGAAACAGACTGGGTTACAGGTACAGTGAGAAGATGAAGTGAAGGTATCTCCACCAGAAAAGGCTTCCCATCTTCATGTATTGGCCTTCCTCAAAGTTTTGCTCAGTGCGGTGTGAGAAACAAGGGGTGAAAAGTCATTACAGTCTCTCCCTTAACTGGGGTATCTAGACTTTCAGGTTATACAAGGGGTAAATTCTCTGGAGCTTTTCTCCTCTTTCAACATATTTTTTCTCATGGTTTAAATGAAAAAGAATTCCCAAAGGTTTTTATAGAACAGGAAAAATTGTGATTGCTACTGAATTCTTACATGGGATGGGAGACGGTCAAATACCTGGAGAAACAGTATTGCTCATTACTTCTCATCTAGACCTTTTCCAGAAATGACTGAAGGAATCAGAATCTCTAAGCAAATCCAAAACAGAGAATTTCAAATTGCTCCTCATCTTCAAGACAACCAAAACTCGTTACTCTTTGTACCTCTGCCATGTTTCCTTTTAAAAGATGCCTCTAAGTAAGAAGGAACCAAAGAATTTTGGAGTTCACTCTTCCTAATATTTAAAGCATTTCATCTGTTAAAAGTAAGTAAGACTGTCCTTTGAAGAAAATGCTGAGTGGCATGTCACTCTGCCTTAAATCTGAGCTGAAAAAATTCAATTAGCCATGAGGAAGGATAATGCTAAAATATATACTGCAGTAAGAGGACCAGCAGAGAGAGGGCAATTTAGAATGATAGCTACATCAAGCACAGTAGTAGACTTGATTAAAAATTTAGCAGTTCTGCTGATGAATGTCCTAGTTCAGATTTTGAAAACATCTATGAACTTAATTTTCCACTGATTAAATAATAATTTTATAAACCGTGTATAATTCATGTAATGTTAACTCAAAAATCTGGTGAAATATGACTGCAGCTCAACAGTTAACTCCTGCCCAGTGAAATAGGACTTGCACCAGACCATTAGCATGAGCTGGACAGGGTAAAACCCTTGATCTTGGCTGCCCAGTGCCTTCACATTTGTCACTGCCACTGAACATAGAAGTACATACACCATCTGAGTTACTCCTTCCGGGCTAGATCCCCATTTCAAGTGTTTCCAAATAAGAGTCCTTAGCAGTGGGTACCTGAATCCAAGGTTCAGCACCTTTATACAAAGCCTGCACTTGAGAGATGCTGAACAGCAATTGATCTCAGATAAATCCTTAAGAAGTAAGGTGTAATCATCATTGATTTCAAAGAAAATTAGTGCCCTCTAAAGTGTAAAACTGCAATAACCCAGGTTATTCTTCACTGACTTCATCCCAGATGATTGTGGTAGCAAATTATAGTACACCCTGGAAAACAGCTCAGTTTTGCTGCAAAAAATTGCCACTGAAGTATAGCATAGAATCATTCACACTTCTTAGACAGGTAAGGGTATGGTCTTGTTAAAATGTACGGCAGCAAAATTATGTATTATAAAAATAGTTATAGAGATAGCCAGGCAAGATATATTATGAATTGTAGGGATAGAACAGGTTTTGACTTCCATCTGCCTTGATGAGAAAACTCAGTGGGACTTAGTAGAAAAGTGTGAATATAAAAACAGTGGAAACTAGGAGACAATTGTTAATTATTAGAAAAATTGGATTCTGGAAAGGTCACTTTAGTAGAGACGAAAATAAAGCTCAGTAGGTCTACAATATGAGTGATATGGTGTTGAAAGATATGGTGAGGGGCTGGGCTCAGAGACATTAGAGACTGGTTTTCACCCAGTGTGAGGAGAAAATGCACAACTAAATTTGGCTGGATTTAAATCAACAAGGGAAGAGCAACAGGAAAGTTGAAGAGACTGTTCTGCACACGTCAAAATAGCAAGAATTTTGAAAGGTCAGAATAAACATATTTTAATTTCATATATTGAGCAGAAATATAGAAAAGCAAATCTCAAAGAATATTGGCACAAGAAAGAACGCTTTAAAATTCTGTATGATTTCAAGTGTTCCTAAACATAATTTTTAGAGATCTTCTCCACTCAAATATGCTCTTATTTATACTACAACTGATGTGGAGTGATATAACCTCTTTGAAAGAAAATGGGAGAAATAAATATCCCAGTTATAACTTCTCTAAGTGTTCTTGGTGTAAATCCAAATAAAACCCAACAAAGATGGACTGGCTCACAGCTTTGAAATGTGCTTGAACTTTGCTGTAAATATTGAAATTACATTTGCCTTGCAGTTTTGCCTGGGTGTCATTATGAGGTGTTAGTTTCACTGATGCTGCAAGGACTGTGAACTCAGATTAAAATTAGTGAGAACTTTGACATGCACATTTGCAAAAAATCTTCAGTGCATTGTAATGCAGTTTTGGCTCTGCCTCGCACCTCTGAGGACCCTCATGTATTCCAGAATTTGGAGGCAGTAAAGAAGCCAAAAACACACTTGAGGAAAAAAGGCAAACGTATGTGCATTACACTTCTCCAGAGAATGCTGCAATTGCTCGTATGTGGGACTTCTAATGGCCAAGATTTCCAGCAGCCCCTTTCCTGTTTTCTTCACCTCCAATTGATGCCAAAATATCTTATTTTCTTCATGCTGTAGCAGATTTCATGGGTAATTTCTGTACTTGTCTTGCTCTGGAGGCTATTAAAAGCTTGGAGGAAAAGCATATTGACTGGGAGGTTTTTCTTGGCTGAGGCCCATAATAGTGAAGCAGTGCACCCACGTAATCAGGATCCACCCTCACAAGTTTAAAGCTCAGTCTAAAATCTGCCAGGCATTCAGGAGAAAAGCACATAATTTAATACGTGTCAGAATTGCATGTAAATGGCTAAATATAGTGAAATATTATCAAAGTGTGCAATGTGACAAGTGAGCCAAGCTCAGGGAGCCCAAGCTGGGTCCCTGAGCAGCAGCCGAGTGCCCTGCCTCTTACTGCTGAGGGCCAGCCAGTCTGCAGTCAGGCTCCCAGAGCCCTTGCTCACTTGCCTTTAGGACACACACTGACTGATAAAAGTTTATCCTCCATTCACTCCCCTTGATAATGCAAGTTATCAAGTCTCCTGACTGTGATTTATACCCTGCCCTTGTTCAAAGACAAGAAATGAAAGTGGTTTCTCTCCCCGAAGTTGAGTGGAAATGTTTAGATTGCAGATGTTCCTTTGCTCAGATGGGTCTCTGCTTTCAAAATCACCTTTTTGCTAGTGGAGGAAGCAACATGTTCTCAGCTAAATGCTACAATGCTTGTTCTGTCACCAGGTGACATCATGTTGCCATGGCAATGCTTGGCAGCTTTCATAGAGGATTTCTGCATTTCAGATAATGGAATTTAAAAGGGTTTTGGTCTGAACTTTTCAGGGTCATTTCAAAACAGACGATCCTGTCTTATCTGTTTTAAGGAAAGGTGGTGGGGCAGGGGGAGGTGGAATCCAAATCTCAAGCTGGGATATAGCAAGCAAGCTAGGGATAGCTCATGTAAAACTGAGAGGATCTGACCTTCAAGGTACACTAGGTATCCCCTCCACCCAGCTATTTCTTTGCTTAAGCTTGAGCTGTGAGGATGCCGGACTTTTCACCTCTAGGCATATGTCCTACAGTACACACATTTGTTCACAAATTAATAGCTATCATCTGTCATGTAAAATGGTGTATCAAATTTATATCACTGACTTTTACCAAGAGGTTTCCTCATCACTAGCTGACATTCTCAGGAGGATCAGGAAGTGCTCTGAAAAATCAGTGGCTTCTCCTGAATAATGGGAACATCTCCTCTTGAAAGTGATGTAATTTCATCAGATCAACTTTTTTATACATGCTGTTTTGTACGCTGTTAAATGGCTAGAACTTGATTTAAAGACAGAGATGCTATCTGAAACTCATAAAATAAAATAATTATAATCTGAAAAGTCAGGTTGGAGCTTATGAATTTCAGCACAAAAGCATGGCATCACAGGAAGTTTGATTACTTTTATTAGGCAATCGAAAAATCTGTGTTTTCAATATTCAACTTTGCTACATTATTGATCACACATGTACATTCTGGTTTTGAGAACAAAGGAAAAATTACTCAGTGTACATTTAAGGCAGCCAGAAAATAAAAGATTCTTACAAAAACTATTAGGAATTCCTAAATTCTTACGCTTTTCTTTCAAAAGAGCCTTCAAGCAGAAAGCATGCAGGACAATTATGGATCTATAGATCTGGGCAGCATGCAAATGAAAATGCATAACAAGCAATAATAAAGTTAATCACCAAAGTTCTTGCCTTTGAGTAACTGCAGTTTAACTGCTTCTCATTTTTGCTAACACTTAGAAAAACACGGGAGACTTCAACAATATTCTTTTTTCAAAGTTTGTTCTGGTGTGGGCAAGTATTTGCAATTTGCATGAAATGGCACTAAATATCTTTTATCTCCCACAAATAAGGATCAAGTAATCATTTTAATGAATGGGCACACCCAATGATACACAGACATTAATTTCAATTCCTCTATATTTATTAAATAACTATACATTTCATCATACATTATTGCACTGAAGTGTGTGATTCTTCCCAGACTCAGAGCACGACTTGAACATTATTGAAAAATTGTGAGTAAACATGGGAAAACTGCAAGGTGTTTGCACATTAACTTATAGTACTTCTAGTTTAAATAAGCCCATTAATGTGCGATATTATGAAGTTTATTACTTAGAGCCATGATGAGCATAACGAGTGAGCAAATGGGAGTACAGCAGAATAAATAACACTTCTTTGCTTACAAATATCCCCATAAGTTACAATAATAAAGTGTATAAAGTGACAACCCATGAAGAAGCATCGTTCAGTTGGCTACACTAAAGTTTTCTTCCTAGGCAATAAAAGAACCTACAATAAATTTTTTATGTGTAAAGTTAATTTTTCATTATACCAACTAACACAAACGCAATCAAAATGTCAGCAAAGGTTTTGGTTTGATTTAGCCCATTACTTTAAAAGATGTTACTCATCTCAAAGGTGGTTTTTTGACACTCTTAATGTGTTTTTGAAAAGAATTTTATGGTCTACAGCTAAGACATCCTGAAAGTTTCCACCTTTTTAAATCAAGAGGGAAGTAGAAGGGATAAGTAGAGTTTTATAGGTTTGTTTTGCCGTACACAAACCTAGAGTCAAATGTCATCGAAACCCACTTTGGTTGCACTCAAAAGTGCATCTTTTAGAAGTGAGAAGGGCAACAGTTTTCTCTTGGGCCAGTGCTGTCTTTCTTCAGTGTTTTTTTTCCAAGTGGCAAATCCTATTGAAGGCAGCAGATTTCACCACAGGAATAAGTGAACAGGATTTGTCCTATAGCAGAAAAAAACCTCCATGTTGCATTTGACAGTAACGTACAAGTTTCGTATAAGCTTTGCTATCCACATTCCATGTGCAGACAATGGGCAGAAAGCCCAATCAGAGCCTGGCCTCTCCACAGCCATTTCTCAGAAACTGGACTGTGAGACTCCCTCCTTGCACTGTACTGCAGAGCTTGAGTTTGCAGACAGTCAAGCATATGAATAAAATGGTGAAAAGTTAATCATGAGCAATTCAGAAATATCATGATCTGGGGTGCTTGAAATTAGAAATTTTACTTCTCAAAAAAAACCAAACCAAAACAAACAAAAACAACAACCACCAAAAAAAACCCCACTGAACCCCCCCCAAAAAACCAAAACAATCCCCCCCCCCAAAACCAAACCCTAGCATTTTAATAAAGAATTATTCCAAAGTGAAATTCAAAGTTAGATTCTCATTTTTCTGATGAATATTTTATATGAAAAAAAACGAATTTGCAAGTATCAAAATAACCTAATAGTTTGCAGTTTTTTCCAATGTGGCCAAAATCTTTTATGTCAGTACGGTTTCTGACTTTGGCTCAGTTATAGGAGGTGCAGGACTGCTGCAGTCATGGTAACAATGCAACTGAATTGTGGTACCTGTAGCACACCAGATGCTAGGAGGACAAAGAAGTTGAGTACAATCTACTGGAAGTATAACCATTGTGGATTTTAAGCCATGTTCATTACTTGCCTTTTTCTCAGAAAGAAAGTTTTCCTGAATAGACTTGTTGAACACAATTAAAGAAAAAGAATAAACTGAGGGGAAAAAACCCAACCTGGATAAATAACCAAGATATGATCCTCCATTTCTTCAAAAATTTCACATTGATGTATTAGGCGCCACCAGAGATGGAAACATGGGATTGCTAAACTTCTTGTTTTCTCTAACACTGCCATTCTTGACTTCCATAAGTTAGGAACCTAGGAGTCCCAAGACAGAATTAGAAAGGGATCTAGTCTGGGAGTCCTGGGCTTCTGAAGCTTCTTTCATCTCCTTGATGTACCTGATGTTGCAAGTAACAGAATGAATAAAAATAAATTATCATATCCCCGGTTGACACAAATTTGATTGAAAATAAGCCTGTCCTCCATAAGTGTAGCATACTCCCATCATGGTGCATGGGGGATTTGTGGCAATAGTACATAACTCAGTGAGTGCTGTGAGAATGCTCTCTGCAAAGTTCAAGACCTCTAATATCTCTGCTGGTACACAGTGCCTGGTGAGTAACAGCCATATAGCTGGAATAGTCTTTCTTCAGTTTAGCAAGAGGTGAGGTTTGATTGATAATAGATGAGGCGCTCAATTCCCTTTGAAACTGTTATAAATCAGTCAGATAGTTACAAACTGAAAAAATAAGTCAGGATTAGTGAAGGATTTTTCAAAGACTTTTGCAGGCTGTAGATATTGCTTTGCTGAAAGTCAGAAGAACTGGGAACTAAACTGGGTTTTTTCCATCCTCCAAGAAAAAAACCTATCAGTCTCAGGTCTCTTAGGAGAAAAGGACCTGGGTACTTTGAAGATATGTCCAAACTTTTTGCACCATTTAGCTCCTGGTGCAGTGCTCCAGCATGATTCATCTCAGGACCTTAATAGGAGAGGCAGAACTCAGGAATTACACCTTTATGATTACAAGGATAGAGCCTGTCTATGTCTCTCCATTGCAGAGCATGACTCTGCAAGTTAAGGAAGGAAATTATTCCCTCTAAAGAAGGTATTTCAGTGTAACCACATCAATCTAACTGATCCAAGAAAATCACCAAGGATTATGACGAATCTCTCATTTTAAACTAAGCATAGGAATGACCACAAATAAAGAATTGCCAGTGAGCAACTAGGAAAAAGCTGGTAGCAATGTCTATTACTAATGTTATCTATCCATTGCCCTGAAGAGATCCCACTTTCTGTTGCTTACTCTCTGCCAAGCTTCAACTGTTCAAGCTGAAATTTGGCTTGGCAGGCAGCACCCAAAGGGGGGTCACAAAGCTCATCTAGGGCAGAACAGAGACATGCTCTTGCATCTGTAATAGCAGCTTGTTATTATGTAACCCTACTGGAGACAGAACTTGTGTCTTACCTCTTATAATCACTATGGCCAGAGCATTTTACTTAAAAAGGGTCCCCAGCTTCAGAAGCAGGACTGTTTCAGTAACCAGAACACTAAAAAATTTACTGGTGAATTTCTTAGATGTGGAAGATTTTCTACTTTACAAAAGGAGTTATTTGATGTGTTTTTTTAAAGAAAAATGTATTCATCAGTTTAACTTGGAGGTTAGGACAACATGCAGGATGATGATGAATCACGGGAAATCCTCACGAGGAAACCACTGCATGCTGTATTCAAACCATGCTAGTGGGCATCACCATGTCTAATGTGCAGTAAGAGCTGAACAAGTGATCAGGAGAGTCAGTAGGCTCAAGGAGAGAGTTTCATCTCATTTGAATGCACCTACAGTGCAGCTACCAGAAGCTAGCAAGTCACCCAGGACTCAAATTCTGTGAGCAGAAATAGGTGCTTTTAAGTAGTGATTCATCTGACCTATTTTACCTGTCTAAGAGGAATTGTACTGTGATGTTAGAGGTCCTGTTTCTTTACAGTAAGACAACCTTAAAGGGACTAACTGTGACACAGAGTAGCTCTCTACACACCAGACATCTGGATTAGTTGGATGAAACCCATGGTCTGTTTTTGTGCTGTATGTAGACCTTTCTGGAAAGGGAGTGAATGCCATGGAGAATACAGCAAAAAGAGAGCTTGCACTCCAGAATTCTCTAGGTTGCAAAGACCTGGTGCTGTAAAAATAAATTCACCTCTACCAAGTGTAGGATGACTAGTTTCGAGCAAGAATAATGTGAGCAGAGTTACCACCATGAGATGGATAAATATACAAGGGATAGTGAAATAAAACTAGTTTACTGTCTGAATTTGGAGAGAAAGTGGGAAATAGGAAAAGGTTTTTTCCCTTCCCCAGCAATGAGTATTTTTGGAAATTGTAGCCCAACTTTGGAAAAAGACTGGAACATCTTATATATTTTGTCATATGGACAGTAGAGAATTGCATTATTTCTGTGAGGATGTATTGTCTGTAGGACAAGATTTTGAAGATTTGTCACCAAGAAGATGCAAATACATTAGACAGGAGCTTACCTTCCCCACTGAGTTCAAGTACTAATCCACAGTAACACCAAATGCAGAGGAAAACACGGGACATATCTCCTGAAGGTACTGCCTCTGAATTCAACAATTAGCTCAACATTAAGAGAAATGAGACCCAGATGACACAGCTGAGAGATCCCAGAGGGAACTCCTTATTGTGTGATTGAACCTCTGCAAAGAACCCCGATTTTAAGCAGGAGCTATTTCTTCACATGTTCTAGACACTCTGCACCTTCAAAGGCATAGTCAGCTGCTGGTCCTAGAAAAACACAAAGAAGTCTAGAGACCTCAGAGATAACCAGATTCCTCATTGCTGCTGGCCTAACCAGCGAAAGCAGGAAAAAGACAACTATGGAGGATGTTGAGGAACATAGAATTGTGGGATCATTTAGCTTGGAAAAGATTTAAGACCATTGAGTCCAGCCATTGAGCACAGCCAAGTCCAACACTAAAACACGTCACTAAGGGCCACAACTGCATGCAAGGCCCAGAAAACACAGGAAGTAAATTAGACGACTGCAGAAGAGCAGCAGCCAGATGCCAATACCGTAAGGAGGTAATGACATGACTTCTGATCTCATCTATCATCTGGCCTGAGATGGGATTAAAAATGTACACAGAAAAAGAACCCCATAAATTAACAATACAGAGAACCAACTGGACTCCATGTCCTGCCACAAAGTCAGCAGCAAGGAGGAACCAATGGGGAAAAAAAACCCAAAAAAACCAGACAGGAACAAAAGACTGGATTAGATACTCAAGTGTGAAAGGCCTTTTGTTGTAGAAATGTTATGGTGTAGATGTATTCAAACACATATATTTTCAGAAAATAACTTCATGAATAGAGTTTGGGGGAGCAGAATAAATGGTAGGAGAATAAAACTTGTGAATACATCCAGAAATCCATTTATTTGGTAATGTCAAAAACCCTAGTTGCATTCCTTCATGAAGAAATTATTCAGCTCACAGTGAGATGATTTAGCTTTATAAACTTTAGCCTTTATGTTGTTACTTAGCAATTGGTACAAAAAACATAGCTCAACACACCATGATAAAAAAATAAGTGGTGATCAAGTAATTAAAAACATCCATTCTGGAAGGTTGTGTGGGCAGTACTACTAGTTCCAAAATCTGTATTAGTACTAGTCTTTACTACCTCTGCAGTGTTTGCTTTACAGTATGAAGAAAGCAATATTTTGATAAACTTTGTGATATTAACAATATTAAAATGTTGGTGGTCGTCTTGATTAACCCACCAGAGATCAAAACAGGAATCTTCTGGAATTAAAGCCTGAGCTGGTACAGGCAAAGTCAGCAATAAGAAATCATCTAAGGAATAAATTTTCATCCTCAGAGATCAGACAGAAGAGGAGGTCTCGACTGCAAGGGCCATATGATTTTGGTGGGTTTAGCAATATCAAAGTATAGAAAAAGATTTGGCCTCTTTAGATTTTCATTTTAATGCTGCCCCAACAAGAGTTTAAAATTGAGGAAAAAATTGTGGCATTAGTTACTTTCCTCCTGGCTTGTATAAAACATGGAGTCTCTCACATGTGTGTATCATACACTGTTAAAATATTGCACTCCATTTTTTTCTAGATAATATTATCAAATAATATCAAGGGCAAATGTTAGGATCTGAAAAAATTAAAATTATGTTAAAAAATTGTATATTTGAATAGTTGCAAACATATACAAAATATAAATGTGTATGTTAAGCAAAATACATCTGGAAAAGAGTTCCCAAAACCAAATAACTTTTGTCACCTGAAGAGCCAGATATGCCCTGCAGTCATATAATATTTGATGTAATAAAACCTTTCTGGTACAGATTTCAGTACACTGTAACATTATCCTTCATTAAGATGGCAGTTAAAATTTTTACTATAATTTTCTATCTGAGCCTTATTAATTTTGTCTTTAAGGCTGTTCTTTTATTCTGCCTACTCACATAGCATTATGCTTTATATCTCAAGCTTTTAGGAATTTGAATCCAGTATCAGTTCAAGAGAATTAAATTTAGATTGCTTGGCTTTGAATGGCTAAAAGATTGAATACTGAAGAAATTCATAGAAATTCTCAACACTGATAATCAGTAACTTAAGGACAACCTTGTAGTTAAGGTGCAGAACTAGACATCATGAGATTTGGATTCACTGCACTGCTTCAGTCTTTTTTTGTAAGCTGATGCAAATATCCATGTTCCCCATCTGTATAACGGGAACATTATTATTCCTCTGTCTGCATTGCCTAGGAGTCCTGCAAGCTGCTCTTCAGACTCGTAATAGTCCCTCATCTGTGAATGCTCTACAAGAGAAAAGCCTTTGAATGTATTCTTATACAGGGCAGGAATGATCTTATTATGCTTTTGAACAACACTGCAGCACTGGGATCTGAATCTGCTTGTAACTCCTTCTGCTGCAGAAATACAAGTGTTAATAATAATTAACAATATTAGCACCTTTTAATTGTACTGCACTTGTAAGCTCCTTCTTACCTCTTTGCTCTGGGTTAGGGAACTCCCTATTGTCTGCTTTATCTATGGTAAATACCAGTGTTGCTCAATATTATTATAGTTGTAGTTGTTAGCAATTTATTCAAAGAACATCTTATGATTGCAAATAAAACAAGCAGGTGTCTGCAGTAAGGAGTTCATAAACTACATTAGAGATAGCACAGCAAGACATGAACAGAGAGGAAGCATTAGAATTCAGTGCCTTTCACAGAGGTACAAAGCAATAGGCTTTTCTTTTCTGTCTTCTTTTCTCCTCATTTACTTTCTTCTTGTTTTCTTGGAGTCCTGATGTGTGGGCAACTTTTGCATTCTCCAAACACTGGGCAAAATCTGCTTAGCTGCTGAGTTTAGGCCATAATACATAGGAAGTCTTGAGGGAGATGAATGATGCAGAAAATTCTGCTCTCCTTGAATATCCCTGAATAAATGCCACCGCTTGAAAACAAATCATGATCTCTTATTCATCAAACCTCCTTCTGCCAACTGCTCACCTCTTTCCTTGTGGACAGCTGCACAAAGAATAGGAATGACTCTTTGGCTTTCAGCAATGTCTTATCCCAAGGTAGATTTGGCACCTTATGATATGCAAACCATTGCTCAGCAAAAAGAAGAAGGAGCAAATTTAGGTCGTGGTATAAAGACTTAACATTAGAAGTGAAATTCCTCTTAGGCATTTGGCCAGGTCTCTTTCTTAGCCTGTGTAACCTGAAAATAACATTTCCTCTTTTTCCCTCTGTAGTTTGTTATCATCTCCTGTTGGAACTTGCCTCAGGTGGGACTCTAGTTCCCACATAGGTTTGACAGGAAGAAATAGAAGCAAGTTAAGAGGCCTTGATTTCCCCTGTGTCAACAGCAGCTGGTGCAACATGTCCTGTTGCATCAGAAAATGCAGCCACCGGTGTTTTGAGAGGCATTTCTGTCAGAACAGACACCATCTGCTGGGGCAAGGGGGTTCATTCCTGACTGAGACTTTGAAGTTCTCCTGTCTACCAACCCACACACACTAAAGAAAACCAGGGGCTGAGATGACACTGGAATACAACAAAAGACTACAAAAGGTCATGGAGTAGGGTCCAGGTGCACTGCGCTTCAGGGAGTAGTTATGGACCCTCCACAAGAGTCAGAGGCATAAGGAAGGAGAAAGAAGTTGCTGTAAGCTACTTTCATGATGAGGTTTTACACTGGAAACGAAAATGTCACCCCAGAGCAAAATGCTAACTTAGTTACCCTACAGACAACTCCAATTGAGAAAGAATTACAGGTTAAAAAGGAAAAGGAAGAACCTGTCAGCAGGGCTACTAGCAGCTAGCATGTCTTCAAGAGTGGAAAATGTTAGAGGCTGAACTGCTGCCAAAGCCCATGATGAAGCCAAATGCAGCAGGGAGATTCTGTGTTTTGTCAATAAGCTCTGGATCAGGCCCTTCATTTCCCCTTTGCTAACTGCACTGAGAAAGAAATGGTGGACAGAAAAGTGACTCACTCTTGTAGGAGGCTGCCTGGCCCCTTTGCCAGGCAGTTGGCTGACAACACATTGCTCTGTAGGGCATGTTGTATCCCTGCACTTTCCTTATCAAAATGTCAATACTTTCTCATTGCTTTTGAGTGTTCCTAGGAAAGTACATATAGACTGCAGGAAATGAAAGTCATGAGATCCAAAAGGCTGAGATAGGTGTTCCTAGGAAAAGACCCAAGCTAGATGCAGGAACCTGAGAAGAAGGGTAAATAGTTATTTACTTATATTTGTGTGGCTACAGTTGCAGTTTTGAAAGGCAGGAACATTAGTTGGAGGTCTGGCCTGCCCCTGAATAACTGAGTATTATAAAATTTTTGAAGTCAGGAAAAGTAACTAAGGAGTCCCACTGTCAACTCTGAAGAATGCAGTACATATTCCCTTTCACCAGCCTTTATTTTGGCTTCTCAGCTACTATCCATATTTGTTGAATAGCAGTGCTTTAGCCTTGGGAAAGAGACACATCTGCAACAAAATAATGGTTGCTCTTAGTCCATGAAAACTTTACCAGTATTTCAGTGGGTCTGGGTTTCACTCCTGTGCTCCTACTCTGACTCAGCTTTGTTCCCATTTTCTCTGTGGTATTGGACATTTTGAATTTGTAACATCAAAACCGCAGAAGGAACCACTAAAAGTTACTGTTGGGCTTTCTTTATCCAACCTTGTTCTCCCACCAGTGTCTCTATAAGCTGTATCAAAGGCATTTGTCTCTGGTCCCTACAGCCCTACCATTGTAGCAGGTATAAAACAGAGCTGACAGCACAGTGCTGTTCTCCCCACTCTGACCCTTCCTTTGGCATATTGCAAAAAATGTGAATAATAAAAAAAAAATTATTTGATTTTCAAGTTATTGTAAAAAATATCATTATTTAATTTAATATCATAGGATTTTAAAGTGGAAATTATTTTTTTGGCAGAAAGTCAATGCTAGACTTGAAGAGCCCACCTCCCACCAATGTGCCATCCTGTGCAGATTCCATGAGGTCCCACTTATGAGTGGAAGGAACTTATAAATTCCTTGGCACAGTTGGACTATGTAGAAAAGAAAACAAAATCTTGGGCTCTGTCACGTTCTCCAAGCAAACTCTCTGAACTGATTTTTCATGTAAGCAGTGGAAACCACAAAGTAATAAACCCCCAGAAAATGCAGCCTGAATTTGAGGCAAAAATGCCACATAAATTGATTGTTTACATAAAATGAGCTTCTTTAAGTAACAGGGAAAAAAAGTAAGGTGTGAAACAGCAACAGAGATTACTAAAAGCAATAACAACTTAGCTACTAACAGGCTAGGATTTCAGTTTCAAGGTAAATTTGCATTCTCGTAGATGTACCAGGTTAGATTTTATACAAGAAAGTCAGTGAAAAGAAAAATTCAAATGGATCACACAGACACTTACTCATTTTTCTGCCATATATGAATTTTATGTGCATGTTTGGTGGCTGATTACTTGGCAAGAGACAAATTTGTTGTATTTCCCTGCAACTTGTTCATTAAAATTCTGTTTTACTCCAGCAGCCAGCATTATGCTGCATCCTGACAACTGCACAGAGGAAAAGTGCCACAACAGACACATGCCAGCTGTCCCTTCCAATCCAGCAAACTACTGCTTCTCCACCTGGAAATATGGTATTTACCCTTTTCTGGGGAAATAACATATTCTGCAGCAAGAAAATGGAAGGCACATTTCGTGCACAGTTAAATTACACACATGGTAAGCAAAACAGCCTGATTTCTCTCTGCATTGCTTCAGTTTCACACAGATGCATACCAAAATGATCCCTACTCATCTGGTTTTTTGGCCACAAAATCTAACTCCTGTTCTGCTACCTCTGACAGGGCTTCTGAGTCTGTGTGGAAGGTGTCTGGCCCTGTGCTCAGCCCCGCAGTGCACAGGAGATCCCTGTCCTCTCAGGGAGCTGCCTGGCTGCCAGCACTGCCTCTGGGCACGTCTCTGTAAATTCCAGGAACACATATCACAGCCTTATCTCCTGGATTAGGGACAGGAATTCCTCCTCTGCTTCAAAATACTGGCATTATGCCAAATTCCTGGATACCTAAAATTAAGCCTCAAGGCGATAACTAAACAAGGACTTAGGTACCCAGAGTGGCCCTTAGAAGGAATTCAGGCACCTGAGTACAAAGTGGTCACAACAGAGTTGTGAAACGCTGCTCTCCATCTGTTTTCCAAGCTTAGAGAGCTCAAGGCCCAGAGATGCAAAGTCTGCAAGCACCTAAAACTGGGTTTGCAGTGCCAATGTAGTTGTTCCAGAGCTGGCATAAGTGGATATGACAGTACCTAACTCAAGTCTTAGAAACCCTAACTTTGAAATTTTACATTTGAGTGAAACAGTTCCATTTTCAATGGTATTGGTAGCTTGCAGCACCAAATCTCCTTATGGCCAGCACCCACAGGGAGAAGGACATGAACTGTGACACATTCTGATTCCTTTTTCTAAGTAACTTAATTTATAGTCGCATTTAAATTGTCAATTAATCAGTGCAGGAAGTTTAACAAGGGTATTATAATATACAGGGAAAGTATTTGCTTTTAAAAGGTACCTAAATATAGCTATTGAATTCCAGCATTTTTCAGACCATGTTGTTAGGTTATATTATATTTGAAATGCAAAGGGGAAATGTGCATAGAAAAACTCTCTGCAGCGAGTTATGCCTGGTTGACTTTCACATTGACTTGGTGTTTGCTCATTCAGCATTAGAGAGGTATTTGAGCCAAGGCTCTAATAGGTGAAGAATCAGAACAGGAGGAGATTTTGCGTCAGTGTGTGGGCTGTGAATGCAACAAGGAGGTGATTAAATAGACACTGGCAGCAGAAGATAAAGTTAGCAATTATGAGGCCATTTCCAGGAACAGGCAGCCGAGAATAAAATTCTTTTGCTAAAAATCAGCAGGTAAAAGTAAAAAAAAAATCTCAAAGAGGTCTATTCTTGTGAAAAGATGGGGTCTTTTTTCCTCTTCCTTTTGAGCTGCAAACTACATGGTTGTGCAGTTTCCCTTTGCACATATCTTGGTGAATATCTTTAATATTCTTGCCCCTCTTTGCAAAGCTAGTAGGGCTCACGTAGACCATTAGGCTGGAGAGTGATACTGTCTGTTTGCAATGCTACGGCATCAGGAAAAGGAGACTGTGAACTTTTTGAACCCACTCACCCTGATGCTGCGAGCCCAGCATGAAGAAGCAGCTGCCTGCAGTGTGGATCCCTACTGTGCTTCACCATACACGGGGCGAGGGGCAGCAACATCACCACATGCTCTGCTTAGTGCCAGTTGTGATGTGAAATCATTAGAAACTGGGCAAAGATCACAGATTTCTTCCCTACAGGCTTCCAGATTCATGACAGATGACAACTCTTTTCAGATATTCCTGACATAATTGGCTTTAACATGCATTTCTGAGAAGTGAAGACAAATCCTGTAAACTGTGCACATAAGTCATCCAGCCCCCTGCCCTTTATTATGGAATTATACATACACCATTGTCATATTGCAGAAGTCATTTTATATCGATCAACAGGAGATATTGAATATGCATTTATACATGCTGAGAGCACCTCAAGTGTAGAGAAAATTATGTTATGAGACATAAAAGCATGAATTTCCACTGTAAGAATACTGATTTGAAAATGCAACCTCCTTTAAATATTGTTACCTGTGCAGCAAACTTGCTGCCCTTACACATATCCACTGAGATTAAAACAGGAGATATTTTTTGAGATTTCAGGAGCAGCTGAGTTTGAAAGATTAATTTATTAAAATAAAATATCTGAAAGATATCTGTTCTGTTCAGGATTTCACTTTTTTAATATATCTCATAAATGTAGATACCTCATAAAGTAGTCTTTAAAGGCTTCCCTCTGCAATCAATTCCACTCCTCAGAATACAGAGAATCAAATAATGTGCATATGCCTGAAACTGGTCTCAGCTAAATACATCACTAATGATGATGTGGTTTCTCAACATTTAAAGTCAGTGGGGAGAATTATAGTCGCTTGGTATCTTTTGCCCTGTGTGTAACCAGGCCCTAGCATTTTGTCAGCGCTCCTTCCATTTCTCCTGACAGATTGACCTTCGGTGTCTAGCCTCGATTTTCTTCCATCACTGCAGGTAACACAAATAACACAATTTCTATAAGAGTCACCATAGAGACAGATCCACCAGTAAATCCAGAGCTTCATCCCTGCAGTCAAACCTTGATACATCAAACCTGTACACTGAACCTGGAAGCTTTAACTTCTACAATGAGGGGATTGACAAAACTAGCCTGGAGCTAAGCAGAAATAAGATTACTGGCGTACAAGGTTTTACTCAATGTTAAAGAGATAGCACAAGTAAGCTCTATCCTGTGCACAAGTAAATAGGTGGAAGGATTTTGCTTCCGTGACTTTTTTTTTAAAGGAAAAAAATATTCTTGTAAATCTATGCTGTGAGGCATAAGACACAAAGAGCCAGTGATGCCGATCCAGGAAAAATTGTGTGGACACCTGTAAGATCTGTGCATGCTGCTGTTTCATGAGTACCGTTGTCATAATGTGTTGGCACACATCATGGCATAACAACATAATAGCCCAAAGACTTACAAGAAGAGTGTGGTGTGTGGTTAGAGGACTCATGTTCTCCAAGGAGTGTTTTTGCATGCAGAATCAAGGTATTTTACAGTTATACCAAGTAAACAATGCACTAGATTTGAGTGCTAGGTTTTTTTCTGTGTGAAAAAGTCCAAAGATATTTCATACAGGCTTATTCCTATTCTGACAAAATATACAAAAAGAACAAATGATTCAATCTTTTCCACTAAATACAGCTTCAGGCATATAATTAGCAATCTAGAGAGGATGATTGCAAGTGAACGGGCATGAAAAGTTACACTGTTATCACAGATGAAGTTATAATATTTCATTATCATTCCGTGATGCATGAATTAATTGATATTTATTCACAGAGGTGCATTGGAAATAGTGGTGCCTTTTATGATAATTATACCTATTTTTCAATCTGAGGGGAAAAATACTGCCTTAAACACTATGACTTATGAGACAGACCTTCAAAGAGCAGCTAAGTACTTGTACCTACAAAAATACTGCAGTTATGTGCATTTCTTTTATATATTCATGGTTCCCATAGCTATGCCTATGTATATATGCATAGTGTTTATGGCACATAATGATGTATGTGAGAATATGAACATACACCTTGAGGGAAAAATAGTGGGTTTAAGTGTTCTTTTTATGGGAAATAATTAATCTACCCACTGGTGAAATACTCTCACGCCTCAAATGAAATGACAAGAGTTATTTGGCATCTTGGAAGGTTACATAGATCCTAAACAGGATGGGGAAAAAGCATACCTGTTTGTGTGGGTTTCTCTCTAAGAATTATGCTGCTGCATCCTACAGGCTTAACACCAATCCTGGGGTTTAAACTTTTAAATTCTTAATCACTGGAAGTGAATAGCAGGTTGAGCTAAGCTGTGAACTTTGGTGCATTTTTCAACTGCTTTATGAAGCCTGGATTGGCTTTGTGATTGGATGGACATAGGTGGCAGACAGGAGTATTTAGAAAGAGTTTTTGAAAATATTTGGGCAGTTTTTGCCCTATACACAGTTAATATTTATTGCCATGGTGAAAAGAGGTGGAATTGGTGCTGTGCTTTCTTTGCTTGCTAAGACTAGAAGTTGCTCCTCCCATATGCAATAAAAGTTGCTGGCTTGGCCATGAAACCTCAGAGATACCAGGACATCAAAGAAACATCAGGAAATCAAAGAAAAGCCAGATAGTATGTGGTCAGCCTGAATCAAGGTAAACAAAGAATTTGAAGAGAGGATGCCAAAACAGAAAAGGAGGATTTCATAAGTATTGGAGGTAAAATGGGTGACACTGAATATGGTAGAAATGCAGGGAAGTAGAATGCTTGTAAACTCTAAGAAGGAGATAGCTAAGAAGAATTATATACATTTAGAAATATCCAAGTACAACAAGTGGAAACTGCAGAGGATTTCTTTGCAGATTCATCTGGTCAAATGAAGCTGGGAACCGCACAACAGAAACACAAGCTTGTCTTTCAGGGCCACTTGCAAGACGCTAAAGCTGGGTCCAAAAATGACCCTTCAGTCCAAGATTACTATGCTAAAAGGAATGGAACAAATAGCTTGTAAAGGAGACTAGACAATAACAAACTGTACTGTCTTCATGGAGCCAAGTCTCATGACATCATTCTGGGAAGGCATTTTGAGGTTGGCAGGAAAATTTTCACTAGTGAAATTGCATATTAGCACAAATGACACTTCTGTAGGTGATAACACAAGAAGAATTTGAAGGGGGAGGGTAGGGAGGCAATTCACTTGATCCTCTGTCCCTGGAGACTCCCAAGTCAAATATCTGCATGATGATGTTTGATGTAAAGAAATGATGCCCATAGTGGAAGAAGCATGAAAAATGTTCAGTGTCCATTGCATTATGGAAGCAGCTTTCTGCTGATGGAGGGGCTGAATTATAAAAATGGAAAACTTCCAAAAGTCTGAAGGTTCAGAGAGGACAAGAGGAAGACAAATAGTATTCATTTCATGTCAAATGAAGACAAAGGCCCCAAAATTAAGCAAACTCACAAGGGACAGAACAAAAAACATCCTTTATACATCAATATATCTCTACATCAATATCAGGATTCTGTGTAATAATCAGGAAGAATTTGAATTGCTTGTTTAGGACCATTTATCTGTTTTAGTCACTTGTACTAAATCAGCATGATTTGACTGGAATTTTAAAACTGCAAGTTCTGTTTTATGTGGGAAGAGCGTTGTGGAAAAAGAGGAAAGAAAACTGTCATGACCTCTCCTGACAGACATTTCCTGACAGAGTAATGACCATGAATACCTGTAGAACAAATTTCAAAAACCATCAAGTGGAATACTAGTGTCTGATACAGATCACTAGATCACGCTATGGAAATACACAAGAGCATCTTTAGGATTCTTTCTATAATAGTGTGTGACAAAAAATGCACACTGTGGTGGGGGTGTCAATTCACTTAGGTGTGAGAAATTGTCATTGTTGGTGTGTCCTTGGAGGTTTTTAATTTTAAAGAGGAACATTCTGTAATATGAAAAGCAAGATAAAAATGCAATAATTATAAATGTGAAAGCTGAGGCATACTGATGCCAAGTGACTGACTTTGTTGCCTTTGTCCTGTGTGAACAGAACAAATCCTGTGAATTTGCTATCTTAATGGACTAATTTGCTATATGGGAAATATGAGCTGGCTCAGCTTGATTTCATTGTAGCTTGCAAGAACCTCTGAAAGAAAGAAAACTCTGAAAATGGAGTGCCAATCAATGTACCAGACAAATCATCAAAAAGCTCCCTAGCTGTCACATAGACATATCCAGACTAGAATAAAGATTCCAAGTTTAAGCATGAACAGATGATTGGAACAATTTCCCAGATACAACATTTGGTAGTTCAGTGAGAGGGTGTGGTGTGGTGGTGTCAGAGTAACTGGATGATTGTTTCCAAGAGACACCCCTCATTTTATCTGTAGCTAGTGGGTCTGAATGAGAAGTTAATTCTGGAAAATCCTATGGACTACATTAGGCAGGGAGCTGGGGTAAATGTTTACAACACTGAAATGTTGTTACTTTAGAAAACAACTGTCCAAAGTCTCAAGGTTTTGGTTTAATTCTAATGGTTGTTTCTCCAACTGTGTACAACTAATGTATAAATCCTCTCAAATGTATGGTCTTGTACCAATGTGACAGAATTCTTGGCTAACATAATTTTCACTTTGCTTTTACAGAAGTCCTCCTCTTACTTCTTTTTTTTCCTTGGTTTCTTCACTCATTAGATTTAAATGCATTCTTGTGTGACAAGGTAGAAGTATGATTTGTTTGTTTGTAGGCAGGTAGTACTTTGTACAAGTATTGACTGCATACTGTGTATGCTGATTTGATTGATGAAGATAACTGTAGCTTCTGTTTAAAACAAAGTGTACTTGTGATTGAAATGCTTTCTCAGAGACTTTGAATATGCTAATAAAGTTATGTGTATAGTTTTTGTTCAGCTCAACTGAGAAAGTTGCTGTTTTGTTATCAGCAGGACTCCACTCTGTGACTCTGTATCATGGGCCACACTGAAGGCTCCCTGACCTACTGATCCCACTGGTCCATCTCATCTACCCAGGAGGCAGCAGTGCTGTCAACACAAGCAACTGTCCCAAGGAAATTCAGATCAAAGAAAATGTGCAAGTTTTGAGGTCATGTGATGGTCATTTGACTCAAAGGAAAGAAAGAAAGTCTCACACTGCAGTATCCCCCAGACCTTTTTGAGGGGTGCACTATCAGAGCAAGCATGTCTCTTGGAGAAAGCAAAGAGGACTGCTGACAGTTTCTTGGCTGTGTGCATGCATACTCCTCAAAACCCTCATAAACTTGTGTTTGACATTCTTCCATTGAATGTACTAAATATTTAAATGTTTAATGTTTAATTAAATTCCATTGAATGTATTAAATTACTTGTGATTCTGAGACCTGCTGAGTTTAGGGGTGATCAAATTGAAGTGGTTATTTTGGTAACATCAATGCAGGGTCTTATCCAAATTCAGTTGGAGATCCAGCAGTAGGTCTTCCTTCTTCTCTAGATGAACTAGATGACTTCTCTATGGTATTAAGTAGGTGCTCAGCAAGAGGCACTGTTACCTGTGCTATAGCTCATTGCTGACATAAATTGTAGTATTTGTCATTAATCAAATCCATTTAATGTGTAAGATATTAAAGAGAGTATCTACAGAGGTGGCTGTTTGTTTACTGGGTGGAATGATATCTTTTATATCCATTTTCAGCTCAAGATGGCATACTGTTTGAGCTGAGTCTTCAGAGCTGCAGATTATTATACCCTATCTAGGCAGAAAAATGCAGCCAACATCTTGCCAGCTAGTATCATTACTCTGTACTGCATTCCTTATTCCCTTGCAGCTTTTTACCTATGTGTATAAATCAGCAAAGAAGCGGGGATAAGAAGTACATCAGGTAGCCATCAGAATCTATCCATCAAAACAAAAAAGGATCAAGAATACCTAAAGTATCCTGATAGACCTCTGTCTAACAAATATATTTATTAAACTTCTTTGCAAAAAAAAGCTCGAGTGATATTGATTTCAGTTGCTCGAGTCACTGCAGTTGTTAACTACCCTTTATGTCATAAAGTCTTACCTAACATTGACTCTGACTCAGCTGGTCAGAGCATGGTGCTAACACCAGACTTGTGGGTTTACTCCCTGTATGGGCCATTTACTTAAGAGTTGGACTTGATGATCCTTGTGGCTCCCTTCCAACTCAGAATAATCTGTGAACATTTAACCTGAACATTTTTGCTTCAGAGATTCTTTCAGAGTTCATTTC
The DNA here is from genome assembly GCA_008694505.1 of Cyanoderma ruficeps. Classification (NCBI taxonomy): domain Eukaryota; kingdom Metazoa; phylum Chordata; class Aves; order Passeriformes; family Timaliidae; genus Cyanoderma; species Cyanoderma ruficeps. The sequence continues at coordinate 33,029,220 of VZDJ01007747.1, forward strand.
TCTCTGAAATTTAGTGGCCCATTCACAAGTAACATAAGGAAAGGATTATTGTCTCCTTGCAGAATTATTTTACATATTTAAACACTACTGCATTTCTCTCTAGTTTCCTCAAGACTTAAAAATCCTATTTTTTAAAACCCTTCCGCATTGGTCATACCTCAGTTCCAACTCACCGCTTTCCTCCTCTCTTTGTCTTTCTTGGGCCATAAGAAAGACAGTTTTATCAATGCTGACTAGCACAGAAAGATTCATTTCTATATGATGTTTCCCTGAGTACCTTATACACACCAATGATACTTCTTTTCAACAGTAATATGGTGGTTTGGGTTTATGACTCACTGTTCTTGCCAGGTCCTCCTCTCCCAAACTACTTCCTGGCGAGTTATTCCTCATTATGTATTTGTGCAGTTCATAATTTTTGATAAAATATATAACTTTGTACTTGTCCTTATTGAATTGAGTCCCATTTTTTCAGAACATTTCTTCAATTTATCAAGATCATTTTGCACTTTAATCCTGTTCTTCAATCTCATTACAGGCTGGATGAGTCTGGATCACCTGCAGATCTAATAAACTCGTATTCTATTCCTTCATCCAAGACATAAGTGAAAATATTGGCTAGGCTCAGGACAAACTGGCTGAAATCTACTTAGACATCCTTCTATTCTGACATTAAATTAAAAACAGCTTTGTATCCACCCTGTAGCAGTTTCACTTAGTTTTCTTGACTTGCTTATGAAAGTTTTATGTGAAGCTGTTTCAAAAGGCTCTGTAAGATATATGGCTGCTATGGTTTCTTCCTTATCCCTCAACCAGTAAAAACAGTTTGCCATGGTTTCTTCTTGCAAGATTCAAATAGCCATGGACTCCTCACGCTGGAAAAAATAGTCCATAAAATCCTGGAAGTTGGGAAGAAAGTATAAAATAAATGATTCTTCACTGTCCCTGATGAGGCAAACAAATGTCTTCTGATGAGGTTTCGAGGCCACAGCTGATTTCCACAGCTCTGCCAGCTGGGTTCTTATGTCTCCATGTCAGGGACTACTATTTCTCATCTCCTTCTTGCATAGGACCATCATCCTTGTAATAACTTTCTCTATAGGTTGGTGATAAATACAATTTCCTATATCACAAATGATTAATGAAATGCTACAGGTTTCTTGACTTCATCTCAACACAGTAAATATACTCCTTAAGCAAGACAGTTGCTTATTCACAGAAGAGTTTTTAAGCCAGTGATGTTTACCAGGCACTAAAGTACAGTTTTCTGGTCTGCACCATCTCTGATTGAAGAGATTTGCTTGGGTTCCCATGAGAGCCACACAGCCTAGATGAAGACTAACAAGCAGCAGGTATGAGCAGGCTACAGGCAGTGCCTGATTGGAATCAGAAGTGACTACCTCAGAGTACATTCATATCTCAACAGTGGAGAAAAAGCATAGAGGCTCAGGGGAATCAAGTCTTTCTGTATCTCAGGATCAACTGAGTGATGAGAAAAACCATCTATGGACAGAGGTTTTAAATAGCAATTTCATAAAAACTGAGGGAAGGCTTATAGGAATAATCAAACAAGAGTTCATGTGTTGGGGAGAAAAACACAGACCAGTTGCTCAACTAAGGGCTATTAATTTATATTTCTGACATTCAAAATAATCAAGGAAAAAAAACACTATTAAGAGAAAGCTTTCACTAAAACAAAAGCCAGTGGGAATGAGGCTAACATCAAAGATGAAGTTTTAAATGGAGCTTCATTTCAATTTTCACATTTCAAATGTTTCCCACTGCACAGTGACAGGAGAACTCTTTACAGTCTGCCACCACTCAGCAGCCACATAATACTGAGTTAATCTCATTGCTCAGCTTTTTTTTTTTTTTTACACCTTTGCCTCTTTTGCTATTAAACTGTAAATAAAATCTTTTAGGGAAATCATCACACGGTTTGTGTTGTGTGAATACATCATACAATGTTGACCAGGCTCAGCTACAACTTTTAGGTGCTGCAGAGAACAAGTAGATTGCAAGCACAGATGCAGTATCACTTTCACGACTAATTAACATTCCACCAACAAGACTCCCTTCTATTTTGATTTATAATCTTTTATCATATTCATGCCTTAAAGTCAGTCTTGTATATACAAAGCTTTGTAGGAGAACACAATATACTTTATTCTCTTCTCTTTGTTATAAATACAGTGTGGGGCCCTAGAGAAACACAGAAAAGTCTGCAAAGCATTCTGGAGGAAAAAGAAAGGATTGCTTTTCTCAGACATTATTTATTCAGTAAAATTAAGCACATTAATCAATAAATTAATAAAGATAATTTTCTTACAGTCCACCTGAGTCATTATTTAGACTATTCCTTTATATTTCTTTTATAAGAATTTCAGTATCTTGTTATTCTGAAATATTCAAGTAACCTGAGACCGAGAATGATAGCTCTTTATTTATTATTCTTCTCTGTCAGTCTCATATTCTCATTAGATTCTTGTTACCTATGCCAGGACAACAATATCCTAATTTATCTGTTTTTCTGTTCTCTGGTAATGAATTAACGGTGATGGGAACCATAGCAACTGAAGCAAAAACTTCATTAAGCAAGAACAATTTTTCAGTTTACACTGGACAATGTGAAATTGCTTTCAGTAACAAAGTCCTCCACAGAACAATTATAACTAGAACAAAGAAACCAGGAAAGCAGTTAAGCTGAACCCCAGTGCAGAGGAGTCTCTATTTCAAGCTGTGAAATGTTAACCAGGTTTCCATCTTAGGAATAATGCTCAAAGATAGCCACTAACTGTCATAAAAACACACAGAAACTTCATAGGTTTCAAGCAAACATTTGGCAACCTTCACTGTGATTCATCCTGAAATGTTATTCTAGGCAAACCAACATAGTTAACACCATCAGAGCTATTAAAGAAAACCTTCCCAGCTGAAATAAATGGGACTGGAATTAACTACTGGAAGTGTAGGTGGTTGCTGTGAGAAAAGCAGCCATTCTGTCATCCTGTGGTCTTGATGTTGCCAACAGTTTTTGTGCTATGAAAAGATATAGCCATGGGCATCAGAAACAATGACCAGAGGTATCTAGAGTCAGGATGACAGTTTAGCTCTTCTAAATGAAATCTCACTCACATGTTTACAATGAAGGCCTACTTAGGGGTGCAAAAAGATTGGAGTTAACATCCAGCTGTGACACAATGATGTTAATGACATGTCAGAAATTTACCATTCAAGAAGTATTTTGGAAGATAAAAGAATTCAGAAGTGAATTAATAGTGGAAGTAAACATCCTAGTCAGAAAAAACAGCCATCTCAGGCTTTTTGTAAGCAACAAACTAAACCATCAGAAACATGTACTGATAGAAGGGTTACTCAATTACCCTGTCACTTAATGAGAAAGGAGGACAAGAATTGACCAACAGGTGCCTTGAGTGCATTGTGAATATTTATTTTTTTCTCTATTACAGTCCAGGAGAGCAGGCTTTTCTAAGTAATAAGGCAGAACTGATTAAGAACATGACAGAGAAACAACTTAGAGAGAACTACTATAAAATTGAAGAGCCTGCAACTCATAGAGAAGAGAGCAGCAAAAAACCCTCCCATTTGGCACTTGAGGAAGACTGACTTGAAGAAACTCAGAGATGTGGTAGATACTAGCCCATGAGAACAAGTGTCAGTGCACATGGCACAAAGGGAAATATGAAGAGAAAGAAACACAGAAATCACAGAAAAGCATCCTATCAGTAGTGAATAGATAAGACCAGGAAGTTATACTCTGTTGCTCAGCAGGGAGGGACACTGAAGGACACCGAGAAGCCTGAAGTGTTTAGTGGGTCTATTACTCAGTTCTCACTAAAAAGGTCAACTGCAAGTACAGGACTAGCACAATTAATACTGGCAGCTAAAAGGATTGTATCTCAGGCTGGAATATATAAAGGGAAATGCATAATGCATAGCTAAAAAGGATGGTCTCAAATTGGCTAGATTTGATAAATGTTATGTGAGAGTGACTAAAGAAATCTTAAAGCCGGTACTGGCTATTTCCGAGACTTCATAAAATGGGTGAGGCACCTGCAGACAGCAAGGCAGCAAACGTAGTACCTGTCCTTTGAAGTAGGAAAAGGAGGCAGTGAACACAAAAGCACAAGAGATATTCCAGATCAGAACAGAGGTCATTGAGCATAGCCAGTGTTAAATGTCCAGGTAAAAGTATAACAAATAAAAACCAAGGGAGTAGTGGTACTTCCCAGCTTGCAGGATGTAGCTTATTTAAAAGGTCTATTCTAACCAGGATGAAAGATTTAAGCAAAAATACAGGCAGTGCAGAAGTATAGAGCAAAAATTATCATGGAAACATGGTCAATTACATATTCGCATACATACATGTAAACAGAAGGGCTGTGATTCAGTTATACAATTTCATCATAACAAAATATCTTCTTGACTTTGAAGTAGTATGTAATATTAACAGAGATCTGATCTGTCTGACTCCAAGATACTGGAGAATGTTCATCTTGCTTGCTTTGGCTCCTAAATTGGAGTGAAGGTGGAATTTGAGCAGCAACTCATTAAGAGTACAAGTATTTGGAAGAAAGCTATAGACAATGGCTGGATTATGGGGAATAAAAGGCAAACAGATAGGATCTTTGTCTGTTTTTTTTTTACTTTTTTTGCTCAGGGGTTTTCTTAGTTATCTCTTGAGACTTTTGTATCAAAAATCCTTCTGAAAGAGTGCTGCTGCTATGGCAATATGAAGCTTTCAGCTTTGATTTTCTGCTCCCAGTATGAATATACACCATGTTTTCTCTGTTGAGCCATCTCCGTTTCTGGTGATGCTACATGTCTATTGTATTGTGCTTACTTTATCAGGGAATAAACAACCTTAAGAAGAAACTTAATACAGCAAGTTAAAAATCTAACTGTGAATGTAACGAATAACTTTTTGAATCATAGAATATTATGTACAACTCTGTTTTTATCTTAGATAGGAAAGGAAATTTCTCCACACTTTTCTATAACATATGTTGTTTTGAAGTTTCAAAGTTAATCCTAATTGATAGAATCTTTAGATGTTCATTATACAAATCCACACATTATAACTTTTCCTTCTCTGAGGTAAACGGGTAATGCATCCCCACAAAATAAAGAAGTTGTGATTTCAGCTACGAAGACATTACAGTTTCAAGATGTAATACACTGATACTACTTTATGCCTCACTTTTTCCCCATTGCAAAATTATTGTACTAAAGCAGAAGGCATCCAAAAATCACCCAAAAAAAGTATATTTTTTACTCAGATGTCAAGCATATGTAGGAAGCTAGCATGAACTCACTTATCTCCAGCATGTAGGTGCAGGTAAGGCTTCATGAAAAGTTAGGAGTGAAGAACATGCTTCAAAGTTTGTGAAGATGTTGATAACAAACCTTGTTTGGGTGTGAGGTTCACCATGCCAGTGGCTATGGTGGGTATTTTATCATGAAGGCATGAATGCAAAACTTCAGAGCTTCCAAAGGTAAACTAATAAAATTGAGAATTTTTAGATTAATTAAATTCCATTAAGTTCAGGAACATATTGAAAATTATGCATTTTGAGAGGCTCAAAATCTGCTTTCCACATTTTTAGCACTTTGAAAAGCCAAAAATATATTGGGAGCATGCCTGAAGTAGACCATTATATATATAATAGCATGCCTGCTATTAACTCTGTGATGTTAGGAGAGAAGACAAGTTTCCTAGGGAGGTGTTAAGTTATTCAAAATAGCATATTTGACCTCCAAAAGGATCTGGCTCATCACTACCAACAGGATGCAAAAATGTTGAAAGAAGCCTACATCCTCTACTAAAAGCAGTGAAAGAAGTGGCTGTGACAGTGCGAGTTTGAAAACAAGCTGAAGATTTTCTTTGGCCTAGAAGCTTTCCATGCTGGCCTCTGGCTTAAATGGTTTATCCCTTCAACCAGGAAACTTCTCTCACCAGATTATCACCTCAAGCAAAAAAAGTGAGATTCTACCCAGGCTGTTTGGAGACTGCTATTCACACACTGTAAACATTTTCTGTGCATTTGCTAGTGTTTGCTGCTGGAATATCGAGGGGTCCCCTGCTTTCAAAAGGTCTTCACCACAGGTTTTATTCTAGCCTGGATGCATTATCAGTTGTATCAAAGAGTACTCATGCAGTTAGAGTTCCTGGTATTAGTTTTATTGCCTCTAAGAGCTATCCAAGAAAGAGAAGCTTTACTGAAAATGTTAAATCTCTGTGGGCATGACTGGGAGGCTGGAGTACGATCTGACCTGGCAGTTATTATGAAGATCTGTTTGGAGAAAGATCATATCCCTGTGTAGCAAACTCAAGGCCAGCAAACAAAATTAGCTGTGATTTTGCATGTCTGAACATGTCTGGAGATAAAATTAAGCTATCTTGGACACCTTGTAATCTGGTGTGAGAACCCTGACTTTCTCCTGACCCTCTGTGTGACTTCCAGAGTTATTAGATGCTATGAGGGCAGTTTTTCTCAGTGCCTTCCATCTCACACACCTAAGTTATGTACCTGGTGTGAGAAGGTTACTGTAAACTCGTGGAAAACCAAATGTGATTATAACCTTTGAAACTAAATGTGATTATAAAACTGAGCAAGGACTGCAAGGAGTCAAGTTTTGTTCACACAGGCAGTCAGCTGCTGGCCAAGAGCACCAATTTAGATCTTCGGTGAAGGCAGGAAAGGTCAAGGCTTCTTGTTTAGTGAACAAAAATGATACATAGTTTTTTTTTGTAAGAAATAAGGTATTAGGTTATGATGGCATTGTCTTAACAAAAAAATATGCCAAATTGTTTCTGAATTCCTTAGTTGTAAAATTTACGTAGTGAACAAAAGTACTTGACACTGCCCTTAAAGATTATTTTTATGATTTATTTAAATATGATTTTTTAAACTGCATTCCAAGACTTCTTACAAATGGTTTAATATATTTGGGAAGTAAATGCAAAAAGTTTTTGGAAGGATTTTTCTCAGAACTGCTTTTGTGTTATCCACATGTGTCCAGACGTGTAATCTGTTACAGCTGTTGCAGGAATAGTGTCTGAACCCTTATATGGCTTTCATGATATCTGTGAACCTCTCCTTATGGAAAGGACCTGACTAACTATATTCTGTCTGAACAGAACAACCATGTCACCAGGGTGAGCAAAAGGAAAGCTGAATGGCCTGCATGAAAACTGAAGGCACTCCTTTGTCTAAAGGGTCTAGTGAAATTGTTACCTTTCAATGTTTGAAAGCTTCAGTCTGTTGCTTGGACCCTCCATAGGATCACTGTGGAGACAAAATCACCCAAGAGCCAGCCCACATCAGGAACAGAAGATTGCTAATAGAAATTAAAAGACTTCCCAAAAATGTTTTCTTTTCTCAGGCATTTTTGAAGGTTAAGTAACTATGTGAAACTTTTTTCTACAGAGAAAATAAATTAGAAAATATCAACCTGGCATTCTTTCCGCCTGGAAATGGTATCAGGCATTTCAAACGCTGGTAATTTTGGCTTTCGGAAGCATTTCTGAATGCTTTTTTTTTTAGTTTATAGAGGGCTTTTATAAAAGACAATTGTTTGTATTCAGTGTATGAAATGTGATTAATTGTAGATGACTTTGATGGATGCTGCTTCTGAAATGAAATGAATACTTTCTGATGAAATTCAGAAGGGACTTAGTAATTGTGTATGAGTATCATATTCATACATCAGAACATATATAGCCAGGCCAGGGGGAGAAAAAAAGCTAAGCACAGTTGGTATTTGGCTTTTAAAAATGCTTAGAAACAAGGTGGAGATCACAACCCCGATCAGCAAGTGAACCTGTCAATCTTGAGTTCTCTCCAGAAGCTTCTGAAGATGATACCAATGAGCCAGCTAGATAACTTTTCTGTGGCAGAACTGAGACATTTAGGGCTTAAGAACTGAGCTATTCCCTTCAGACCAACTAGCAGTTGAGTCTTTGAAAAAATCAACAATAGAATATCAAAAGCAAGAACTTCTTTGTTGGAGGCTTCTGGGTCCCTGAAAACACATCTATTGAGAGACGAGAGTATGCCTCTTTTACAGCTCTGTATCAAGGCCCTAAAGTACCCATGGCATTTGACTCCTGGCTATTTGAGTAGTCACCAACTCACAGAAAGCTCTTGGTATCTTAGGAGAAAGCTCTCGGTGCCTTACTTTCATCCAGGCAAGCAGCCAAATAAAAGAGCTAAATTAATCCACAGGAAAAAAAAAAAGGCAAAACAGGCTTTTTAAAATAAAACCACTTTCATGGCCTTTAGCAGGATTTATCAGGACTGACAATTTTTTGCTGTCCTTCTGATAGGAGGGCTTTTGACCAGTCAGTGGTAGAGCATAGAGAACAGTGGACACCAGCCTGCCTGGGACCCAGCCACCTGTTAGGGCAATTAGGGCATTTCTCCTGCAGAGGAAAATACCAGAGGCACAAACACTCTCACCTCCAGGATGCTGAAACAAAACAATCTACAAAGAACAGCTTCAACTGAATGCATAAAAGCCAAACTTCCTACCCTACCCCTGTGCTATGTAAATATCGGATGTACATGAGGCAGGATGATCCACACCAAAGAAAAATGAATGCGCCTCTGCAGACACAACTGCCAAACTCTGGGAATGGCAAGCAACTGCAGTTCTGCTGTCCAGGAAGTATTGGGAAGTGTGAGTAAATATTACAAGAGATGGAAATGCTGAAGAACTACTAAATACACTGGGCTGATTTCAAATACGTTTCTCAGAATGCTGGATGAGGTTCTGCACGTAAATGCTTAGTTGTTAGTGATTGTAGTGTACTCAGTTTGGGGTAGAATAAGCTCTTTTCACACCTAAAGTCTAGGAAACTTTTTTCACAAATACTCTAAGATAGATCTTAACTAAGTATAACAATAAATGCATTTTTGGAACATCAGAAAAGTCTTTAAACATGCATTGGACAGATTGGAGATCATTTCTGTTTTGTTCTGTCTTCTCTTTTAAAATCTGAAATGTAGGGAAAGTTTTCTAACTCAGTATAGCATGTAAAATTTTTAGGGTTTTTTTAATATTGAAAATAAAACTATGCTAAAATAAATTTATTCTTTCTGATTGCATTGTACAATACCTTTGAACCAGTCTGTTGGGATAAAGAAACACTATGTCAGTGAAAGGTAAGCAGCAAAAGTCTTTGAGCCTACCTTTAGAAGTTTTACAAAGTAACAAGGCAAAAAAGGATATCTGTTACAAAAGCATAGGTGCAGGCTGGCTGGTATACCTTTGATTAAGGTATACCATACCACCTTAGTTTTATAAACTGTACCATCAACCAGTTCTGCTGCTCAAAACCCAAAGAACATGGTCCTCAACACTGTTCAGAAGACAAGTCCTTGCCATGGTGATGTAAAAAAACATATGGTGATACATAGAGGCAACCAAGCAGGGGTTTTGCAATAGTTGAGCATCTAACGTAGTGCCAGAAGCATTTTTGTCTTAAATTCATAGCCTTTCTAGGAAAGAAAGCATAGGTTGTGATTGTTCATACAAGTCAAGATATTTTCAGCAGTTGTTTTCTGGGGGGCACGCACCAAGCCACTCTCTGTCTCTGCATTCAAATGGTTCTCATTTGAGAACCACAGGCAGATGATGTTTCCCAAGTCTAACTGAGCTGACTGGAAGTGGTACCGTCCCTGCAGCCCCAGTCAGAAAGCACTGCTCCACAGCTCTGGGGCACTTCAGGCTCTTCATACCCTGCCACAGGTAAAGCCACCTCACTCACCTTTGCTGGCAGGTCAAAGTCACTTTGCCACATGAGACATGTTGAACAGATCCCTTCAACTGGTAAACCTGAGTGGACAAGATCAGTGCAGCAATTGCAGCCCACTAGCATGGTGCTACAGCTGATGCAAAAGGAAGATCTACCTGGGATTTCCATACACAGCCTCACCACAATCAGCTGTCTGGAAAGAGCTCTATCTTACACATCTTGGTTACTTATCCCAGGTTTGTATATAATGGCTTTTTATGCAGTTTTAGGCTTCCCATCTTATTTTAGAAGTCTATCACTTCCCCAACGTCCACAAAATTAGTATAATAATACAAAGTGCAAGAAGTTTTTAACACAGCATTCACAAACATGACTATTCAGAGACCCAGTGAACGCCATAGAGTGGTCCAAAACAAAATTTCCCAGTAACTGCTATCATGGAGGAATAATTCGCATCACCTTTTTCATAAAACTATTAAGCCCAAATCATGAAGCAACTAGGTTCTCCTCTCCCAGTGGTCCAGAACATCAGAGCACTCATGGTTATTATGTTTTTCTGAATTCAGTAAAGATTTCCTCATGACCTGTTGGAAACCACTTAGCACTTTCAAGGACATTTTTGTCTGAAACCAAAATATAAATATGACAGATCATGTCCTAAAAACCCCTTTTTCCCCTCTGCAGTTTTAAATCATTGTTCCTGGTTCACCAAAGCTCTGGATAATAACAGAGAAGGTCTTAAAAGTGTGGCACAGCAGTGGCAGTACCCGTATCTCTTTTCATGTCTATGACACACAATAAAGTATTAATTTTTCAACAAATATTTTGTTATTCAGAGGCCCTGGAACCTCCATCTTCCTTTTTTGTGCTCACCAGCCTGTCTGTTTTAAACTCCTCTTTCTTTCTCTCCATGTTCATTGATTCACAGGTTTTGTGCAAAGGATCAGGGTAAAGCTGTGCAGTGAGGGTGTCATCATTGTAATTGGGCATCGATTATTTAAAGAGCACAGTTGTTACTTTGGTTGATGAGACCATCTCTCAGACTGACATCCACTCTGAGAACAGAAACTTGGGGTAATTTACCAGACCCTTTTGATACCCCTTACCAGGATTGGTTTTATCTTTTATAGATCTGCAATACCACAGTGTGAGATTAGGTCTGTGCAACGGGTGCAGCACCTGATGCTTTATTGAATAATAAAGACCATGTTGCCATGATCAAATATCTGTAAATATTGACCGGTAATGAGAAACATGTAAACAAAGCACAGGTTGGCTTAAATACTGATAAAAATATGCTTGGCTGTGCTGGAAATAGTAGTTTTCATTTCATTTTATTTACTTTCATCTCTTTTCCCAGGGAAAACTTTCTGCCTTTCTATCATACATCATCTTGATCTTCCACTCACGCTGACAGAGAGAGGATACAAATGATTTTTAGAGTTCCACAAGGATAAAAATCAGCAGGGATTATTAAGCTCTTTCTGAGCTGGAAAATGCTATGCTTCAGCATCTGGTTAATAAATATTTATTTTGCTTCCATTTCTGTGTGTGAGTGAGACCCTATCATGTTTATTTGAACAGAGATTATGGCTAAAAGATACATTTCCAGAGGAGGATATGTTAAAGAGAATGTGTCACACCTTGGGCAAAAGTGAGATTTTAAAAGAGTGAAACATCTCTCTTCTTTTTATTTTTCTTTTTTCAGTAGCCAAAAAATACAGAAAAACTTTGAACAGAAAGAAAATCACATCTTGACTTTTGGACTAAGATTCTCTACAATCTAGAATGAAAAGGCTCTTTTGTCCGAGGACACACATTGGCAGGAGATCTGAATATGCAGCAAGTATCCTTACAAAGTGGTGATGAGCAGCGTGTCTTGCAAAGGTTGAATGTTCTGTGTCATGTGCTTTGGCCTTAGACATAAAACACAAGACAGTTTTAAATTATTTGTAGCCTTGAAAGTTAGTTACAGGATAGTCACACATTCAGTCTGTTCTGTGCTGTTGACTCAGTTGTCCTAAGTCAGCAACACACAGAATGGAAATGAATATTTTAACAACTTTAATATATAAAACAACAAAAAATAAGATTAAGGCAATGTTGCAGAATGTGGAAAAGATGCAGCTGTAGCCCAGAGGTATTCATCTCAGTAGAAAGCTGGATACAAATAGTGGAGGAATGGAAAGACTACAACAATCCCATTATAGTCACAACTGCTGAGCAACTTAAATACAGGGGCTGCTGCCAAATTCACCACAATAAATGAATTAGATGTGTTTCCTGCCTGGGAAAAACTGGGTGGAGATACATGTACATCATGGGAGTAAACTGAAAAGATCTAATCTTCAAGATATTACACTGACAGATCGTTTAGAGTTACAAATAATAGTGATAGGTGAAATTTTGTCTTAATAGCTGCAGCTGTAAATCCATGGATGGAACATTGTTAGCAGCTACTCAGATTTCTATTGATAGGGATGTAAAAATAGACCATTTTCAGCTGTTGTGTACTGCTGCTGTTTCCGATGGGCAAAGTGCTGAATCTGCTCTGTGGTGGGTTTTTTTATTTGTGATCCAGAATTATATAGTGTAGTCATACTGACATTTAATAGTGGTCTTATTATTGTCCTGAAATACTTACTCACCAGCTGCGAAACAACAACATTTTATTCACCTGCGCATGCTGTGTGGCTTCCCATAGATGAAATGGTATTTATGCTTGACAGTATTCCAGTCAGTATCTCAGGTAAGCTGATGTGCTTAGCAAGAATTGAAGCTCATCAAAATGAAGGTTAATCTACACCAAGACAGGAGCTGTCATTCAGTCATTGCTAGCAAGGCTGCAGGAGTCTCAGCAAGCTACAGAAATGACAGTCCTTTTGGGATGGTTGGTTTATTTGTTGTTCTTTACTTCCTTTTTTCTTTCTTTTTTTTTTTTTTTCTGAGAATAACGTGTAACCAAGTTATGGTACAGACACTTCTTACCTGGCCATATAAAATAAGCTGCTGCAACACTCTACAGACTTGTTTATAGGAAAACAAAAAAACATACTGATTCCCATGCTAGTCAGAGAAAGTCTGGTTAGATTGGAGTCTGGACACTGAAACACTTACTCAGACATCAAAAACCTTGGAGTGAACAAAGAAAAGGCTGATGTTACAAGGGAGGAAATTGGCAGATGGAAGCCAAGAGAATGGCTAGCTGATGCCTTGCTATTTGTGCCTGCCAAGCTGTGTATGAGAAAAGGTGGTTTCTTTGTCTACCACTATTTTTTCTTGTTTGTTTTAGGGCTTACTGCAGGAAAGAAAGTGAGTGTGATGAGAAAATGTTGACTACGGTGCAGCTGAATTGTTTGTAAAAGGGATAAATTCACTGCCAATATAATTCAACATAACTGCAAGCAATGGAGCTAACCCAGGGGTGAATCTGGCACCCTTTGCCTTTCAACTGAATTGGTACATACTCATTAGACAGAGCAGCTTGTATTAGTCCATTAGTGTATGCCATGTTTTTAATCTGTATATATATTCCATTCATTTTGGTGTAGAAGTATTAATTATTAGGATTGAGGGAAGTAGGGGAATTAATTTCCTTTTTAAAAATTTATTTATTCTGGATGCATGTACATTTCCAGTTTTTTCTCCCTGCAAGCATTCAATCAATTTGACTTAGGATCATCAAACCTGAGGGAGTATGGAGAGGCCCTCTGTCCACACTGTTTATGATGGATCCTGCTCATGCTCTAGGCTGGCTAAACACTATCCCTGCTCTTTGACAGGGTTAATCTGTTCAGACTCAGCATTGCCCTGTGCAGCTACCTGCAAACAGGCTCATACCAGGTAATTTAGTACACCAACTTGTATGCTGTTACTTGTTACTGTAGGGACCATGTGACTGTCAGGCAAAGTCAGGAGTAATAGAAAAACTCCTTGCATGGAGAAATTTTCATGAAACCTCCAGTTCAATGCCATGCTCTCCACTGTTCCTGGAATGGGGCAGGAATGGGATGCTCCATCTTTGGTATTTCAGTTTCTTGTTTCGTGCATGTTCATTTTCAGCTTCTGTCCCTAAACAGCTCTTTTTCTCTGCTTCTTAGTCTATCCAGTAACAACCCTTCAATGAAACTTTCCAGCATCAGATTGCAGAGAGGATACAAATATCCTTCCCTTCTAGGACACAAATTTCTCTCATTTATTTGTCTTACTTTTCTCTAGCCTGAGGCAAAAGGCTGTTGTGATGTGCGCCATTAAATATGCTTCTCTGTCAGGTTTTCTTGGGAGACTGTGAAAGAATTGTCTTCCTAAGTTTCTTCTGTGAAAACTTTTTCTTGTTCCATTTAAATTTTATGGAATCTTCCTCTCCTTGTAATGTCTGCATCTTATATTTTTACTATGCTTCATTTTCTAAGCTGAAAATCACAGAATATGAGAAAAAAGAATATATTTTGAAATTTATGTTCTGCATAACTTTTGGTGGATTTTTTTTGCTGACTAATGGTCATATTGGGTTCTGGTTCATTTGTAACAGGCCTGTAAAGAAGCAGCAGAGATGAAGGGTACAAAGAAAGCTCACAGTAGTTTTGAGACTGTATCTTTATATACCCAACGCATCAGTATTACTCATAGGGCCTGAACTCTTCCAATCCCATCTGAATTCCCTTCTGGCAGTGAAAAAGGCCACCCTCTGTGCCAAATGCTTCAAGCCCACCAAGATTCACACTTAGCACCCACCATTGAGCAAACTAGCATTATGGTAAGTTTACACAAAGTTTATCTTGACTTATTCTTTCACAGTTATCATATGGTCTCATGGCATCTGATAAAACACAGACATGGCTGGATCCTCATGGAAATAGTTTCAATCCGGAGCAGTAAGAAGTCAGAACAGTTTCAAAGCAGGATTACTTATAGATCATTCTAAAAAAACACTCTCCTTTTCTTGTTCAGATTCGCTTATGTCATAAAAAAAAGGAATTCTGGATAGTTTTGAGTGATTAGATTATCAAAGCTTTGTAACCTGGAAAGGAAAATGTTAGAAATTCAGAGGAGCAGAATGTAGTGCTGTTCATTACTCTTTAATTGGAAGAATTATCTTATATTGTTTGATGGTAGTATATTTAATAATAAAAGACATAAGCAAGCTTTGCCAAGCATAAGACTTATTGTTGGGTGAACACAGGGAAAATGTATTTATAAAAATGTTTGTGAGTCCTTAATTGTATTTTATATAATTCTTTTTTCCATTTTTTGTTCACTTTTTCCATCTAGTCAACTGAGGAAAGATGTTTTTCTGTAAATGTACATAGAAAGTAAATTTTGGGCCTGATTGTCATTTAATTATGAAACAATAAAGAAACTAATGAGAAAATAACATGTTTATTGGAAATAAAGTGCAGAAGGAAAGTTGAGGTCAGCCAAATGAGGAAGATAAAGTTTATCTAGACTGACCTACCTCCATACCAGCCAGTTCCAGTCCTGGGATCAGGACAGCCAGGTCAGCACAGAGCTGTGCCAACTGAATTGAGCTAACTCATTTATACAACCCCTGGAATGAGTACACAGAGTGGCACCATGCCAGGCAGACATACTGTCCTTTTTCCTGGGCTATCTTGGCTATCTCTCCCACGACATGGCATTGTGTAATGTAGATGTGTCCTTAGGTGACCAACCAGCATGCTCAGCAAGCAAATCCCAAACGGAAAATGCTCAGACAAAGGGCTGTAATCATTTATGAATGCTCTGTGAGTACTGATATTTGTTCAGATGAACTGCTAAATAACAAACAAAAAGGAAAAATATGGAACCTCATTATAGACAAGATATTAGCAGAGACAGGAGTTAATTTCAGCACTCTCTCACCAGTTTGTTTGCCGCTAGCATATCAGTCAGTTGCCAAAAATATAGCCCCATTTTCTGAATCTATTTTTAATATTCAGAAGCACTTTATCTTGCATCACTTTTTTAAAACTCTTATTTGCATAGTAGTGCATGCAATACATTGAGCCCTCACTTTTAAGTGTGAAATATAGAACAATTGCTTTTGATATATTTCAAACATGCTGTTGTGCCCACCCATACAGAAACCCTTCAGCGACTTCTGCTGTTCTATCCATCTTAATGCAAAGGCCTGTTTGGTGTTTCACTATTCAGTCATTATTTATATGCTGCAGCACACAGTGCATTACTCAGTAGTGCCTGAAGATCTTTCAATCTTGGCCAAAAAGGTTTATTTCTAGATTGCAAACATTAATAACAATTCAAATTGACACAAGCCTTTGCCAATACCCTTGCCTGTATATGCATGTGTGCATGCGTTTTTGGAGAGAAGAGACCTGAGAACATGCTTGATTGCCATCCTTAGGGTCAGGTCTTTCTATTGCTGTAACATCAATGTTTTTCCAGAAAAGGACTTACAGCTGTGCTATAAATTGAGATAGATAAAGCATTTGGAACTTGCCTGTTAGATCAAACTGCTTCATTTCCATGGGTGATCTTCCAAAAGAATGAAAAAAAAAAGTCATATGCAAAAGTATAATATGCTATTTGGAAACATTAAGTATTAGTCATAGAAAGCCTTTCATACATAGTCTTTTATCAAGACAAAACTAGAAGTAAATAATTTAGAAAAACTTATTTCTATACCCAGCAGCCATTTCTTTGTCCTAGATTTTTATAAATGGAGTCATGTCATACTGATTTTCCCTAATTCTGGAATGAAGCTACTCTGGTCCTGTCAGTGAAATCAGAAGGCCCAGGTAATTTGGGCCATCATCTTTTCCCTCTGTCATTTTCTCTCTTCAGCAGAACACCTGGTGATGGTTCAATTTTGTTCCCTCATAAAGTCCTTTGAGATTTGAGTATGACTGGAGCCTTGTGTAAGTCGCAAGTGCAACCACACTTCTAATATCTAATTGGACCAAATTCTACTCCTACATATACAGACATGACTCCTGTTAAATGCAGCAGAATGTCACAGAAAATGAGAGAAGTTTATACATTTAGCAGATGATATACAAATCAATTTTCAAGCTGTACAATAAATATTTTTATGTCTAAGCAATACGTGACCTGAAGCATCCTCGTGGACTTATTTTGATAAAGAATGGCTATTCTTTACTGGATGCAGGAGGAAACAGGATGGAGAAAAGGCTGAAGTCCTTCATGTCTTCTTTGCCTCAATCTTTAACAGCAAGGCCAGCTGTTCTCAAGGCACACAGCCTCCTTAGCACTACAGGCTGGGGGCAGAGTGGCTGGAAAGCTGCCCAGTAGAAAAGGACCTGGGGGTGCTGGTGACAGGGACTGAACATGAGCCAGTGTGTACCCAGGTGCCCAAGAAGGCCAATGACACCTTGCTTGTTTCAGAAATACAGTTGGGACCAGGGCAGTGATTGTTCCCCTGTATTTGGCACTGGTAAGGCCACTTGAATCCACTGTGTTCAGTTTTGGGCCCTTCATGACAAGAAAGACATTGAGATGCTGGAGAAAGTCCAGAGAAGGGCAACAGAGCTGGGGAAGGGTGTGGAGCACAAGTCCTGAGAGGAGCAGTTGAGGGAGCTGGGGGTGTTTAGCCTGAACAAAAGGAGGCTGGGAAGAGATCTTACTGTTCTCTACAACTCCCTGAAAGGAGGTTGTAGCCAGGTGGGGGCCTGTCTCTTCTCCCAGAGACCAAGAGATAGGATCAGAGGAAATGGCATCAAATTCTGCTAGAGAAGATTTGGATTGGATATTAGGAAAAATTTCTCCATCAAAAAGTTTGTCAAGCTCTGAAACTGGCATCCCAGGAAAGTGGTGGAGTCGCCATCCCCAGCTGTATGTGCAAGACCTGCAGCTCTTAGGGACGTGATTTACTGCTGGATATGTCAGTGTAAGGTTAACAGTGGGACTCAATGATCTTAGCAGCCTTTTTCAACTGAAACCATTCTGTTCTATTCTTGTATTTAATTTCTGCCTTGTACGTTGGTATGTCAGTCAGTCTTTTAGAGGCCTCAGGCCTTTTATTGTCTGTAATTTTATGCCCAGTGGTGCTGTGGGATCTGCTCACCCTGTGACCTGTGGGCAGAGGAGATGTCAGCCCTGGCAGCCCAGCTCAGGGATCACCAAACCCAGCACTCTTGGATGGAGTCAGGAGTCCCAGCCCTGCAGCTGCTGAGCAGCCACACTGAGCCTCTCTGGATGCATTCAGTATGCAATTCCCAAAAGCAGAGAAAAGCCATGATCCCGTACTGAGAAGACAGTAGCTGCCAGAGCTATTGGAAAAGAGATAAAGTCTTTGTCAGCCCCTCAGGAAACACGTATCTGAAATGACCAGCTTGATGTTTGTGGAATTGAGGCCAAAACTACATAGAATTTACGGCAAATCAATGTGTTATTGCAACAGCTATATCTTTCTACTTCTAGTGAAAAAATTCAAGCTTCTGTGACTCTAGTTTACAACTGTAAGGTAACACAAAGTTTAAATTGGAGCAAATTTTTTCCGGTTTGGATCCGTGTTCCTACAATCAAAAAAATCTTATGGACCTTTCTCTCTATAATATGTAGAAGTTGTTATTAATATAACTTAGATTTCCTGAACACTCCCAGCAATTCCTCTGCCTCAGCTGCTTTTCTCAGACCAAATAAATATTTGCAACAAGTAGAGCTGTGTGAGCTAGCAGAGGGGGGAAAAAAGACAAAAAACCTGGCAAGCAAGTTCTCTGTTTCTTTGAAAACTCTCCAACACCATGAATCCTGTGAGAGCTTAATTAAAATGAAAAGGGAATTTTCAAAGGGAGAAAACAAAATAAGCTTTTTTAAATGCTATTTTTGTTCTGAGCTCAGAAAATCTCTTTCTCTTTTTCAATTGGTTTCCCCAAAACATAAATATTGGCAGCTTTAAGGTTTGTTTTTCATCCTCTTGAGCAAGAAGCAATGAGTTCAAAAGCTTTTTCCACTGAAGCTTAGAGGGTTTGCTCACCAGAGCATGGATTTCTGACACAAGTAGTGAGTCTAAAACTGTAAACACTACCATGAAATCAAAGTTGCCATTTCAAGGGAATTATAAATAAATGGTAATATTTTTATTTTTGCTGATAATTAGAGTAACCTGTTTTTTTCAGACACAGCAGTGCAAAAGGTCCAAGGTGAACCAAACCCCACACAGCTTAGGCTCACATGATTAAAGGACATTTCTGCAGTCAATTTCACTCAAGAAGAAATCGCTTCTGACACTCAGCTGCCTCTCTTTAACCAGTGGCTGAGTATTGTCTTACCATTTCCTGGTAAGACACTACTAGTTGATATTTCAAAGTTTTAGAGACAGAAATTGCTGAAACTTCAGATGGTTTTTTTGAGGGTATCAACATTCATGACAGAAAATGCAGGAGCCCCTTCAGCCCAAAACAAGAATAATTACAAGCCAATATTTAAGTGTCAAAATTTTCAGATAATCTAAGTGGCAAAATGGTTCATATGGATCAGTGGTTGCTTCAGCCACCTCTGCAGTAGACTGACACTGAAATGTGGAAACTTGCATGTTTACTATTGATGCAAGCACAGTTGCAGAATCCTGTGTGACCTGCTTTAGGTAACCCTGCCTTGGCAGGGGGGTTGGACTGGGTGATCTCCAGAGATCCCTTCCACCCCCAGCCATTCTGTGTTTCTGTGGATCCTTTCCAACTTCACAGGTATAAATCAATGAATGATTGCTGTTGCTGTTGTGGGTTTTCAAAGGCTCTGGACATACATGGTGCTTTTCATGAACTGTTCTGAGCACAGTGACTGTGTGTTCATGCACAGTGTGACTGTATGTGAGAGCTCAGTCACAGCATGTGCCCTGGAGAGGCTGGTGGTATTGCACATTTGATGTAGTGCTCAGTCTTCTGATCTAAGCAATGCAACCTAAGGGCTTGTAGGAAAGCGTGGAGCCAGCTTTGAGGTTTGCCTTTACACAATAGAGTGTTATACCCCACCAAAGTCATCCTGCAGAGCTCAGTCCTACTGCCTGAGACACCGCACGTGAGCAGATCAACCAATAGAAACACATATGCAGAGTAATTGATGTGTCCAGTGTCAGAAACAGTAATTAACAGGGCCAAGTTCTTTTTAAAATTGGAAAGGGAGCTGGCCCTGTGGACTCATCCCTTCAGACAGCACTGCTGCATTCATTCAGAAGTTCCTTCTAAGTGCTTTTAAGTAAATGTATTTTCCTGTGCACTGCTTGCCAATCCTATATGTGGTGAACATCTTTCCACTTGTGGAAGAAAGTGCTGTGCATGGTTTTTTTCTTCCAGAGGTCATTTATGGGACAAAAAAATCAGTCTTATAGATGACTAGCTTAGGATTTTAAAAACATGGCTTGTGCTATACTTATTTTAAATATTGATGGCAAGATTCAGTCAAGGTTGTCTGAGGATAACAGTGGCTTATGCAACTAGTCAGCACACAGCTACATGCTGATAGATTTCTCTATTTCACAGAGCTTTTTTTTTGTAGCTGGTCCAAAGGACAGCCCATTCTTTCCCCATTTATTTGTAATTTAACCTGGGTATTTAATGAATTATAAAAATGAACAGAAATTAGCTCATCATTCTGTAAAGAAAATACATTTCTAATTAAAAACTATGTATATGGGTCACACTTTGCAGAAGGAAGCATAAGTCAAGCATCATTCTTCTTGATTTGTTCCAGGTCACTGTTTTTCTCTGCCTGGCTGCAAAACACTAATGGATTGTCATGATGAAAATTCACTTTTGTACCCATCTGTTACATTGCACTTTTAATGTCTATTTTACTTAATGTATCTTATCCTACCCCACTTGCAGCTGCAAACACACCACACTTTATTAGAATAAACTTTTATCCTTTTTGGTGCTGTAAATGAGAGATGATGTAGAGAGTTTTCTTTGCAGCACTGGCAGTTTTAACATATGTTAAAATAATAAAATCATTCAAGACATTTTTCGAGTGCACGTTCCTCTCAGAGTCAGTTTTCTAGACACTACAGTTGGTCCCTCAAACCTAAGTTGTTTTTATTGGCATCAACAGAAAGCTTATATAGCAGAAATGTTTTAAAAAGACAAAGTCAGTAGAGAAGATTTTTTCTACTTCAAGGAATATTGAAGATGGGTACATGAAATGGGGCCCAGGAATGGGACCACAGTAGATGTCTTCTAATATAAGCATTGTTTGATAACCAATGGAAAACAAGAGATTTTGGACNAAAAAAAAAAAAAAAAAGAAAAGAAAATATTGAAGAGGCAAGAAAGAAAGAAAGAAGCAATAATAAATGTTGGGGAAAAAGTGTCAATAGAATACATCTCCAGAGGATGATCTAATGCTGTAATTATCAACCTTTTTTTCTGTTTCTGACTCTCTTGTAGACCAAATGTTTTCAAGCAGGTCCAAATACAAGTATCAATAGTAGATGAACAACCCTGTAGGGATTATGATCCTTAGTTTGGAGACAATTGTTCTGATGGAATCGGTACTGGGGAAGCACCTTAGGGGCTGAGGTGAATCATTGTGTCATCTGAAATAAGGAGAAAAATGTTGGCTTGAAGAGCTTCCAAATCAGATATTATATGGCTGTAGCAGACGTAGGGGTAACAGCAAGACAATCCTGACAAATATAAAGCATGACAGTTACATTACTGGCCACCCACCTATTGCCAAATGTTTCATAAATTCTGTGTGATTAATATATTGAATGTCATTCTGTGTTGTCTCTTCATAGCAAGTTCCACGATCTTCCAAATCTGTGTGTTCTCTGGATGTTTTGCCTGTCATGGTGCCCAGTACCTCTGTAGGTAACAGCAGAACATCCAAGGTGCTGTTTGAGGATCCTTGGGGCAGAGGAGGATGGCGCAGAAACTCCACAAACTGCTCACAGTAACTGAGTTTGTGGCAGGCCTGTTCATGTGATCCCTGTGAGTCACAGCATTCCTCTTTCTTCACCTCAACTTGGGTTGGACTTGAGTTGCCGTTGTATGCTACAAACTCATACAGAGCCCCTACACCTGCCAGCTGTGTCATGCTTTGTGACACATCTCTTCTTCACATAATGTTCTGGAGGCTTAATCATAAACATTTCATCGAGGGCCCATCCTCTGGAACTCCTAGCAACTGTCAACTCTATTTTATTCCTGGGAATAGTAATGCTCTCTCAATTCAACCCACTCTAGAAATAGTTTATAATTAGCAAACGTAGTGGAATTGAAGCTCCAAAGCCAGTGAACTGCTTTTGAAAAATCACTCTGACAAATGGAATTTGCAGGTAAACTCCCTGAACTTCTTTCTGAAGCTTTTTATTTTTGGGTGGGAATAAAAAAGTAACATTGACTTGGTCAGGCGTGGAGAGAGAGCAGCTTCTGGGCTAATAGTGAAGGCCTTCACCCAGGATAAAGCAAATTAGACTGCTATGCTCTACTTCAAAGGACAGTTACCCTAATTTACATTGCATAAATTTGGGAACAGAGATTCATCCCTTTAAGGTGAATGTCCTAGCCAGAAAGCTGCAGACTTGAATATAAGTCTATGATTTTTTTTATTATCTCTCTTAATGGATATTTAATTAAACTTGTGCAATGTGAGACAGTTCAAAGACAAAGGACCGAGAATACCTCCATCTGCATATTTCCTTCAGTTGTCAAGTTTGGGCATTTCCCAGTGGTAGATGGGAGCTGCCTTTTCACTTTCTTTGGGAAAAAGTCAGGTTTCCTTCACCATCTGTGAATAATTTTTACTGAATAAAATGGGACTACTTTTACTGTATTCCAAAGCTTTGGTTGACTCAATGGTAGCTTCTTAAAAAAGAAAAGACATTAGCCACCCAACTGCAGAAGCAGGCTCAGGGCTGAGCAGTGGGAAGCTGCACCACTCAACCCAGGCTAAGGGACATACATTTAGGGCACATACTTTTCCTCCTGCACAAAGTGTGACCTTTTGGCAATCTGACTCTTAACAGATTAACTTTTAGATGCATGCTTAACCAATCCATCATTCTTGGAGCCTAGGGCTGTCATTTGAGAGCTATGAATCCCATTAAGCTTCCACACACCTAAAGGTTAAGAATCACGAGGATGTGATTCATCCCGTTCCTTCTGGAGTTATGTGATTATGGAAAGAAGCAGAGGTTGGAAGGAGTAAAAGCAATGGCTGGGAGTTGCTGTTGGGGTTGCTCCTTCAAACTTTCAGCAAACTGAACCTAAATAGAGGAAAGAGTCATAACCCAGACAGACAGATGCTGGGAAAAGCACCAAAACAGATGGATCATGAGGCAGATTTAATGTATTCACCTAGTCTTCTTGGAAGTGCTCCCACAGCCAGGGGACAGCTTTAGCCAAATGAATCACAGCGCCAATGGGATCTCTGTCCATTTGTTCTGGTGAGGTAGGATACCCTGGCAACAACAAATGTAATACAAATAAGAGCAGATTAAATGAGAAGGAACTTGATTACCTCATTCCTCTGATGAAGGTACTGTGCTAGAAGGGTGAGAAACAATCTTGGGTACTAGATACTGTTAATAAATTTCATTTTAAAAAGCCATTGCATAAAATACATAAATAGATTTGTATGCAGAATTGAATTCACAGACTTTCTCCCCACCCATGGCAATGGATATTTAACAGCTTTTGGGGTGGGGAGGAGCACTTTCAACTTCACGTGCAAGAGGGTGCAAGTGAGGTGTACATTTTCTTCTGCCAATTTTATATCCTTTTGAACTGCCCTTGAATGAAAACATCATTCCTGATGTGGTACAGAGCAGTAATTCAGCCCTGTTAGAGTAGGTGCTATGCATTACCTGCTCTGAAAGCCAGCAGTTGTGTTACTTCAAAACCAATAAAACAACTGACATGTTTTATTTTAAAAGTAGCTTTCCCAAAGTGCCAGATTCTAGTCTCAAGAGCATAATGGAAAGATTACAATAGAGCCTGAAAAGCTGACCACCATGCTTCTATACAAAGGCATATTTATTGGGGCTTTCAGGTCATGCAACTGTTTGCATGTACTGCATAGCTGAGAGCTGAAGTTGGCCCTGAACTGGAAAAGGATTAAACAAGTCAGTCTCATTTCTTGGTAAAACCCCAGGTTCCCAGTGTGACACTACTAGATTGTGTGAGTCATACCTACATATTTATAAACCATAGTTAGTGTTTTCACACATTTCAGGATAAAATTAAAGAGACATTTATTCAAGGAAAGACATTCGTTCAAGGAAATTTGCCATCTTGAAAACTATATATTTTTTGCACTTCTGATTATCAATTGAAATGAAAGGTTGCAACAAGACACTGACAAGGTTTCTGGTTGTTCTAAGTTGTGTGTTTTCATTTGGAGGGGGTTTTAGTGTACAGTCTATTGCATAAAGTTCCAAAAAGTTTTGGAATTGAATTGTTTTTGCATGTCTGTTCAAAAATATGCTAAGAAAGATACATTTTCAGCACTTAAAGGAATTAAATGCAAAAACTATTTTTCAAAGATATTCCAACCTTACATAAAAATAAATATATTGTCAGTTTTATGTTGCAAATCTAATTTCATACAGTAAGTACAATAATGCAAACCTGTGTTTTGGAAATGTTGTATTTCTTTTAAACAAATGGCTGTAAAATCAGATTGTATAAATTCTGAAATATACTGGGGAAAAAAGCTATGGCTTATGAGTATGAAGGTATGACTCAGCCAGCCTATTAGTATCACAAGGAGCCTATGGTTTTATGAAGAAACTGAAACAATATTTGTCCAGCACTTTGAAAATGTAAAGAGCGCTGTAAGTGATTTCTAATTGTTGACTTTAATATAAAAAATTGGAATGAATGCCTGTGCAAAATTATTGTATTTTGGAGTAATTCATGAGAGAATCCACAGGTAAACTACAAAACTAGTGGAAGCCTCACATTCTGTAATCTGAATAGAGCAGTTGGTGGAACTTGAACATTGCACCATCATCTGCAGTTCCCTTGCACAACACCTACCTGAGTTTCAGAGTTACATCAGGAACCCGTCACTGAGCTCCTTGAACATATACCTGAACCTGATGGTTGTGAGAGAGAAAGAATTAAGGACCAAAGCCTTTAATATTTAGGTGCTATCATACTTAATATTTAAGATCTTGATCCACACGTCCTTAGAATTCATGAGTTCTCTGTGATGCCTCTGGAGGACAGAAATCAGGTGAATATCCACACCCTGCAGAAAAAAATTAAGACTCTCTTGCTCTTTATATCTCCTAGTCAATCCTGAACTCTTCTCTGTCTTGTGTTCCTGTTACAGTGGAATTAGTGGAGCATACCTGCTTCCCAAAAGACTAAAATTTGATGATCTGGAACTGTCTTGAGTGACCAACAAACCCTTGACTCTCCCTGGCCTTCAGCCTCTTGGAGAGGCTGAGAAGAGACCCTGCATTGGCAACTTTTTGCAAGATTAGTATGACCATTAAGATAGGAGGAAAAAAAGTAGAAAATGACACCAGTGGTCATATTCAAATAAAAAGAATAGTTACAACCTCTAGTCTGGTCAGCCTTATCTATTGCCTTAAGGCCCCTCTAAGGATTTAGGCAAAGGAACTCAGCTTAAGGTTAGATGCAGGAATGAATGACACACCAAAATGATAATTAACTTGTGGATAAAGTCTGTTACTGCAGCGGTTTTAAGTAGTGCATTATTCAAGACCAGATACATTGAAAATGAAAATAATGAGCTTCTGAGGGAGTTTTAACACTCCTTGAGTTAAACAGAAGCTCAAACGAAGATTTTCAAAATTATAGTTTTCTGTCTAGATGCCTCAATTCTGTCTAAATTCCATATTTGACATCAACATCCTTCTTGGATTTGGCTCCAGGTACTTCCCTACATTGGGAGGTTATATATATGGTCCTTGAAACACAGCAGCCAAGGTGTTTGAATTTTACTAGCTAATCTTCAATGATTATCTGATCCCACTGTATTGATAGAAAACACATTGCTTCAGGCAATACCATAAAATTCACAGCCAGTGAGTTTTACAGACACCAAACAAAACACCCAGATAAATCTCAAGTGTTTAGTGCATAGAGTAAGTAGCTGACTTCATTTCTCTGCTGCCATAGATTTATTCATTATAAAGATATCATTGAAAATAATTTTGATTTATGAAGGTCATATAAATTCAGCATTATGCTGAGAAAATGCTTTTAATTTATTACACAGAGTAAATGTGTCCCAAACTCTTGCTTGCAGAATTACTTCCTTTCTTCTGAAATACAAAAACCATGTCAGTGTAGAAGACCTCTGCTCTTTCAGCTATTCACTGGAGAATGACTCCCAAAATCTGAACCCACTTTGCTTAACTGACCACCTGAGAAATCTCTACTGCTCTAGCTGTGCTTTTTTTGGCTTGGATGGGTGGGTGCCATGCCAGCAACTTTGTGCAAAGCCCTAAAGTTACTCCCAAGCCATCAAAAATTTTCTGTGGCAGGTTAATAAATTCAAACCTTTCTTAAGCAGCCAATATTTTAAAAAAAAATGCCCAGCCAAGCACATACACTGATATCTGCAGCAGTGTTTGTTCCATGAATGTTTTCTGGGGAAAATCAATTCAGCCAGGAGCTGAGCAGAGGAGGTTTATCTGACTGCTTACTCTCACTATCTCAAGGGCCAAGTTCAAAACAGCACTTTGAGTGATGTGCTTAGGTTGAAATCTGCTTCCAGCTTTTGAGCACCCTACTCATCTCCTATCTGCATCTTAACAAATTTGAAAGTGGCTCCTGTGTGAGTACAGGTAAATCTGTCTGTGCTCACATATTTTCTGCTTCAGGGACTAAGGCTATTAACCAAAGTGCCAGGAACAGCAGGATTTACTTTCTGAACTGATCATGCATAAGAACAAGGACTTGCTCTCCACTGACAGTGTCAAAGTATTGAGAGTCAGATTTTAACACCAGCTCTGAAACTCTTTGAGTATTTAGGGACTCCCAGGAGTGGAGGGGAATGCATGTGGGGCATTACCACTTGCTGCTGGGATATTGCTTTTGATTTCTGAGATTGTTAATTGCTTAATTGAGCCAGAAAGAGTACCTGTGCCAGGATGCTCTGTTTAACATATGCTAAGTAACTGTTCTATTTAATTTATTTAAATATAGAGACTTTTATTGAAAATATACAACATTCTCTTTATCTTTCAGAACTTTGTTTTAGTTCTATTATTGTTCTCAAATTAAAGAGCTAATTATCTTCCCTGCATATCCATTAGAGGATCTGATCAGCTTGCCAGGAACCATGTTTTTTATAAACTAAACTAAATTAGCTGCTCGAATTCTGTGCTCTCGCATTCTTAAATCACTGTCACAGATCTCAGGGGCCCTTCTAAATTCTTAGTGCCTCTGTTGAACTAAACAAGAATCCCAGCAGACCCCCAGTGACATGGTGTCCTCACCTAACCAAGTCTCTTCCACATTTCTGCTTTTGCTAAAAAGCACACTGGACCTTATTGAACAAACAATTGGAAGTATTTGTTCACATCAATCTCCAACAAAGACTCTCACTCAATCCTGTTTCCATTCAGTGGTTATTGGTTTAGAGTCCCACGCACTGTCTGGGAGTTTATGACTCTCATTCCTAGAACAAAGTTAAAAGAATTCTGGATCACTCACTTGCAGAAAGTTGCTCATAACTTATCCAAGCTATACAAACACAAAACATGTTTTATTTTTGCTTTTACTTGTAGAAAAGATGAATGATGGCCGTGTTTTAATATTTGTTTGCACTCCAATATCAATAACAGTTAATTTGCCAGAAATATTGTCTTACATTATTATCCTTCTAACATAGCGGTTAATGATTTTTTCAAAAGCCAGCCAAATCATATGAAATAATACTGTATAGCTAACTTTTCTCATGACATTTTCTTTAAGAAAAAAGTGTCTTACATTGCCCAATAATACTACTTATACTATTGCAAAACATATAATTCTGAAGATAAAGCTGAGCAGATATGACCACACCACTTTTCCTCTCTTTCATCAGGTATCAATGAACTGGTCATCCCTCCAAATTATAATTGAGAAAACTGAAAGTACCACTAGAGAAATCAACACTTGTTTGTTAATCACCTTTGTAACATTAAAATTAATTTTAAAAAAAGCAACTCAGAAAAAACTGCTGTACCCATGCACAGAATGCATCATTATTTCAGTTATACCTCCCTCCAGTCTATTACAAACACTGTTTGCACATATTGGTTGTTTGTTCTAAATAATGAAAACTTTAAGGCCTGAGACACATCAGTGGTAGGCTGTTCCTGGTGACCATTTCACCCCAAATAAAGAGTAGAAGTGGCTTGGCCACATTCTTAGCCAGAATGTCCTTAGTTACAACCACAAAACAGGTTGCTCCTTGCCTGTATCTTAACTGTATAAGAACCATCATCCACAGATTTAAGGCTGACTTCTCTGTGCATGCCAAGGTATCTCTTCCAGCAGAGTCTCACTAATCTGTGCAATGTCACCTTATTTTTATTTGCTATATTGCTTGTCTTATCATCAGTTTCCACTGTCCCCAGAACAGAGCCAAAGAGCATCCTTCAAAACTGGTAAAGTCAACACCATTTATTCTGGGAAAGAAAGGACAGTAGTTTATATTTAATCATGGTTTATTATCTGTCTACTCAAGGTTCTGTATTGCTCCCGCTATTGCAGCATCTGAGTGTTTTACACATAAAAAGGTTTGGCAACAGTTTAATTCCCAGGAGACCACATAGAGCCTTTGGCTCTGCTCCCTGCTATTACATTCAATAGTTAGGATTTCCAAGGGACCTGTGGGTTTAGGTGCTTTACTGTCACAGAAATTGAATGCAAATTTTGCTCTTCAGTCCTTTAGGCTGTTTTGAAAGACCCTTCCCATACTTTTTCTATGAAAGAAGGAAACTGAAAAGCAGCCAGTATGCAACACAGGAAATATTAGTAAGCTGAGGATTTTCCTGTGTGCTTCCATCAGCTTTTGCCCTTAGTTTTCATTTGCCCCTGTGGTTCTTTCTGAAACCTGTGGAGAGCATACAACATGAGAAATGGAATTTGTTCCTTCTTCTCAAATGGCCCAAGGAAGGCTCTGCTTATATTGGGAGAGGAGGCCAGTGTTCTCCACATCCATCCTTTGAATGGCTCTAGCCCCACCCCAGGCTGAAGAGTCAGAAAGAAAAGGTACAAAGAGTGCCAAATAAGCAAATTTAGGCTACATGATGCCAGTAGAAACTTTTGGGCACACTTAAGCTAATCATTTAGTAGTGCCAACCAGCATGGCACAACTCATCAGGAGAGGCAAAAATCATGTTCCATTGAAGCTGCAAGAGGATATGTAGATAAGACTAATGTAATTACCAGAGCAGTAATTTAGTCAGGATGTTAATGCTCCTCAAAAAAAAAATTTAAAAAAAGAAACAAAAAAAATCCACCAAAACAAAACAAAATAAAACAAAACAACAACAACAACAAAAAAACAACCCCAAAACACTAAACGCCTGCCCCATCACCAATTAAAAAGAAAACAACCTGATATCCTCAACAGATATTAATGAAAAGAAGTGGTTAAAACCTCAAGTTTTATGTCTCACTTGAAGGATACACACAGTTGTCCTGGGCTAGACAGTGTAAAACTTTCCATAAAATTAAATGGCAAACAAATCATTATTTGATTTTATATCCACTAGAAGCAATAAACACAGAGGTCTCACAGCTTCTGCAGTGTCTGAGTAATTCTAAAAACTTCAGGACTGCAGCATGTAAGTGGCAGAACATCTGTTTGGTGTGAAGGATTGTATATATTCTTTGTAGTTGTTTTTGTCATCTCTTGCTGATAAATAGTTTTGGGGCTGCCTCTGTATAGAAATGGCTAAATGGAGAGTTCACTTTTCCAGTACCTTGTTTGACTCTAAAAAGTGGAACTATCATGTCCTCAGGCTCTTTTCCACTCCTAGATCTCAATAGTTTTAAATTGCTTGAAAAGCTTTTTACATTAAAATATTATGGTCAGTTATATAGATGATAGATACTACATGCCATGACTTGACCTTACTTTAAGTCTTTTGGTATGATGTTTCTAAAGAGATAATATTATTATCTACATAGGCAGACTCTGAAACTGTATACAAATTTAAAAAGCTTCTGTTCGTTCTAGGGCTGGAGAACTGGTTCAGGTTCTTGGTTGAGCATACTACCATATGACATATGGTATCATAAATACTGACATAAATATTGACATAACTTTTTAAAAAACAGTTTTGGAACTGGGAAGGTTATCACAGATGTCCAAGGTCTTTCTACCTGTCTGGCTTGAAGTTTCTCTGTAAAGTAGTGGGTTAGGTTGGCCATTGGTTTCATAGCAGGCTAGAATTTCTGCTTTGCTAGCTACAGAACTTCAGTATGTGCGACATTTCTTTTATGGTAGAAATGCAATTGGTGAGTGTCACCCATTGAGGTTATTGAAAAATGTCTCCACTAGACAAATATGATCCCACTTCTAATATAAATTTTGTGTTTTTTTCATTGAAACAATTACATTTTCAAATACCAAACTATACTACCCAAACTACTAAAGTGGTAGAATTTAGATTAAAAATTGCTTATTTTTTCAGAAAGTAGACTCAGCATTTTATTGAGTCGACAACTTCACTTTTCTCATTTTACATTCACAGCAGATCAAAAAAATGAAAAGGAGAAGAAAACTTTGCCTTTTTACCTCAAAAGGAATTTTTCACCTAAAAAAGGCACAGTAACCCACTCCCTTCCAAGAATTTGAAGTTCCATACCAAGCCCCCTTAGAAAAAAAATGGCAAAATTTTGCACCCTGTAGAAGGGAGGTGGATGCAGAAAGGCTTGCCATAGTTGCCACATACATTCATCTTTCAAAATGCTGTAGTACTAACATGGTTTGCATGGCTGTAAAGTATAATACTACACAATGTAGCAGACTTCCTTGCTTCTGCAGCAGGCACTACTGACATATGTTATGTCACTTGAGACAGATGAATTAAACTTATGTTGCTATTTGGAAGTTGTTCACATCTATCTGAATTGTTTACGGAGGGAAAAGCACAACATCTTACAATAAATTTGTGGAGCAATATACTGCTACATAGGACAGAGGGGATCTGTCTTAGTTTCTCTAGAAACTGGAGATACATTGTGCAGCTCCTTACAAAATTCAAGCTCTGTTCTTTCAGGATAAGCATTGTCTTTCACATATTACTGTTTGTTATTTATTAATTGCAGTTTCTCACCAAGGACATTACTTAACAGTGTGGGAGCACATTTTCAATATGAGACTGATCTGTGACTTACCAGGGTGAAAAGCTAATGAAGTCAGCAGGAGTACGTAACCAGAATGAGGGGGGACTTCTAAAAGCTTTTAAAATCCTCTAAGAGTAAAATTAATTCACTGTCTTTTCTCACCTCTGCAAGTCACATGGATGGCAAAAAAATGGTGGTTAAGAAAACCAATATATTTCCTGATGTTCTGAATTGGTTTATATACAGTTCATGCAAGTTTATGTAGTCTGGGCATGCTGCAAGCATCATATTTCAAGAGGAAATCTGAAGCATCAGAGGATGTTCTTGGTACTGTAGCACTCAAATTTTTTTCTAAATTTTTCTTGGGGAAAAAATATGTCAAATTCCCAAAGAAGGAAGTCTAGCATGTGAGGTGATGAGTGGGTTTTTTAGATTGTTTGCAGTGAAAAAGGATTTTAGGATGGGAATATTGTGAAGTAATTGCATTATCTTTCGGGAGCCTGCTATCAGTGGTATTCAGGTTATAGTCAAATCTCATGCTGGAGAAGCTTCAGTTGAGCAAGAGAAACATCTCTTATGACTTTGGGAAAGAAGAAGAATTTACTGGTGGAGAGTGGATGAGAGCACCATCAGTGGGACAAGTCTCTTGTAACCTGAACATATATCCATCATTCCACCCTCTCCTAAAGAGATCTCTATACAGTTGCCAGCAGAATATCAAGTAATTTTTTTCCTGGATGACAATTTTTCATCTTAGTCTCCTTCTCCAGCAACTTCCTAAAACTATTTCAAAACATCCATATTCAGTAG
Organism: Cyanoderma ruficeps; assembly: GCA_008694505.1. NCBI lineage: Eukaryota > Metazoa > Chordata > Aves > Passeriformes > Timaliidae > Cyanoderma > Cyanoderma ruficeps. The sequence continues at coordinate 33,061,053 of VZDJ01007747.1, forward strand.
TTACAGAGCAAATAGAACCCTTCTAAGTGACTGGAACCAAAGAAATCAGGGACTTCGAGAAACCAGTCTGCTTATTTCTGAGATTTGCAGAGGTTTAGTGTAGGATACAAAGAAAGGAAGTAATAGAATACACAGCAACAAAACATGATGACAGTCAGTTATCTTTTAAAAGGTAGTTAAAAGTACTAATCCTATTTTCAGCACTTTGTGTAATCACCGTGAACTAAATGGCCATTAAACCACTTTTCTAACAGAAACTAATATGGGAAAGAGTCATGCAAACTCACTTCTTCCCAGACACTGTGAATACTGAAAAGCAAGGAGAAAAAATTGCTTAAATCCTATTAGGACAATGATCCCTATACATTCCAGTCCAAGATTAATTCTTTCCCACAAGGGCATATAGTACATGACTTCAGCCACCCTTTTCAAAAGAAAAAAGAAAGATATTATGGAGAAAAAGGAGATAAATCCTGATTCCTTAAAGCCATTAAACATATGTTTAGCTTTAAATACATGTGTAATATTCAGCAAAGCAGAAGCATATAGATTTGTTTTTCAATCATTTGTTGATTGAGCTGAATGCTGTATGCAGACATATGAAGAAGAAAAGCAAGTTGAAGGGTTAGCTATTTAAAAGGCCAAATTAAACAAGATGTAATTATGGCTTCACTTAATCTTTTCATTCTACTTCAAAGCTTCCGTGTGTGGGAAGGGGTTTGACGGGTTGGAGTCAGCTTTGGTGTCTCATTTAGCTTGACTTTTTTTCAATGACCAATACTTTTCTAATATGCCAATTTCCTTGAAATACCACAGGACAGATTCAACTCATCATCTCCAGAGAAACCACACTGATACCAGTTACCCCAATCTCTTTATAAGGTTGAGCCGTTATTTTCTTAATTTGGATTTTATTACTGGCATAAAATCTTTAAAATTACGGACAGAAACAAGCTGTAAGGCATTGTGAGAAAAGATAAAGAGCCAGGACCATATACTCTGAATCCTTTATCTTAATATCTAATAATAAACCCACAGGTAATAACATGGCCTGTGAGACCTTCTAGCTAGGTGCTTAATTAAAAAGCAAGATCAAAGGTCATTGCTTCATTTAGAATACAAATCTCTGCCTTTGATACTCTAAGGGAGGGGGCAGTGTGCCACAGCCTGAAATAGAAAGCTTTGGTTCATGGGTCCCATGCCAGCCCAAGGTCACTGAGCCTGGAATGCACCAGGCACGTCCACTCCTCCCTAAGCCTTCCCAAGGAGAGTGTCCTGCCCCAGGCTGGTCTCACAGCCTCACACTGATTCTGGATGGAGGCAGGGCTGCAAGGTCCTGCAAGGGCAAGTGTGATCAGCAGAGCAGCATCAGGGTGTGTCCAGGACAAGTGTAGCCCCAGCACACGAAGTGTAGGGGTAGGCAAGGGTGTTTCACAACAAAAGTTGCCTGCACAGCTTACAATACTCTGTTCCTTAGTCTTTTCCTAACGTAACATAAAAAAGAAAGCAGATCATGAGAATATAAAAATTTTGAGTTTAGTAGCAGACGTAGCCTAAGATGTAACATTTTAAGTTGAGAGATGGGCAGGATTTCATTAGGCAAAAGGGAAAAGTAATACTAGGCTGGTTGTGATACTAAAAAACACATCTCTATGTAGCCTTAAATCTGTTCCTCATGTGACTTGGAGTTTTAAGTGACAACACCCCAAACCTATTTGAAAACTTGAATTTAACAGGAGTTAATACTCTCATTTAAATTAGCCAGACTATAATTTAATGCAAATTCAGAATCTTAATATATAAATAAATAAATAAATAAAGAAGCTACCCATCTTTTTTTTTTTTTTTGCCTGTGGGGTCTCCCCTGAAACTTCTATTTCAACAGCAACAGCCTGTTGATGTTCTCCCAGTGAAAAACAAGACAAGTCCTGACACAAAGATCAGCAATCGAAAGTGTCTATAAAATCCTAAAATAAGTTGATCAGTTATAGCATTAATTACCTCTGCCACAATGTACAACAAATTTTAAATAAGTGTAAACTAACTTTGTTATTGTGCAAAATCCTGATAATATGGACCTGTTGTTATGGAAATAGATTTTGATCCCTGGGATTAATTTCCTATTATTGCTGACAGAACTCATACTAAAAATAAAGTATCCTCAAAGCAAATTGGTTTCAGAGATTCTAGAGGAATAAGCCTTTGGTTAGGGCTGAGGCTCACCCCATCCCTCAATGTGGCACTTAGGGACACAGTTAGAGTGGATTTGGCAGTGCTGATTAACAGTTGGACTCAATGGTCTTGGAGAATTTTCCAACCTAAATGACTCTACGACTCATTGTGAAATAACACCTCTTTCTGCCACATTAAAATCTGAGGAAAAACTGTCAAGGGGTATAATTTCACCCTGTTTTGCAGTTATTCTTCCCTCACCTAATGGGATTAACATCCAGCTCTCATTGCAGTAACAGCCCAAGCCTAAGGGTTTCTGAAAGTCTGACACAATACCTCTACTAATTTGATTAATCTCTAAATACAATGAATGAAATTTTCTCTCCTTCCTAACATAGACATCATTTAATTGTCAATTTTTTGAAAGTATCATTTTGTATTCACTGTCCAACCATGCCATTCTCTTGATCTTAATATGTAGAGCATGTCTTCTAATACTCCCTAAGGATAGTTGGTCACTGTCAAAGTTAGAAGCAGCTATCTTAGTGCTCTTCTCCATTTTTTATATTTTTGGCAAATATTTTCATTTTATGTTTGCCTTGATCCACTCTCCCATCATTAAAATGAATGTGGCTCATATTCTATGATATCAAATAAGTCATCTGAATAGTTAACTGATGATGTTTTTATTTGCCTTCAACACCACTTTCTGTGGTTTGCACAATTCTGGGCATGGATGTGTTATTTTAAATAATAATTGAATTCACTGAGTAGAATTTGTGATTAATGTAGGTGTGAATTATTCCAGGAGCACTAGACACTGGTGAATAATGGAAAAATATATTTTCTGAATAATTTATTTGAAAGATAAGAAATGTACAATAAATTATTCAACCAATATGATTCAACTAGTCTAGTAATTTTTAAGGTAGCATGCACTCCCTCTACTGGATGACTTGGTGCTTCCAAAGGAATTTAAAAAACTGTAGAGTCATGATTTCAGAATTATTTTCCCAAATACCTAAAAATTCTTATCTACAGGACAGGGGATCTTTCAATATTTATACATAAACTCAGAAGGGCATATCTTATTGGACAGCCATCTTTTTAAAAGGCCAAAGGTTAAGACATAATTACTTGGCATTGTAGGCTGATTTATATATATATATTTCATCCTTGAGTATTATGTGACACTCTGTGATGAACTATGGCCTGGCCAGCTTAGACCAAGGCATAAGACACCCAAGAAGTTTTTATTAAAACTGGTGGCACCATTGACCATCATGGACCCTGGGAATTCCAGGATGTGTGCAGCACCTTGAGCTTTGCAATCTTAACGTTGGTCAGAGTCCTCAACAAATATTTCACTGTATGAACATAATCCATTAAAATATCAATGGTAGGAAATGGTGAGTAGATGTTGATGTGATCAGAGAAGAGATGGGCACTGGCAGCTCAGTCTGCTTATTAGGTGAACCCCTAAACACCAGAGAAAACATCCTGTCCCCACCCTAGTGCCAGCTATGGCAGTGGCTTTGACGTGTGTCATACATTAAGACAAACACATTTAATTTCTTGTCCCAGTTAGACTGGAGACATCAAACATGGGGTTGACAGGCAGGATAATATAATTTAAACTATATTATCCCTTTTCCAGTTACTTAGGTTCTCGTTGCCTGACCTAGTCTCCTCACAAATAAACAACTCATCCACAGTTATTTTTTAAGCACTGGTCCTATTTTTGTTATATAAATACACAAATTTGAGGACTTTTTGATGGATTTCTCAGTCATTTTGACCTTGTATGATATTTCTGTTGTGTATAGTTGTCCTTGCAAAGTACCACCCTCAAAAGGCTGCCAACAGTCCCCTCCAAATTCCCATGAAGTTCAGCCTGCTGTCACGTAACTCGTGTTAACTCTAACCTTTGACAGCCTCTTGTTTTGCTATCTGTCTCCTAAGCCATGTCCAGCAGTCATTCATAGTAATAATAATAAAAGGCTATGATCTGGTCATTCTTCCTCAGCATAAGATGCTCGTCTTTTCTTGACTTGCCCTTCAGATCTTTTGATTTCTGACTGTGAAAGGTCCCAGGTCTTTCCAATAGGGTTCATCAGACTCCACCAAAATCTCTCTCAAAGGCTCTCCAGAGACTTCTGAGGAGAAGCATTTTAAAGTTTGTGATGAGCCTGATCCAGCACATATTGAAGGACAGCCTTTCAACATTCTTCTTTGATCTTCAGTCATGTCCCCTGAGAGTAATTTATTCTGGCAAAACCAAATTCAATAAAATTCTTAACTCACACTGAAATCAGTGTAACTTCAGTGAAGTGACAGAATACAGCTATGATAAATGAAAGAAAAATCAAACCTGTTTTGTGTGACAGCAAAGAAAAAAGTCTATAATTGCTAACATCAGGACTGGTGTTTCTAAGTGATGGACATCAAACAACCAAATGTATTCAAAACCCATTCACTTTCATGCTATATTCTTAACCCCATATGCCAATAAAATAGCATCATGCTGCCAGTCAATGGTCTTTAGATTGCAGGTTTTATGGTGAGAGAATGGATGGCATCCCTTTGGAGAAATAAAGAGAACAGGAAATATATTCATGGCTCCATAAGCACAAATATAGAGTGGAAATCTTGAATTAATTTACTTAGTTCAGATGTAAGATTGTATAAATGTTTGTCATTATTTCTTGTGTAAAAATAAAGAAAGATTCATCTAAAGAGAATCTGTCAGAATACTCATCACATTTCCATTATCTAGGAAAAAATGTGACTTGGGATTCATAAAATACAAAAGAGTGAACAGCTAACTCACTTCCTGATAGTTATATCAAGATTAGTTAGAGCAATATAGTTGTACAGTACATAGGAAAGTGTTATAGATTTATTTATGATCTCTCTAAAAATGGGATTGAAGAGATTTTCAGCAGAAAGAAAAGAATGCAACTTAAGAGTAAAGGGCATAGGTTTTTACTGTTTTGCAACTAATATAAATATTGCCATTGATATTAATATTCTGGAATTCAAACATCATTAAAATGGACCACTTTTTTTCTTTAATAGCCTCATTCTTGTTCTTGCCTTGATAAGTGCATCAGACCCTTTTCAGTGATGCCTAGTGACAGAACAAGGGGAAAGTGGCACAAATCTGAATATGAGGGAGAACCTCTTTTCTGTGAACGTGACTGAACACTGAAGCAAGTTGCCCAGAGAGGTGGTTAAGTCTCCTTCCCTGTTGGTATGCAAAAGCAGCCTGGACATGTTCCTATGCAACCTCCTCTATGGGAACCTACTTTAGCAGGGGGTTGGACCAGATGATCTCTGGAGGCTCCTTCCAACCCCAGCCATTCTCTCATTCTGCAGTTAATGTTACCCAAACTCCTACCCATTATTTCCTTCAGCCCAGTAACTAAGTGCATCTTGAGTGTGCAGGTATCTGTAGATACACAGACAGTCTTATTGCCTGTTTAAATAATCCAGCCCTTAAGAGCACGAGCACATTTAAAACTGAAAATGATACCTGATTTTTCTATTTCATTTGATTTCTGTTAGATGCAAGGAGTACCATACCGGGATCAGGAGTTTTGCTATCTTCAGACCCAGTGCAAAACCAGGTGCAGACACCTCCAAAAATTACTAGATTACACGTATGGAACTTGTGTTTATCTCCAGTCAGCCTGGGATGTGTTGGAGAGACAGTGTATGTGTATTTTGCTCTGTGCATGAGAGAGAAATCTGATGCATTTGAGATCTGTTGCAGTTGTGGTGCACAAACAGGTCACCTGCCAGGCACATGTCCATTGAGCCCATCACATCTGAGATGGCATGGAACCGGGAGGTTGAGTTAGCCCACAAACAGGGGAAGGTGACAGGGCAAGAGTAAAGCCATGTCAGCTGGTTAGGAACTTGCCACGTGGTGGGCTGGCAGGCCTTGCACTGTGCCGTCTGACAGACAGGAAAATGCACCAGAGACAGAGCAAGGCTACCACGTGGAGCATTTTCCAAGCAGGTGTGGGAAATGAATTCATGTGCTCTAAATCCCACTTGAATGCCTTAACTACAAGACCCTTCTTCAGCTCAAAACAAAAGGTCATGTTGGGAAAATATTGCATAGAAAAAGCAAAAATATAAGAATACATGTAAAACTCCTAATATAAATATTTAATTTTGTCCAGGCCAGCAGCGAAATTTTGGAGGAATTTAGACCCACCTTTTTCTCACTGAACTACCAAATTTCAGGAAGAAAATTTTAAAATATTTAAAGAAATGAGATTTCTAAACCTGGTCTAAAACTGAATATTCCTATTTAAAAAACCCCATCTTGTTTGAGGGGTTGGAGAGGCAGTATTTTTTTTATTTGTAAGAAACAGAGAAGCATTCACAGCACAAGCCTTTTTTCAGGACTGAAATAGAATCCTACATGACCCTTAGGTTATCAGGCACAGCACTTTTTTTAGAGTGCTCTTTGTCTGAAAGCATCAGCTGTTACTATGGTTGCTAAACAATGCAGTAAAATGTTACTGTTTGCATGTGAATTGTCCAATCCTAGTAATACCAATTGAAATGTTATAAATCCCATGCCTCAGACTGAAGTTTTGTGGAGCATTCTGTCTCTAACCATTCACATGTCTCTAACATTCATCTTTCTCTGAACGAGGCTAGGTTTTTCTGTGTTAGAAATGCTGGTGATCTCTTAGAGAAGACACTTGAAATGTGGCAGAAGGGTGAGAAACTGAAGATTCACAGCTGCAGTGGTCGTTAAAAGAAGAAAAACTCCAAAAATGTAAAATACCATGTCATGTTACATAGTTTAAAAAAAAACCCACACCAAATTATTCTCTTTTTTGCTTTATTTGCTCCACACCTTTTTTTGACAACTGCAAAATGCAGCTGACAGTACTTATTTTTCACAAGTATTGTCAAAATAAAGGAAAGTTCATGAAAAGCTGAAAGTCTTTACTAATAAGCTCCACTAAAAAAAACCATGAAAAATTAATGATTCTGTTTGTAGGAGACAGTTTGAAAAATGTATGGTAAACAAAGTAAAAGCCACAACAAAGAACAGAGACAAAAAAAGTTTTCTATTATTGCTGTCTAGAGGAGCCTCATCCCCTCTGTGTACTGAGGCACAGGTTTGGGCTAGAAGGCACAGTAGATGAAAACACTGGTATGTAATAAAAACATGAATAAGATGTATCATCGTGTTACTTAATATATGAGACAGGCAAACAAAGACAATACAGCTTGCAGAGACTCTGAAAACAAAATACCTGGTTCCTCTGACAGCATGTGGAGTTCCTAGGCGTAAAAATGTCAACTGATATTACACACAGATACTTTCAGCTTCTCATCCAGTCTTCACCAGCCTTTAATGTAAGTAGGGGTCTTTCTGTGAATATGAATTTTTTTCCTGATCTCTTCTTTTTAATAGATCTGTTCAATTCAGCTCCAGCACCACAAAATTTGGAAAAATGTGTATCCTGTTTTAATCCTGACATGTCAGAGCTCCCAGTCTCCTTAAAAAACTGCAATTTTTGAAGCCTAGTAGTGAGATAATTAGGCTCTCAATACATTCTTGAGCAATTCCTCAGGCTTTATTAGCTTTTACAGAAAGACTGTGCAACACTATGAAATATATGCAAACTAAATATAGCAGTGTAACCACATTAGCTCAGATGCATATTCTGTGTCTGTGTCTGTGTGTGTGTGAGTAGTTTGCCACATGGAATAACAATAAGTGTTAAGAATTAGGGCTTTTGTCAGTTCTTGCTTTAGTATCCCAAGTCTGAAGCTTTAAGCATCACAGCAGTTTCTCATCAGCTGCCTTACACCACTCTAAGGACCCAGGTTTATTCCAGTAGAACCTCCTGCTGCCTGGCTTGGTGGCCATGTGGGCAGCTGTACACCCATGACACTGCAGAGCTGCACAATATTTATAGTCAGGAACTCCTCTGTTACCTTATTTCTACATCACGCATGGAGGACTGGGGCCAACACAAATACTGAGAGGGATTTTTTGCAGCGATGGGGTAGCCCTCCCTGCCGAGGGATGGGCACTCATGGAGGGCACGGGAAGGTCAGGATTAGCAGAGCACAGAGCACTGTGTAATAAGACACTAATTTCACTTGTAGGCCCTTTCTAATGGAGACCCAAGGCTTTCTGGAAATCCTCATCTCTGGCAACTGCAATCAATTGTCAACACCACACAGCAGAATATGACACAAAAGTGCATGGGGACCCATTTCCTCTTGCATGTATCAAGGACCATAACTATTATTTTGGACTCAGACCAGTATGAAGCACAGTCTATGAATGCTATGTTCAACTGAAGAGAGAGCCATCTCAGGCACACCTACTCTAATTGATCTGTACTTCACTGCTCTCTCTTCTGCTACTGTGTCACCCATCAAGAGAACTTATAAGCTTCAGGGTGTCCTGTGGTTCCTTAGAAATAAAATATCCTTTTCTTTAAATTTTCTATGGCCAGGCATACTTGAGTCTAATAGTGTATGAACCAGGAAAGTCAAAGTCTGTGACAGGAATTTTTGTCTGCAAGTAGCAAATTTAATTATGCATAAATATAAGAAAAAGGTGTAATGTTTATATGATAAAAATGATTTCTGGTGAGATCTGGAGTTTTCTCACTGTAACCTTTCTGATGCTCCTTTAACATTGCACAGTGGGTATTTTTAAGTTATTCATGCCACCACTTACTAAATAAACATCTGAAGTATTTTTTAGATGTAGGATAAACTATATCAATTTCTCTTTCTTCTGCTCTGAGGTTGCTTATATTAAGAGGCCTTGTGACTCAGTTAATCTTTGCAAAGGAACCATTACATCGGTAATAAAATGGGAAATGAGCACAAGGCAAACAACTCTTCTATTCAGAGAGTCTAGAGGTGCAAAACAATTTCAGAGAACTGTAGCCATTAGCAAAAAGAGCAGATTACCTGTGACAGCCAGCCAGATATATGCACAATATATTTGATAGAGCTTTCACAAAGAACAACCAGCTCATTGTTATAGAAAATGCACAATAGGTTTCAAAAGAATGGTGACCAGAATGAATACTTTGGGACTGTAAACACCAACATCAACCTCCCAGGCTACAGAAAATCCATGGAAACAGCCCAGAGTGTCTCTGGTGGGTATGGTCCTAACTGTGCTATAAAGCAGCTCTTCTTTGTCCCCTCTTACACCAGTCAAAGGTAAAAAGGAGACAGAAAGGGACAGGTAAGGGTTTGAAGAGCAACAGCTTCAGCAGTCTTTGGGGATCACTGGCATCTTTAGGTGTTTTAAGTCTACATGGACGCCATCGGACAAATGGAGAAAAATCTGTCAGGGGTTCCCAGCTATGCACACACCTTTTCTCATCCTTCAGGTTCCTGAGCCAGAGGTGTCCTGAGGCTGGGAGATCACCATGGGGATGCATCACTAACACACCCATCCTTGTTCTTATGTTTCCCCCTAGACATCCACTACACCACACAGTTGGAGCCCAGACACTGGAAAAGAGGGGTCGGTGGGTCCCAGCCATGCTGGAGAGGAGCTGCCAAACACTCCAATAGAGGTCAAGGCTTCAGTGCCAGGGTGAGCAGCAAGGCAGCCACAAGGAACATATAACCCTGCATCCCCAACAAGCTCTTCTGCCACAGGATCCAACTACCTCAGTGATTCTGGACAAGGAGCCCTGCAGGAATTTATGCCCAGGCACCAGTCACTGCTGGCAAATGCTGCCTCCTGGGGCACCAACAGAAAGCTGGGGTTGCCAACAACCTGTAGAAATCTCCATCTCATGCCTTTTGGGTCCCCAGTGACCCTGGAGCTGCAGCCTTTGTGGCTCTCTAAACCAAACCCTAATCCTAATCCTAATAGTTGCAGGCTGATGCTGAGGTGCCCAGCACCATTGCTGGCCCAAATTAGAATGGTGTGGAGGTACCAACACTGGTGCAGTGTCATGCCTTTTCCAGGCCCAGTGTTCCTGCAGATGTAGGCTCGCTGGCTCCCTGAACCCAACCCTAATCAAATGAGAGCAGAGAGCTGAAGATGAGGTATCTACAGCATTGGTAGTCCAGACTGGTACAGGGCAGGTGCCATTTGTATAAGGCTGAATTTGACAACTCATAAGTTGCAGGGTAAGACTTATGCAGAGCTAGGACTGGAAGACGGGCATGGTTTAGCAGACAACAGATATTTCTAGCAGCTGAGGAACTCATAAAAAGTCCCAAATTTTGGCTAACATTTTGCTGGAAACTGTTTCATCCCCCACTGAGCATAGAAAGTGAAATGCACAGCAGTAAGGAAAAGCAATCCTTGCTTCTCTCCAGGACTTGTATTTCTGAGGAAGTCAGAAGAGAAACTATCTCAAATTCACAGTAAATCTCCCTTCCAGGTGATTCACAGCAATGTGTTAAATCTGATTGAATGTAAATGCAGTTACATCACACTATTTCTCTAGATTCCTTCAACAAATCAGTGGAGACAAGCATGTTCAGCGTGTGATTCATGTCTTCCTAAGGTAGGTATCTACGCAGGCCAGCTAAAGCACAACTTAACAATACCAATCTCTTTTATTCAAATAAAAAATTAGGTCACGATGTTGTGTTAAGATATAAACACCTGGAGTACAAACAGGTTAACTTAGATGATATAACTCCCACACATCATCACACAGCTTAGGAAAAGGCAGTTGTAGTTTTCCATCTCAAGGCAGTTGTAGTGGTTACAGTTTGCCCTATTTTTTTGGCAGCTCTGATCCTGCTGCAGTCCTGGGATACAAAGCTCTAAGGATCTCTAAGGTACCTTTCTTTAAGAATCACCTCCAAGATAAAAGTCTGTTTTCTACCTTTCTCATGACAAAAATTAGCAATGGGGCTTCACGTTGCAGCCCTATGCAAAACACCTTGCTCTTACATAGCTACAAACCTTTTTTAATGAGCCTCACCATAATGGCTCTTTTAGTCACAGAAATACAGCAGGGAACAGGAGAAAATCCACATATAGAACTGTTTCTGAATGCATTGCATCAGTCCTAAACCCCATTTGTTTTCTTTTCTTTTTTAATTAGGTTTTCTGTAGGCTCTAGCCATTAAGTCTGTTTTAAAACAAACTGTCCAAGGCTTTTCTTTGATAATGGTTTAATTTTAGCTTTTTCACCAACCTCTGAAACACAATTTACTCTCCTGCCTGGTATCTCTCATCAGATTTTCCTGCATCTCCTCCCTTGGCAGTCCTCCAAATCAGGTTCATTTAACACCCACAAAGTTCCCACAATTGAATCCCATCTCTACAGATCTCACTTTCCCTGTGTATCAGCTCACCATGGAGAGCAGCAGCTTCCTGTATCGTTTACATCAAAGCCATCTGATGCTGTGAGCAGCAGTGCTTGTATGACACTGTTTAATCCAATCCTCACTGCTTAAGTGCCCAGTCAGGACATGGAAGGAGACTGCTGCTTCTTGTTCTAAATGAGCAGCACAGATACATTGCCAAAATATGCTGCCACCATGAAAACAACAGCCTGAGTTTGGGTTTGGAGTTAATTACTTTCCCTTTTCCTCCCTGCACAGGCAAGAGATGATCAGTTCATTTAGATTGCTCACAGAGTGTCGACACAGCCCCATTACAAGCTGTTTTTTCCTGCTACCTTCAGCCAGCTGTGCAAAAGGACACAGCACAGCCCTTCCTCCTTGAGGCACACAACACCAAACCGGCACTGTGGTGCTTCAGAGGAAAGCAGTAGGTCTGATGGGGGCAGGAATACTCATCATCACTCCCTGCATTCCTGGAGAAGCTTTCATCTGAAGGTTTCAAAGAATATACCTTTTCCCAGGATCTCATACAATGCATAAACCTTACAATGCCATTGACAGGCTAGGCAGCTGCACTTGTTCCAGCTTGCTGAGTCCTTGGGGAAGTGAACACCAGCACCACGTGAACCAGAGGCACCTTCGTTTGAAAGCACTGTGTTCTCAGTTCTCTGGAGAGCCAAGATACTTCCTTTGGGCCATTCAGCTCTTGGCAATTAGGACTAAAAATCTGGACCACTAGGTAGCACAGCACAATACTGAGCTTTGAAAAGGTGAAGCCAAAATGCCTTTGCTTAAGAAGGCAGAACAACCATGCACAATGCACCATGGTAGAAAATTGCAGACAAACCCTCTACAGCAAGTGAACTGAGGACCTGTTCATAATTTTTGATCACCTACATCTCCAATTTTGAGAATTCAACCCTCTAGAGCCCTGGCACAGCAGTGGAGTGTATACCTCAGTCCTCAGATCATCAGTCTTATTTTTGTGGGGTGAGATGTCTTTCTCCTGATAAGGAAGAGCCCAATGTACTTATTTCTTCTCAGGTTTTCTGGGACTCTGAAAGCTCAATTCAATGTTATAAGACTACTTTTCTCTCACGATTTACATAATATTTGGAACAAAAAATAAATAGACAAAGTTTAAAAAAATAACACTGAAAATTTTAAAACTACAGCAAAGGAAATTAATGTCAGTCCTAAATGCTACAGAGATCTGCAGGATGGAATTTATACACATTCTGTCTTAGAAGTGTAATTGGAAATCTGTCAACATCATTAGATGTCTGGGCATTTTTACAAATCTGCCCCTGAAGGAGCTGTGGCATAAAGTAAATGCTAAAACAAGGAGTTTATTTCCAAGAACGCTTTCAGCAATGGATTATGGAAGCTTAATTTATTTTTTTTTATTCTCCTTAGCTTTGTATAGAGTTGGTAGGACAATACATTAATCAATGCATACAGAACTATTCCTTGTGTATGAGTCAGTAGTTCAGGACTCTGGCAGGCTGTAAAGAAATTTGCTACAGGGCTGCTGTGTGACTGTAGATAAGTATCTTCTTTTTATATTCCTCTTCCTCTCCATTTTGTGAATTTAGGTTCTAAGAGTGTTGTGCTGGAACTCTTGGCCATAGCACAGTATCCAGAGTATTCCAAGCAAAACTGACGAGATGTCCTCACATATATCCTTGTATAATCTTCCATTTGTCCATAACCTGAAAATTCTTGATTGACAACTTTAGAACAAAAAGTGTCTTTGGAAAACTGTGCAAGCAGAAAGGGAAATTTGCACTGTATTGTGGCAGGTCTCCTCCATTTTGTTGCTGTTAAAATTGTGCCACAGGCTGGCTTATCCTCGAGTCCATCAATATGAAATATTGATGGATACAAAGATAAGTCATTGCTGTTGGTGTAGCTGGGCACGAGAGGCTTTATCAGAGCAATCAGTGTAATGAGTCAATGTAATGTGGCAATTATATTTGTGGTTGAGACTGAGAGACTGGTTGTAAATGGCAAGAGAAGGAAAGAGAACTTGCTCTAACCACAGAGGACTTTGCTACAGGGCAGGTCTTAGAAGCAGGCAAAGTGAAGAACGCACAAGCTTTGGAAAAGAAAGGTTCAGCTGACAGGTTCAAAATAGCTGGCAGATTTTGGAGAATGAGAATGGAGAGCTGGTGATAGAACAAGGTATATAAAAGTCTGTAAGAACTTTGACAAAAATGTCTCAGTGGAGCAAGAAGAGCAATTACTGAATTGAAGAGTGAGAAGTTAAATAAAGAGATTAGGAAGAGAAAATAAATTGCCAGGGTTTAAGACAGACATAGCCAAGGATGGGGGAGAGAGCTTATTCATGAAGCAAAGAGGAAAAATAAAAGAGCAAATGGAAATGTTTTTATAAAACTGACGTGATTCTTTTGTGTGTGTTTTCATTTCTATATTTTATTATATTTCATTTAGATTCAGAACCAAGTCAAGATTGAAACTACGAAATCCTTTGTGAGAGGCAAGGTCTGTCTCCTGCACAATCTTCATTGAAAGGGAGTTCTGGCTAAAATCACTTTCTGCTTTCCATGTTTATTAAATATCAAATTGCTAAGTAACTTGAATATTTTTGGCTGATTGAAACCTCTACACTTTTTTATAAACCTATCTTGAAGAATTCTGAACCACTTAGTTTCAGAATAATGCTTTTACTTATTTATAATGTATTCAGTGGCAGTTCTCCATGAAAACTTTCAGGTTTATATGTGAATTTTCATTTCTAGAACATTTAGAAACCATTTTATTTCAATCTAATTGCTAGCAATGTGACTCCTTTAGTTGTGATGCAATGCATCCCTTGCCACTTTTAGTCTTCAATTTTATCAACATAATTTTTTTTTAAAACATGGTAGTTTCTTCCAGAAAGGGAACACACTTCACTCTTATAAACTCATCACATGTCAAAGTAGGCAGCTTCCATTTTTTCCCCAGGAAAAGCTTCAAATTACAGATGCCTTTAAGTGGTAATCTATTGACTTTCATTGTTGTCGTGACAACATCACTGAGCATTTTTTTGCACATCTTTTCCATTCAGGTTTTCCTTGTAAATGTACCATTTTCTTTTAAGATCATTTAGATGGTGACATGAAACTATATTAAAGCTGTATTTAGACAGTCTTTACACCGACATCTGTAAGGCTGCCATCAAATTTCAGTAGATAAAAACTGAGATATGCCACATTTTTCAGCTGAGATAAGCTGAGAGAAACAAGGTCTTTGGTTTGGTCTGGAGTAGAAATCAGCTCATAAAGTCTTATGTCAGTTTCCCAAGTAGTAAGACAAACCTTTCTACAAAGAATAGATTCTCATATCTTGAAAACAAGATGGGGAAGTTTCTGTAAAACCTCCTGTATTGCATGTGATTAGAGCAAAAGTGTGGACAGTTGGTCATCTACCTCAAAATTCATGAGTTTTAACAATTAATTTTTCAGTTGACACAAAGACACTGCTCCTGCATTAGTGAAGGGTAATGCTGGGAGGGTTGCATGGAAATTGAGGAGCAGTCTCTGACTGTAGTGTTGGCTGAAGAAGAGGAAGAGTCATATGAGCACCAGAAGCAACTCTGCCAGCAGTGCTGAGCCACAGGCTGCCAGTGTCACAGAACTGAGCACCTTCACATCCCTCCTTTGGGCAAGTACTGCTCTGCACAACTAAAAAATTATGGTCCTGGCTTGCCACAGCATATTCATATTTCTTAAAGCATCCAGTTTTTATCTAATTTCTGTTCTCCTTACCCCTCTGCTTCTTACCACATGACAGGGAAAATACACTTTCAGTAGCAAATCAATCCTAACGGCCAAGGATGCATTTCTGAGCCACTTTTTCACGCACTCTTAGTTTTTTTCTTGCTCTGAGTGGCTGAAACCAGATGCTTTTCCTCCTTAACCCCTTCAAATTCAGAATCTGATGCAGATTTTTAATTGGGGTAATTATTTTCCTGCTGACAGTTTTGGTTACATGTTCATGAGTACTGTGATTCTACTTCATTGGAAACACGTTGAATTGGAAAACCCCTAGAACCCCACAGCTTTCTTGCAGCTCATCTCTACTCCCAGAATTTGTCATTTCCTTTTCTCCAGGGTATTTGGTAGTCTGGAGCATTGACCTGACTAGCATGCCTGCTAGTTCTTGGCATTTCCAAACATTTCATGGCTTCTCTAATTCTATTGCTTCCTCCATTCATCTGCGCCATGTGGCAGGAAGAGCCCTCAGGGCTCTTGCTCCCTGCTGATTTCCAGTTTCTGGCAAAATACTAACAAAGTTTCACATCTCTCTGTTTCACTGGCAGCTGCAAATAAATGCTCCTATTTTCATCTGCTCTTTGGGGAGCATCATGCAACAATTTCTATTCTGTTCAATATGCAAATACCCTGGCTTCCTTCTGTTCCCTCTGAAAGTGAATAGGGTTTCTAAGGAGAGACAACATATTTTATTAGATTAATGGACTGAGAAGAAAAAAGCACAGGAGCTTGAGAGTACAAAGTTTTTCTTTATTTGCAGATAGAGTTGTATGCATGTTACTAATACATATCTGTAAATTTCTTAGCTGGCTCATATCAAGAAATATCTTCAGACCTGAAGGAAGTGAAAAACCACCACTGAGTGGTAAACCCGGTGGGATTATCAATGTAAGGTCTCTGGGAAGGCCAAGCAGGGTGTAAGTCCTTTCAGAGGACACCACAAGTATTCTCAGGTATCTGAAAAGCACACGTTTTGAAATAATGAATTTTGCTTACTATGAATTTTCACAGCATTTTCACAGTTATTCTTCTGTTCAAAAAGCAAAGGGCAGAAACTTAGGCAGCCAAGTCACATAACAGGAGTAATGAACATTGATCGTGTGAGTGAATGGCTTGTGAGCAGTCTATAGCTCAAATGTTATTCATCCAGATTATTCAGAAAATACCTATGAATAACAAATACTCAGAGAAAATAAGTGACTATTTAGTGAATAGTCCCATCTGCATTTCTCAGAGCTAGTTATTCAAAGGTTGTGGCAGTGGCGATGTTAGTGGTGAGTTTGACAGTATTGAAGTCACTGCAATAAAATCCCATTTCAAACATACTGATAGCAACAAGGGTAAACTATATGGGAGTGCAGATGAGACCCAGAGGAAGGCTCTCACTCCCATTAGTTATTTGCAACAGTGGTTCTGCTATTAGTAACTCACTCCAGAGTAAGCTCAGAAACCAGCTGATCAGTTATTCAACACTCAAGAGTCCTTTGCACAATCTGTAAGCAACAGAGAGATCTTGGTGAAGGCTTTCTACAAGGACAGAACATTAATGAGAATGTATGTTCATGAGGATTTGAACCTTAATGAGGCAAATAACAGAAAAACTAACTTAAGTAAGATGCAGAAACAATCTTTGGCTCAGACTAACGATAAAGAGTCTACCCAACTTCATGGCGGAGTGGGATGCAGGGATCATAAATAACGGCAAACTTGTGAGCTCTGGACCCAGAAGCAACACAGTCACATCAGAGTGACACAGTGCTTCAGTTAATGAACTCAATTAGATGGCACTGACATGTTCATGTTAGTGTAGATACATCTCTAACTGCTTCTAAATGGGTTTTGGGTGTTATGCCCAAAAATGTAATCTGGAAGAAAATGAAATGCTGGGAGTACTCTGGTGCCAGGTAATTAGAATGAGAGAGCTGCATTCTGCTGAGGAGTGAGATAAGGTTATCCCCAGGCTGGGGGCAGTGGTGCAGACAGTGCAGTAGAGGCCTGGCCTCAGGTCCCATGGGAATGGAAACACCTGCAAGAGCTGCTAGTTTCAGTTCCAGTAAAAGGTATGATTTGTAATTTACTTTGTGCAAGATTTCTTGTTATCTAGTACTAAATTGTTTTCTGCTCAGCTTCTTATCTGCATCACTAATTTTGTGAAATAATTATCTCCTGGGTTTTGACATGAAATATATATGTCTTCCACAGAGTTCCAGCTTCCCTCCAAAGACAAGGAGCTGACTTGCAAACATCTTTGTCCTCTATAATATTAACCCTTTTTAACTATCTAAGGGACAAATTATCCTCACTAACCTAAGTAGATTTTTGAGACTTTTGACTGAAAAAAATATGACAAAGATCTAGCTAAAAAGAAGACACAATATGGACAAACACAACAGTGAGTGGGGAAAACCCTCACCTAGAGGCCCTGTGTATCACTCCTGTGGCGCATACCCAGGGATCTCCCTTAGTTTTTTCTTACTGCTTCCCAGCACAGCCAGGTTTTCTTTTAGAGAGGAGATATGTTCTGCACATGACAGCTCTCAGCTTTGCTCATAATCTAATAAGCAATGTGTTCATATGAAGCCACGTCTGTCATGTTGTCACGTCAGTCTTACAAAGTGATACAGCAGAGCTCTCTCACTTCATATGAATCAATCTCTTTGTACAACCAGAGGCAACCCAAATCCATTTAAAAAGAAATCAGTATGTGCAGTCTCATGTTGAAGGAGCATCTTGTAACAAATGCTGTTCAGGGTTGTCTTGTAGTTTGTGTTTTCAGGATCTTGCTGAAACACATGAATAGCATCAATGCGGCAAATTGCCGCTCTGGTGGCCAAGAAGATAATGTATATTATTACGTGTACGTTATCTAGTCAACAGCATACAAAATCTTAGTGAAGCATTTTAAATTGTATCCTTCATTTTTTACTCCAAACAGTGCACTAAATATTTTGATCATTACTTTTCATTAAAATTATGAGCTCCTCTCCCTATCTTGCCATCAGCTTTCACTAAACACATAAGATAGATTAGTGTAAGTAGGATCCCATGTGGTTCGGAGATTAGATAAAGAGATGATGAAAGGTCTTAAACAGAATGAGGAAATAACCTGGGTGTTCTAGAAAAGCAATAATAAAATACTCAGAAAAGGAATGAATTCTCATTTTTTGTGTTTGTAGTGCTTATGAAAAAGCATAAAATACTTGTATTTTCACAAATAAACTGTACATTTTATTGGTATTTATTTTAAGCTGTGATTCCCAGCATGGTCATTTTAAGATTATCTTGTTTGCAAAGAAAATTCTTCTGAACACTTTCGTAGAAATACCCATTTATTTGTCATATGAGTTTTATCTGTGTCTCACTCTCTTTCCTAATTTGCCATAGGTACTGCATTGAAAACAGAGTTGTGTTTTTTCTTTATAACCTCCTTGTTCCTGTAAAAGTCACAATGATGTCAAAGTGTTAAATTTGTGACATCTCCCTCTGCTCCAAATTTCACAATAAATCACTGAAACCACCAAGATAATATTTCTTCCATGGGATGAGGAGAAAAGAGCAATGTAGAAGGTGTGAATGGCTCTTCTGTCGCATTCTGACAGTGACCTCTGTCCCTGGCCCCTCAACGTCACCCCCACTGTCAACTTGCAGGCCTTCAGCAGGAGCAATCCTCATGGACTGCTGTGTCAGGGAGGATGCAGACCTGACCTTTCACCTTAGCATCCTGCATAGCTCTGCCTCACTCCTTTTGTCTCTTATGGGATATGTCCCCTCAGCACCCCTAACCATGCCTCTCTCCTGCATTGGATGGTAAGCCTGATGAGCAATCTGATGAAATTTCTTCACAAAAACTGTCAGGGCTACTCCTGAGCTTCAGTGTCTCCTCAAAAACTATGATATTTGTGAGACTGGGGCCAGATGAAATAAGAGTTGGGTTACTTCAGTTACTTCAGCTGCCCACAAATTTACTAGTAACAAAAACACTTGGCTTTCCCTCAAGCTGCTTGGCTGCATAGCCTAAATATATGCTTTTGTGTGAAAGGCTTCAAAGCCAGATGATCCAACCACTTACACTGCTTTCTGCTGTGAGTGACCTTTCTATAAACTGCAGTTGGAAGATCAGTGCTCTCTACATGCACACTGTGATACATGGTACAGCAGTGGCAGTAATGACAATCCCCAGCACGTCCTGCTGGCACTGTCAGCTCCTTTTATGCAGGAATCCTTACAGGATGATTTGACTGATACCAGGCAGATGGAATAAATAACATGAAATTCCTCCTTGAATACCCCAGAAGTCTTCCATGAAGGCAGCTGGTACTTGTTAGGTAGATTGTACCTGGTCGAAGTGTGCCCATCAGCAAGACAGGTGTGTGGGAGGATGTCTGGAGAGAGCTTGGTGCTAAGGCCATGTCTACACACTCATGCCTGGTAACTACACACATTACTTTCTACAAGACACCTAAGATGCTGAACACAGTCTCCACCAGCTGCACGCTGAGCAGCTCCGCAAAGTCTCCCTGACACACTCATTCCCAAGTTCCCATAGGAGGACGAACGTAGCAGTGCGGGATTTAGGTTTTTCCAATGCACTGTATGTTTGTAGTGGTTCGGTCCCAATCGCCCCCCTAAACCGCCCTGCTGGTGTGGCCCTTGAACTTCCCTGTGTCAATCACCCTGCTATTTGGAAGACTCTGGGGTAAAAGCCCCTGATTTGTCAAGGTAATTTAGACGCCACCTACATCCATTGTCTTTTTAATGTACCTTAATTGCAATTAGTCTCGGGCCCTTTCCTGCCCTTGAGACGCCCCTGGGTACTTAAGGTGAGCCCAGAGGAGTTTTCTCTCTCTTGCACCTGGGATCCGGGACCCTCTCTGCCTTCCATCTGCCCTTGAGAGGTTTCCTGGAGAAATAAACCATCTAAAACCCTGCGAGAGCCCTCTTTTATCACACACCATCTGATACGCTTCTGCCTGAGATTCTGAGCAGCAACCTCTGACTTACAGAATCCTGGGGGTGAGCTAGCCGGTAAGCAGCCCCCAGAAAGTGGAATTCTAGAGACGTAGAGCAAAGGTTCGGTGCTGAGTTTGAGATATTGGAAAAATATTTGTGTGCTTCATTTCCCTTGAAATTAGTAGCGGTCAGGCACCCAAATATTGTCAAAAACCAGGATCTTGTGGTTTTCCCATCACTACTGCAATAGTGGGTAATGGAATAGAGAATTACAATCACATAGCTTAGCTTCTGTGCTGCTTCACTAGCTACAGGAGCTTTCTCCCACTGTGAGTAACAACGTGGTCTCATCAAGGTTACTCTCATCCTACCAGCACCTTCCTCCCTTCTTGCTGCCTTCCTCTCCCCTCTTCTTATGGAAGTGCAGCAGCCCAGGGAATCTGTCACTGGTGCTGGTAGATGACAAGGAGTGATCTGTGCCTCCTTATTTCTTATGGTGCTTTATCCCCGTGTTGAGGCTGGAGACCTAAGGTCTAAACATGTATGTGCAGTTGGAGTTCAAAATAAAACCACTCCTAAAAGAAATCTTTGCAGATAAAATAAACAACAGCATTTTCCTAACAGTATTTTTTTTTTCCCTCTTAACTTCAGTTTTCCTAGAAGGAAGTGGGGATCTCAGCTTGCTTCATGCTAAAATAAGGATAAGACATAAACCTGTGCATCTCTAAGCATCTGTTCTTCTGAGTGTATTTATATAAAGCACATTTCTGAGTTAGAGCAGTTACTATGGTGTATGTTCCCATGCTGCCATTTTACATCTCTCTAGAACACTGGGGGGAAAAAGTTAATTTCCTATAAATGCTTTCTTTTGCACATCTGCTCCCATGTGAAAGGGCCTTTCTGAGGACTCTGTATAGCTCCTGAGGAGTTCAACAACAATAGGAATACATTCTTAGTTTGTACAGCCAGGATGTGGATCCATTATTTAGAAAGTATTTCAATTGTCTGATGTCATTCAAATTTTCTCTTATTCAGTTCTGACTACCTAGCTCTCTGTGGTGGGAGAAAGAAAACAACCCTTCTTGCAGAGGTAATCACACTGCAATCAAACTGTGCAATATGATTAGGTCTGCCTCAGTCCTTGGTGCATTCTCCATGCATTGAAACAGAAATCCCGGAGGAGCCGTCCATTGTACATCATTCCTCTCAGTGCCAGCAGCTGATAGAAGTCATAGCCTAAAGAAGCTGCAGAATATGAAAAACAAACATACTAGCAGGGGAATGAAATGGAAAGCCAGAGCAAAGAAAAACAGCATGAAAGAAAAAAGATGTAATTGGAGAGGGGGAAAAACAGTCCAAAGGAAAAACACATCCCAAGTAAACAGTGTTAGAAAAAAGCCCCAAAAACTAACAAAAACATATTCTCAAGGAAGTAAAGCTTGGTGTGAAAAGAAAGGAAAGGTATAGAAAGAATAAGCTCCACTTTCTCTGCAAAATCAAACCCAGAAAAAACAAGGCAGCTAGAGAATGCAGAACAACACTGAGAAAATTTAAGAAAAAATATTTGGGGGAGAAAAAGCACAGCTCCTGTGTGAAATCCAGAATAGTCTGTAAAGGTGAAGGTGTCTCCTCTCCTGATATTTTGTAGGATATGCAGCTTATAGTAAGGACCTTCTGCAAAATGTGCAGTTCAGAAATACAGTTAGTTAACTGGGTTTACTGTGTTTTTATCATTGAAGATGGAGCTGGTTTTATCACCCACAGAGGGCATGTGGTAACATTTCTGTTTCACATTGGATAGTATTTCTCTGCAAAGCAAGTTTAGGGTGCAAATAGCTGATCATGACTTTCAATCTGCTCTTCTCAAGCATCTGGAATTGTCAAAAAGGAGGTCCCATTGACTTCCTGGAGTTGAATTTCACTTATGAAGTTTATTTTTTGGCAATATTTTGAAGCAAGAGAGGTTCAGAATTGACATAATGGGAAACAATTTCCCCATGCCAGTTTAGAAGTGGCACAAATTGTATGCAGAGAGTGCAGAGTACCATTCTTGGAGGTTTTCAAGACCTATCTGATATAGCTGTCAGCAATGTGGTCTAGTCTCACAGCTGAGTCTTTTCTAAGCAGGAGATTGGTCTGGAGACCTTTTGAGGTCCCTTCCAATCTGAATTTTCATGTGATTCTCTTTTACTGTTAATGACTGGTGATGGAATGAACATTAGGACTTACAATAGGTTTTACATGAGTAACTGTGAGTACAGCACTTACACACTGCTGATTAGTGGTAGCCAGAATCATTTTTCAAGTACATTGGTAGACTTGTACAGTGCTTAAGAGCTTGAATTAGCCCATACCAGGGCCTTGAGTAGGACGTAATGCAACATTCACCTATATGCTTGTAATATAATAATTGTCTCCTAGGGCTACAAGGATCTCTGACAGAAGTGCCAAAATATTCATGGATACAGGCAATGAGGAAAAGAGAAACAAATAAAGGTGGAACAAATCCAGCCAGAGTTATGCAGCACAATTATACTACATAAATAATGTTTGATAGAGAATACTAGACCTAGAGCCCTATGCAGTGGTGAAGGGAGATTATTTTACCATGGGCATCTGAGTGTTCTGAGGTGCCGTGTATAGCACTTTAGCATTAGTTTTAACTAAATTTGCTATAAGCACTAGTCTGACAAATGTTGACTTTTTTGTATAGGCTTCAGTAGAAAGCTCTGAACTGCATCTCTGGCCCGTGAGTATCTCTAATGGAGAGGCATAACCCACACTGGGTATAAATCATGACACACTACACATCATCTGGCTTCTAGGTTTGCCTCCAAAGGCCCTGCACATTACAGTTACTTTTGCAAGTAGTGTACAAATCTTTTCTCTGAGCTGTGAGTAGCTCAGCAGCCCTGGTAAACAGCACACAGTAGTATAAGAGTCGCTGCAGTCACAACAAAAATTGTGTTCTTTTTCCCTAAAAAGTAACTAGCATGGTCTTCAACTCAACAAAGGAAAGAAATTGCCCAAGACAGCCCTAAGCAATTGTTAACAAATGTTGTATGGGAATTTTGCTGACAGAAAAACCAGTTTGGCCTACCTAAAATTCCCCTAGTGACTAGTTTAAAGAATTTCATGAGAGGGTTTTTAACTGGTTATCATTAAAGTTTCCTTTTTTAAGTCAATCATTATCATGTGCCAGCGTAACTTTGTCATATTTTCAGTTGCTCTTTGTCCTAAGGAGCTGATTACAGCATCAGTGTCACACAAAGGCTACTGTTTCACTGGCTGCCCTAAATCACCATGTATTACGAGTCTTCCATAGAGATGAAGACATATGACAGATCTTTCTGGCTGTACCGAACCACAGTGAAACCAGTCACAGAGGGGGACCTGGATAAGCTTGAGAAGTGGGCCCGTGAGTACCTAATAAGATCCAACAAGTCCAAATCCAAGGTGCTGCACCTCAGTCAGGGCAATCCCAGACATAGGCTGGGAGATGAACTCCTTGAGAGATTTGTGAAGAAAGATTTGGGGGTGGTTGCAGATTAAAAGCTCAACATGATCCAGGAATATTCGCTTGCAGCCCAGAAAGCCAATCATGTCCTGGGATGTATCCAAAGCAGCATGGCCAGCAGGTCAAGGGAGGTGATTCTGCCTCCGTACTCTGCCCTCATGAGACTTTCCCTGGAGTGCTGCATCCACCTTTGGGGCTACAACACAAGGAAGATATGAACCTGTTACAGAGGGTCCAGAAGAGCCCATGAAGAT
Source organism: Cyanoderma ruficeps (assembly GCA_008694505.1). Classification (NCBI taxonomy): domain Eukaryota; kingdom Metazoa; phylum Chordata; class Aves; order Passeriformes; family Timaliidae; genus Cyanoderma; species Cyanoderma ruficeps. The sequence goes on from VZDJ01007747.1 coordinate 33,085,055, forward strand.
GATCCAAGGAATGGAGCACCTCTCCTATGAAGACAGGCTGAGAAAACTGGAGTTGTTCAGCCTGGAGAAAAGAAGGCTCTAGTGAGACCTCATTGTGGCCTTCCAGTACTTAAAGGAGGCATAAATTCTTATATTCTTTTGAGAGAAAGTGGCTTTTTGTGTGGGCATATAATGATAGGACAAAGCAGCACAGTTCTAAACTAAAAGAGGAGAAAATTAGATTAGAAGTTAGGAAGAAATTCTTTACCAAGAGGGTAGCAAGACACTGAAATGAGTTCCCCAGAGAAGCTGTGGATGCTCCATGCCTCTAAGTGTTGTATGGAGCTCTTAAGCAACCCGATCTCAGGAAAGGTGTCCCTGCCCATGGCTGGAACCAGGCTTGGAACCAGGTGGTTTTTAAGGTGCCTTCTAATTTAAGCCATTCTTAATAAGCCATATGATTCTGTGATATTATTCTATGACTTAGATATCATAAAAGACAAGTAGAGTATCTAATATCCTAACATGTGTCTGATACTGACTAATATGATCTGTTTCAAATCAAGCAAAATAAGCATTTAATACAAAACTGGAATTGTAGGTCAAGAGATTTAACTCCCTCTGTTACTTGTTATTGCAGATCTTGGGCTAGGAGACATTTATACCCTTGATGCTCCTGTCCTCATTTAAGGTTCCTGTCCTTCTCCAGGATCTGAAGCACAGCAGCTTCTTCTGCATAATGCAATAGCACTGAGTACATCAGGTCTTCTCAGCTCATGAACTTTTTTAATAAACAATCATGCAGAGCACAGCTACAAACAAATATTTTTGTCAAACTGACATGTGGCATTTCATCTTGAGAATCTCAGGCATTGTCAACTTTTGATGTCAACTTTATTCTGAAACATTGCAGTTGAGTCACTTTTTTCAAACTATTATTAATACAAATTGTCTACATTGAAAACAACATTAATAATGTGGGCAGTAATGTAATAAAAATATCAGAGCAAACAACTGCATGATTGAAAACTGGCTGTGATGAATTATGGACTCATGAGACACAATTTTTCTAACCCTTCTCGACGGTCAAATATAATATTATCCCCAGTAAAAACCTGAAGGAGAAAGAAAAGGATCAGCAGCCTGGTTAGATCCAAAAGTGCAGAAATACCTATGTATTTCATTTTTTGTACTCTTGGAAGTGAAGCACTCAAATACACATGATGAGCAGCTGCTGCCTCTTTGAGTCTCTATCTCACAGCACCGATGTGTGAATTGAAGTCACTAGCGACGTACTCAGGTAAAAGACTGATTAAAGATGTCTCCATGAGCACCTGCATCCCCCTCATTGTTTGGAGCTGCACAGGTTCAGTAGGTCTTATCTCTATACATATCACTAAAATGGGCTGGCTTGGATGCAAACACCCAGATGAACTCTGTTACCTCAGAGCTGCAAAGTCAAAGAAGCACTGACCATTGATGATGCTCAGTGATGTGACTGTTACATGGGAGTCATTTATAATTCATGGTTTGAATCTGACCAAGCCAGCTCTGAACTCCAGGACTGTGCCACTGGAGGAACTTCAGCCAATCAAGAGAAACAAACAGAGCTTTGCTGTTGATTTCAACATAAGGATTGTCTCAGTCTCTTTTTTGGGCTATAAACTAGATTGTTTCCGGGCATGAAAGTGCCTACAGTCTCTGAAAAGCCACACAGGAGTTAATTCAGCCAAGTCCTCAGTTTCTGTAAGGTTAGAAAAATAATAAGTGTTTTTCTGCGTTTCCATTATTTGTCATGAAAAATTAAGCCACCTGGAATAATTAACTCACAAAGGCTGACTGTGTAAGTGCTGGCAGGCAAAACATGTTGAGCTAGGAAAACTTCCATAGCAAACTTCATATTTGAAGATTATGAAGAATATTTGAAGAGAAGTTTTTCAGTAGATTTGTATAAAGACAAACAGAAAAGAAGACAGCAGTCACAGAAATGTACAATCAGAAATATTTGTAGTAAAGATGACATGCACTCTACATGGAAAAAGCCATTGACATTTTAATTTACGAACAATTTATATTTTCCTCTTTTTTTCAGTAGATTGTTCCCTCTTTTCAGAGAGAAAAATGCTAAATCTAGTTTTTCTTTCCATCCTCGCCCCTAATCCATTATTTTTCCTTTGAGTGATCTGATACCTTTTATTACTGTTGGTTTTTCCTTGGATATGTTGCATTGTTAGCACATGGAAACCTCTGTTTTATCTGGATAGTTGAAGAAAGAAAACCAGGAGAGGTGTGAATAGCAGCAACAGCATGGCAGGGTAAGTGCCAAGGGGCACCAGGCACCAGGGCAGGCTTGAGACCTTCCATGGGATAAAACAAAGTCAAAGAGTTAGGAATCCAGTTAATAGAGGAATTGAAAATGGGAACGTAGTCCTATTGTGCCATGCTTTGTGGTAAAAAAGGTGGTTTGTGTGGACAAAAAAGAAGCTCCAAAACAGGAACCTGAAGGATTTTGGAAAAGGCAGGGAAGGGCGGGGTTCACATATTTAGACAAGAAGACCATCTTCATTTCTGGGACTATCTAATATCAGAATTCTAGCTCTAGTTTATCAGCCAGAGCTTCGTCTACAGACAGCTGCCTCTTGCCAATCCTCCTTTCAAAAGGAAATTCTGGAGGCTGCTATGACAATTTTTATTTTCTCTGCTGGCTTACTAGTCCTTGTGACCCTTCTTGTCCATTATGCTTTTTCTTTCCTTTCCTTTTGCACCATCCTTTCACACCACATCCTCCCATGAGCAGCATGTAGGCATCTCTGGATTATTATTGTATTGTGCCAGCAGCCAGATTCTCATATCTCTTGCAGGTGTTAGTCAGAACATCTCTCTGATGATGAAAGTACACTTTCAAATTTGCCCTTGAAATGTGAAGCAATCAATGTTGGCAGCATTTATTCCTTCCTGTCAAATATTTTTCTCTTTCTAGACTCGATAAACAATTTAAGAATAATCTTTTATGACAGTGGTGCTGCAATCCAATAGGGTCTCCTTTGTTTTCTCATTTGTCTTACATTCGCTCAAATCAAGGGGTAAGAAATCTAATGGATAGCAGAGACAGCATCTGGCTCAATCATCTCATCACTAATTGGTTCTGTGATTAGTTCAGACAAGCAATGGGGAAGGTGGATACAAGTTTTTACCATTTCTAGGTGAGGGCAGCTTCCAGTCCATCTGTTAGGTGAAATATGCACTAATTTATTCAGCTTCTCATTTTCCTGAGTTTGAGGAGTACTTCTCAGTGACAGATTAGGATTTTTCTGGGGTTTATTAAGGTGACAGTAGTCTGATTTTGCATAGTTTCCCTGAATTGTAATGTTGGCTACCTGCAGTACACACCAAACCAGTTTGCCAGGAGGTTAGTCCATGTACCTCCAGTGGCAACACTATCTGGAGGTAACAGGGAGGCTGATAAATAACCATTTAAAGAATTTTAATGTTCATGAGAAGTCCAAGATAAGGTACAGAAAAATTCAGGTTAGTTATTGAAACAATGCAGCACCATAGTCTGAATTTCCCTCAAACATCACTGGACAGACTAACTAAAATACGGAAAAGCCAAGGCATTTTACACACACATCCATTTAATTTTTGGGTCTCCCTGTGAAGAGGAATACACTTACAATGGTACTGTGTGTCATCACTATCTCTCTTTTACATTTTTGGTTGAAAATCAAAGCTTTGGCACCGTCTCTAAGTTCTCATGAATTTAATTCCAATGTTGCTGATGTTATGGCAATTACTTACAAGAAAAAACATATAAAACCTTATTTCTCTGTACACAGTTGGAGCCAAGCAACTTGAAAGGCTTTTGCTTCAAGTCTAATTCAGACAATCCTTAACACAAAAGAGCACAACTAATCCTCTGTTCAGAGCACCATATTTCTGAGCCCAGGTTTACTTCCTGCTTTTCTGTCTCTTTCCACCCATACCCCAAAGCAGTACTCAGTGAATCTACTGACTTTCATGGTTGTGATCTGCTTTGAATGTTGTTGTTTACAGAAATTTCTCCCTTTTTATGGCCTAATAGTTTGAATTAAACGACAATACTATTTGTAGGATAAATATTATTAATTACCTATTTAACCACAGAGCTTCATGGTATGATGTACAAATAGATATTGTGAGAACTCTACAAGCTGTTCCCCATAGCTCCACCAAAGCAACATTGGCCCATCTATACAAAACTCCATTTTAGCTTTCTATTTCCTATAAGTTCAAGTCATTAGCAAGCACACTCAATTTGCCAGATGTGCCTGGTTAGTAAAGTGGATAAATTAGTGTTATAAATGTCAAATAGATCTGATGCTCCTTTTTCTGAGGACTACGTCTTCAGGACATTCTCTTCCACAACATTCAAACAACTCATTTTTCTCAGTTTGAAGTGTTTCCAGAAAAGTACAGCATCCAATTCTGACAAGTGCTTAGGAAATTCATTGGGAACAAATAGCTGGGGTAAGGTTAACAAAAGTGAATAAGGCACGTTGCTCTGCAGAAACTTACCTTGCTGAAAAGGAAGAATGGTAAATTCATAAAGGGCACTGCAAGTCCTCTTGGCACAGGGTTTGGTCCACGATTGTCCTAGTCCTTCAATATTTATGTAAATGCATAGGGAAACCCAAGTAGAAGTTTAATGCAGTTAGTGATTTTTGATCTGCCATTCATTTTGAAAGCCCCTTTGGAAGACATGAGTGCAACCAAGGTACCTGATATTTCTCTTCTTCAGAGGACCAAGAGCATAATCTAGTCTGGAAATGCTCCCTAACTTTCAGCAGTAGTATGGCAAATGATGAGGCAGTATAACCTCAGAAGGGATGCTGAAGAACTAAAGTGAATACTATGGAGATAATCCTCAGTAGTTAGACTGTCTGCTGCTAGCCCTAATGCATTTCTCTGTGGTACAGAATACTCTGCTACCCCTCATGAATATGCGTTAAGTGCCATTTTCAGTACATTACAGCATTTTAGACAGCTGCTCACCCTTATTGTTGTGCCTATTGCTTTCCTTTCCACTGCCTACCCTGAAAAGTAAAATACAGTCTTCTGAGGTACAGCAGTCCTTCAAAAAGTACTAATTGTTGGACCTGGTACGTGCTCTTATTCTCGTCACTTCCTCATTGTTTTTGAACCTGATCTATAATCCTTCTTAAATGGGTCCCTTTATGCTATAATTTGGAGCAGTTCCACTTGATAATTTATGCTATCGTCACTAGTTAACATGATCCCTAATCTCAGTGGCTTTTATCGAGCTTTTATCAGAGGTACTGCCTTGAGTTGTTTGTATTAATAATAGCTAAGAGCACTGACTGGAGCAGCAGTGTGTGCTGCCTCCATGCCCAGCAGCTCCAGGGGCTGACCTTCCTTCACATATGAAGCAGTGACTAATGAAAAAGCGCCTCCGCCTTTTCTTGTTCTCAGGTTCACACATCCTTGAACATATACTAGTTTAAAGTTTGTTTGACATCTTAGATCAGCTGAAGGTTGTAAGTAATTTAAAGTCATTCGTCTAAGTCAGCACCTAAAATGAAAGCAGTAATGGTTTATTCCATAGGGAGTTACTGGTGAGCAGCTAAAAGTGTGTAACAGTCCATTGCACAGTGCAAAGCCGAGCTCTGTAGAAAGTAGATGAAAACCTATACAGAGTTTAAAGGGCATCAGCAATTATTCATTTTACCCCAGACAGTCAGTACAGGGGCCACTTGTCTTTTTATCAACAGTATCTGATAACATGAAGAAATTAATAATTTACAGAGGGCAGGCAGTACTTTTCCATTAGAAGCTATGTGGAAAGGAAGAAAGAACTGCTGGCACAGGCCAGAATGCTCCCCACAAGGTCATTCTGCCCCTGTGCTGCAAATGTGTTTCTTTTTAACCCTTTCGTAATCAAGAAAAAATACAGCTCCAAATTGCATTCATATTTGCCTTTACTGAGTGCAGAAAATAACCCGCAATCATGGATATACAGATATTAAAGGACTTCCCACCTTTGTTATCCTCTGGTCTTGCAAGCTGTGTAGTCTTGGATCTAGAAATTCCTTGGGTGGGAGATGTCACAAGGATCCTGGCTGCTTTGGGGACAAGCTGAAGGTCTTATTCAGTCCCACTGTCACTGTGGAGCTGACATAGCAAAACTCAACAGTTCACTCGGTGGCCAAAAGAACAATGAAACATGTTTTCACCCCAGGTGTTTGCCCACTAGTCTTGCCTTCCCACTCCATTCCTTCATTCCCCTTGAGGCATGCCCTGCTGCAGGGACATCTGTGGGTGGCTGTCAGCAGCTGCCTGTGTGCCCCCTGCCTGTCCCATGCACACACATAAACACTGGCACTGCCAAACAGGATGGAGCATCAGCACCCCCAGCCTGCCTTTTCCTTGGTACCAGGCTGGATCTCTCCCCGCAGCTCAGGCACAGCCTCTTGGGTAACATCCAGGGTTGCCATTAGCTCTGTGGCTTTCCTGTTCAGATGACAGTTTCTGAGAGAGTGAAGGGCTGATGAGCAGATCCACAGCACAAGAACAGCAGTTTGGTATATTATCCAAGGAAGCCAGGCTAAAACATTATAAAAGCTTATCCAGGCCATATGCTAATGTAACATTAGGGTTATATACTGGAAAGAGCAGGACATCATGATTCCTACAGAAACAATGTCCTCTGCTACATGCCCAGCACAGATTTTGGTTAAATCTGTTAAATCTGTAGTTTATCACAGCTCCAGAAATGTTGTTAAGAAGAATCCACAAAATATAATGGATGTACAACAGCAGGATTGCCATGCATGGTCTTTATGAATTTGTTTCTTTATTTTGTTTAGCCATGTTTAAACCATGTGCATTTCCAGAAGAATTTTTACTGGAAATATTTCAAACACCAGTATGAGAGCAACATAAGACAGCATGGAAAGTGTGTGCTGGAATACTAAAACAAGAAGGACAGAATTTAATCAGGCTTAGTTAAAAACTTTCACTGATGCCACGGGAGCATTCTCAAAAGTGCAGTCATTTATAGTTTTATGATTGGCCAATCAAGGTTGGAATTTTTTACGCTTAGTTATTGAAATGTATTTTCATGATTCATGGAACTCTCTTTATGTGTCAGTTTTTCTCCCCTGATGATATATCAGGTTTCCTTGTAGGCTCCTATTCATCTTCTATTTTCACTCTGTGGATAAAGTGGGAAAATTATGAAAGTGCCCAGCACTCCTTTAAAGTTGAGGCTGAAATGAAATTTCCACTTAAAGGAGGGATCCAGTCACTTTTCTATGCACAAAATATACTCCATTGTTCTTAAAATTACAGTACTTACAGAGCACGCAATAGATTTTCTGAGAATTTACAAGTAAATCCATTACTTAGTTTGAGTTAGAGTTAATTGAAAATAGGTACTTTTACACCTTCTGTCAGACTTTTATTTATCCCTAATGGCTTCTGTTAAAAAATACAGACTCTTCATTATTCATATATCATCAGAATTATTTGATGTCTTTCCATAGGACATTTTCAAAGTAATTATTTTAGGAATTATACCCTTTTCCCCTGTTATTCATCAGAGCTATGAGTTTCTAATTTATCAGTGAGAGAAAGGAAAAATGTTGCTTAGGGGGATTCTCAGGAGTTCTCTCCTTGGCTACCCGTGGACATTGCTCTTGCTCTGACAGTCCTCAGGGGACAGAAAAAAATAATCAGTTTGAGTCAATGGCAGCTTAAAACCTTAATGCCATAATCATATTGTTATTACACAGTGTCACACCAGGACTAAGGTTGCCCAAACAGACAAACATTGTTTAGTGAGTTAATATTACTGCATTTCTCTGAATTTGAGGGTAGTCCTAAGTTTCTGGGATGTATAATGTTTGTTTGGGAGATAACTCTACCTCCACTATCTTATTTCACCCTATCTGTAAGTGTTTATTCTTTTATTACTGCAGGGTCTAGGAATTCGCATGTCCCCAAAGCCTTGTACTAAACGCTACACAAACAGAGAACAAAAGCCTCTCCCACCCCGATAAGTTTGCACTTTAATTGCAGAAGATGAAATAAAGAATAGAAAACCAAAGGGAAATGTGCAAAAAAGATAAGATATTTTTGGCCAGGATAATAAGCAGTGACCTCAGTCTACTCCAGGCTAGACCAGTGAGAAATAATATAAGCCTTGCAGAAGAAGAGCAACCTTTTAAGAAAGGATCTGTTAGTCTGAGGATTTCACTATGCAAATACCCTGGCATAAGGGGCAAAAGGGGAGAAAATACATGTGAGTTGGTTAAGAAATATATGGAAGGTGTAGGGAACTGGATAGCTGGAGACAGGTAGCAATATGCTGATGCAATTAAAAGCGCCAAAAGAGGCACAAGTGATGGGAGGAGGTCAGATGAGACAAGTGACTTGCTTTCACCCCACAGGAAAAGAGCTAGAAGGGGAGTGGCTGAGTTAGCAGTAAAGAAAATTAATAATCTTTGCTTCACTTTTCTGAACTGATGTGAAAACAAGAGAAGTAAACATCTTACAGCAAGCTAGATGTAAATATTTAAAATGTGGAAAGAAGGTCTATCCCAGTTGATGCACAGTTTTCATATTTTAATGGCAATTTCCAGTTTCTGACAAACACCTAAAGGAAGATGGATTTATTTGGCTAGTGTACTTCAACAGGGTAATTTAGATCTGTATGCATAAAACAACTAACCCAATGCAGTGTCTGTTTCCATGACCACAAAATTGTAGCAAAATTCTGCTCTGTTAGTCAAGGGATTGAGGCTTGGTGAAAACTCTGCAGATCTGGTTGGTATAGACAGGGAAAATTATGGAAATGGAAAAAAAAAAGGTTTTATGGTTATCAGCTTGCATCCTGAGTAATGGTAGGGCTGTAGGGAGTAAATTAATCTTATAAAGAGTGGGTAAGGCTGCATGTGAAGGTAGGTTTGCTTCACGTGCCTAAGATAGAAAAATGGAGGGAATGACAAAACAGTAAAGAAAATGGAAAGAGGCTTGGATTGTAATCCTGTTTGAATGGAAATACTACAGGTTAAGCAATAAGAAAGGGCGGGCAAAAACATGTATTTTTTTTTCCCTTAATAGAAAATACTAAGGTTGTGTCACAATGAATATGGATTTAAAGTCAACTTAATTGTGCTGCCAACAAAATGTATTTCACCACCATGATCCAGACCTTGCTCATTCTCACATTTAAATCCTGTTCATGGGTATAAAAACGAAAATTTTTCACCATGAGGCCACATGAGCATAGCATAGCAATAGGCATAGCACATACATTGAAAGTCACCAGAGTCATCAGCTCTGTCACAGCACTGGGCTTTTCTCCTCAAACAGCTTCTCATTCAAACAGCCTCACTGGCACCAGGGTCTCCTGATGCATGACAAACCAAAAAGGGAAGGCGTTGGAACAAATATCTGTGGTCAAAGATAGCTCTGCCATTCAGTCAACTAAGAAAAGAGATCTGTCTTTGCTTCTCACCCAGGCATCCTTTCCAAGGAAAAATTTGGAGATGATTTTCCTTCCAATCTGAATTTCTTTGGGTTTCTTGGAATTGCAGGTCTTCCCACAGAACACAAATTGCAAATTTCAAAGCATCTGTATTTAAACTCAGTCAAGAGTATAATGCAAACGACTTTTTTTCAGCAAAAAAGGAATGATAGAAAATTAAAATGCACACAGTCAGTGATTGGTAAAATAGTAGATCATCACATAAATTTGCATTAATTGCACAAAAGCTGAAAGTACTTCATTAAATACTCTCATAATACAATAACCTCTTTAGAAAATTATTTCTGGTATAAGCATGTAAATAATTACATACTCTGTGTCCCATGTAGTTTTATCTGCCCAAGCAAGGGGGAACAGAATGTTACAGCTCAAGAGCATGCTGATTTTTGAGCAATTGATTAAAAAGAACAAGCATTTTAATGATGTTCATCAAAAGTGCTGTACGTATATGAATTGTATATTCAAGTATCTGAGAATTTGAATTCCTAAGCTCAGTTCAGTAAGGAAAAATCAAGTGTATAAATGATGTATTGTTAGGAATCAATGCTGAAGATAAGGATTTGAGAGTAAATCTGATTAATTTCAATGTAAATGAGCAATGTGATACTGAATGTAATTATAAGGATGTAACTAGTCCATGCAGGTCCCCGTTGCAATGCTTATGGTGAAAACTGTATTTTTAATGAAAGAGTTTATTCATGGTGGTATTTAAAATCAGTCTGTCCTTAGGAATTTTTATTTCCACAGTATTTGGACATTTTACAATAATGAATACTGCTACCCTTGTAACTCTAGTCTGGCATTAGACAATTTCCCTTTTTGCAAAATGTTGGGATTCCAAAGTTCTTCTATTCCAGATTAGGAAGAAAAGTCTCCAATTCATGAAAAATCAGGTAGAATTTCTTTGGAATGGCCCATAGGTTGCTGTGAATACCTCAGGAGCCCTGAGAATATTCTTTTTTTTCTTTGCCTGGAATTTCTGTATCCTGTAAAAGGATGACAGGTAGGCCACAGCTGAAGTGAGGCTCCACAGCATTCTCCAGGAGAAACCGGCTGCCCATGGCTTGCATGGATTTACTCTTTGCTGTGTAGAAAACAGGCTGGATGTCCAGGCCCAGAGTGGTGGTGGGTGGAGTTGCATCCACCAGTGGTGTCCCCAGGGCTCAGTACTTGGACCAGTCCTTTTTAATACCTTTATCAGTGACCTGAACAAAGGGATTGAGTGGACCCTCTGTCAGTTTGTAGATGACACCAAGTTGGTATAAGTGTCAAAATGCTGGAGGGAAAAAGGCTCTGCAGAGCGATCTGAACAAGCTGGATCAATGGGCTGAAATCAGTTCTGTGAGATTCAACAAGTGCAAGTGCCAGGTCATCTCCTTGGACCGCAGAATCACAGAATCACAGAACCACAAATAAGCTGAGTTGGAAGGGACCCACAGGGATCAATGAGTCCAACTCCTGGCCCTGCACAGCACCATCCCCAAGAGTCACACCATGTGCATGAGAGCATTGTCCAAAAGCTTCTTGAACTCTGTCAGGCTTGGGGCTGTGACCACTTCCCTGGGGAGCCTGTGACAGGGCCCATCCACCTTCTGGGTGAAGAACCCTATTCTAATATCTAAACCTACCCCGGCACAACTTCAGGCCATTCCCTTGGGCAACACTGCAGGCTGAGGCAGAGTGGCTGGAAAGCTGCCCAGTGGAAAAGGACCTGGGGTTGCTGTTTGACAGTGACTGAACATAAGCCAGCTGTGCCCTGGTGGCCAAGAAGGCCAATGGCACCTGGCCTGTACCAGCAATAGTGTGGCCAGCAGGACTAGGACAGTGACTGTTCCCCTATATTTGGCACTGGTGATGCCACACCCTGAATCCTGTGTTCAGTTTTGGGCCCCTCACAACAAGGAAGACTTTGAGGTGCTGGAGAAAGTCCAGAGAAGGGAATGGAGCTGGGGAAGGGTCTGGAGCACAAGTCCTGAGAGGAGCAGCTGAGAGAGCTGGGGGTGTTTAGCCTGCACAAAAGGAGGCTGGGAAGAGATCTTATCACCATCTACAACTCCCTGAAAGGGGGTAGTAGCCAGGTGGGGGCCTGTCTCTTCTCCCAGACAAGTGGTAGGATGAGAAGAAATTGCCTCAAGTTCTGCCAGGAGAGATTTAGGTTGGATATGAGCAAAAATATCTTCCAAAATTGTTTTCAAGCTCTGGAACAGGCTGCCATGGGGAGTTGTCATCCTTGAAGGTATTTAAAGGACATGTAGGTGGTGTAGATGGGGCACTCAGGGACATGGTTTAATGCTGGACTTGTCAGTGTTACATTTACAGTTGGAGTTGATAATCTTAAAGGTCTTTTCTAACCTAAATTATTCTATGATTTTTTTGGTTTATTTTAGCAATACTCTCTGGATCTCTTTGACAAAATGTTTGGTAAAAGGATTTAATTCTTAATGCAATGAAGACATGGACAGATTCCTGGGAAAAGTTTCATATTTTTTCAGTATTATGCAAAGAATTCAATTTAACTATTTTAAATATCACAACTCAGAGATGGGAGTTTGCCATTCCCCCAGATTTTAGATTAAATTTGGGAGTGAGTAGCAATTATAAATTTCATCCAAGAATCCAGAGATTAAGGGCACTTTCCCAGATCCTGACCATGGATCTTCCCAACTTCGCTGTCCTGTTAATATGAGGGGAAAATCTATAGCTTCCCATGTGATGTGTATTGCAATAGTAAATTTTTTTGAGACAATTCAGAAGGAAAGTCACCTTCCCAAATGTAAATGGAAAACCTGCTTTGGCTTCCAATTGACAGGTTCTTCTAGTTTTCACTTCTGATTTTGTTTCACCTGACTACAGGAAGGAGCCATTATTCACAGGATGCTTGTGAACATCTATTTTAAGACAGCAATGGACAGGGTGCACTATCTCGGGTTAAACGCCGTTGGTCAAAGAAGTTTGCTTTCAGAACAGCACTTTCAGGCAACACCTGAATGCTTTCCATCCAGAAGGATCAGCAGTGTGTGGGAAGCAATCTGGAATCTGAGTGCCTTGGAAGGAGAAGGCATAAGAGTATACGTATTTAAAGTTCCATACATACTGCAACTACAGTAGTAAACACCCACTATGTCTACAGTATAATTGCTGTTTTCAATCATAAATGCCATTTCCTTTGTGAATCTATGATGAAATTATACATTAGTTAGGTAAAAGTGCCCTGCTCTGTTTAGTGATAGCCAATTAGCAACCAAGAGATGCACTTCAGGCCCAATTTCCTCCTTAAAGTGAATGAATGAAATGTCAGTGTGCATCATTCAACTGTTTGTCACTTCTGCGGAGCATTTGTTTACTCATTTCCTACTTGTAAAAGATTTTTCCTTTCTTTTAGTAGTGCTGGCCCCAACACTTCACTAATAAATGAAGTCTTTGGGCTCGTATTTTTTGTTAGGTCTAATGAAAAAGATCCAATTCTGTTAGATCTTTTCTCTCCCTCTTCTACTTAACTCAGCTGAATTACAACTTAACAGCTGACTCTGCAGGCCCATGCAAATCAAAATGAAATCTTAAAAATGCAGATGAAGTCATCAGAGTGCTAATTAATCATTTGACTGCAGCCTCACCACTCCAGATCTTCACTGTAATGTAAAACAGGGAGGAGGAAGTATTTTAGGCTCATATTCCACCTGGTCTTCCCAGAAGAGTGAGCATGAAGCATTCTTTTTGTGCCTGGACAGGAACTGTGCCACTTCCAGGTAAGCAGCTCAAAGGCTCTGTCTCCAGGATGAAGATAGCTGCCTGAAGCTCCAGGCTCACGGATGTGCATCAGCAGTGATAACTGGCAGAGAGAGGTACAATTGCTTTCATGTCTCCGTCAGCAACAAGAGCAAGGGTACAGAGATCATCATGCACCAAACTGTCCACACGGCCTCCATTCCCAGCAGAAGAGGACACTCCTCGGAGAGAGATGGTAGTTTTCTCTTTCCAAGGGTTATCCATGCTCGTACAAACTTTGCATTCTGGCATCTTACGTGAAGAAATATTCTGCATCCTTGAGGCAAATTTTCCTTGAACCGTCATAACCTCAGCTGCCACGACCTCTTCACCATCATGAATGGGGGCTGCTATCATCTTTAGTACTTTTGCAGTTATTCCCTTTTTTCATGAATGAAAAGTTTAATACCTCTTTGGCAAACAGTTGTGCTGCATCCTTTAAATGAATGATGCTGGGATTTCTTTTGTCATCACGACACTTTGGGGAAAGAATAACTCTTGTTTAGAGGTGAGAAGCACTGACAACTGGGATTCCATTCTTTACCAACCTCCTTCTCCTCCTCAGCCATGAGCAGAACATTTTCTTAGCTTGATTGCCATTGCTATAGCTTTTTTTACGTTTTTTTTGGAAGACATGGGTTTTTTCATTTTAAAGCTGTCTTAATTGCTAGATAACCATCATCCCATCCTTGTATCCAGCAATAAAAACAGTAGCAAAGTTTTTAAGGAAGTTAATAAAGACACTTTCAAAATTTTTATAATTTACTGATTCTGATGTTATTGTGACTGTATTGTTAATGCTTAAATGATTTGCATAGAAAATGTACCTAATTGACTTATTAACCTGTATCAGTGGTTGTATGATGGTGACAAAACTGTACCCTCATCATGAAAAATTCATGTGGTCTGTTAGAAAATCTTTATTGTTCAACAAATTAGAAGATTTACCCAAATATATCCATTGTATTGAACTGTACATTGCCAGCTCTTTTTGCTTACTCATAAATTTTGCAACACTTGTTTTCTCAAGCTTTTAATTCCTGAGTGATTTTATTTCTTCAGAATCTGAAATGTTTATGTCTGCAAAAATATTTTTCTAACCCTCATGATTGGAAAGGAAAGCACGAAAGCAAAAACAGTAGAACCTCAAAAAACAGAGATTCAAAAACTTTTTATTTTTTTAAATGGTGAGAGATACAGGTAGAACTAAAATTTGAGCAGGTTGCACCACATTATTTATAAAAAGCAAAGAATTAATCCTTTTAAGTGAAAATCCATTTGCTCTTAATGGCACATCTGTAATTAAGTTCTTCTGAGACAGCTGTACATCTAGACTTTGACCATTTCATGTAAGTCTGGGAATATAAGGAAATCTTAAAGATGTTACAAAACAGACAGAGAGCAAAAACAGTTAGAGAGCCCTTTAAATTATGGAGCTATAAACAGATGTAGGTATAAATGCCCATTTTCAGGGCTGCAAAAGAAATTTTTATTGAAGTCAAGCAAAAAGGAAAGAGAAAAAACAAAGGACAAATTCCAATGAAAGCACTTGTCAGATCGGCTATATTAATTAACCATAAAAATGCAGATTATGGATACTTTAGATAGCATTAAATCCTCCTCACACAAAACTGGTGCCCACAAAAACCTTATTCAGCAATATGGAAGAGAATTTTCTTCCTATCTAGATAAAAATTTCATGCTTTTCCAGACAGCTCAGATTGTGGACTACTGTGTATATATCCCTGTGTGATTTTTCTAACTTGGCTTTTCTGAATGTACAACATTTGGAACTCAATATACACATACAGCAAGCACTCACACAATACATTCCAGATCAATATTTCATGTTTACAAAATGATTTTTCTTCAGCAGAGTGACACTTTATCTCCTCTAGTCCTTCTTCCTCCCTGTCAAAACCCTACCACAGAAAAGTAATTTTCAAATTAAGAAGTCATTTCTTTCTCCTCTTAGATACAGTAATAGTTTTCTAGTTGCAATGTGGCATGACTCAGTATGCAATGAACCAAGCAAACTTGTGCCTCTCACTTTGCTGTTGTGCAGTGGGCCAATTCTGCCAAGAGCACTGTGGTTTCCTCATCTTAAGGGTTGAACTTTTGCTCAACCCTGAGGGAAAAATGCAAGGAAAAGGTAATGGGCTCTGAGGTCTTTCCTAGCTTAGAACAAATACTCCTCCAGGCAGCAAAGGAAATAAACTAAAAGGCTCTGGTAGTAGCAAAAGAATTAGCTTCCTTCCATTTCTTTGCAGGATTGACTACAAAATCTTTATACGCAGCTGAGATCAAAACTTATCCTGGTAGAAACACACCCTACAAATTCAGGAGAGATTCTGCCACACACTTGGATGCAGAAATTTACAAAGATTGTGTGATGAGGTGTGTCACATCTTACTGTCCAGAGGTTGGAGCACGTGGATGTGGTCCCCCAGGTGCACCTAAGAGTAACCCAAAACAGACTGTGGTCACTGATGGGGAACTGGGGGAATTACAGGGCCAGGCTGTGCCTCAAAGAGATGGATGGAAAAGTCAGTTAAATACTTACTCTTCCTTTAGTACCTTCTGAACACTGTGGAGGAACATACACTGAACATTCTGGTTTTGGTGCACCAGAAAGAAAGGGGTTTTCCTACAGGAATAATCAACAGAACACAAAAGGATATGATTAATTTTGTATGAGGATATATAAATTTTTATTGTTTTTCTTGATCTTAAGAATGAATGAGGATCTGAAAAACCATGGACAGTTTCTCAAGCATGAATGATTATCCCAGGCACCACGCTGCAAGTCTTTAGATGCAGATGCACTCAACCAGGCTTTTTCAAGCAGTGGCTCTAATGATATTTCCATAATGGCTCTAATTTTTGAGCCTGGCTGCTCATCTACAACATTTTACACAGATTTGCAATTGTGAATTAAAGAATGCAATACAAAGCTGATACAAAATTGGGTCACAATAATGCTCTTTCTTTGCCCAAGACTTCTGTCAGAGCATTTTGCTGCAGAATGCAGTTTTAAGGCAAAAACTATGTCTGAATTTTAGTGCTTGCGTTTCAGTCACATGACAGAGAAAGCCTCCAGCTGTAAGCAAACTTTTAAAATAACTAATTCCCATTCTTTTGTTCTCTCCTCAAAGTTGTAACACTTTCTAGCTTCAAGTTTTCAAGGAAAACTTTCCAGAGGAAAGTTCTTTAATCATAAATTTAAGCACCACCTGTCTCACACAGAGCTAAACATTGGAAACCATCCATGAAACCTGATTCTGTGAAAATTATGTTAGTTTCAAATGTGGCTTCCAGAACAGATATAAATGAGATGCACGCAGAAGGAGGAATAGGAGCTTGCCAAGAAGTTGCAGTTTAACACAACCCATGAACAGGCCAATGTGAGATAGTCACAAGTTTTCGTCGTTTATTTGTTTACCTGCACTCCTGATTCTGTCACCCCTAGTGTCACTAAGTTTATATATTGAAGAGGGTTACGCATTTTTATTTCATGTTAGGATACTTGGAAATAATCTAATAACCCAGAAAATAAGTAATGTCACTGTAGGGAACTGAATTCTGAATACTTCAGAAGAGTCAGAATACGTGAATGTTTCTTTTAATGAAAGCACAGTATTCTAAAGCCTGAAAAATTATACTAACTAGGGAAAAAAATAAAAGTCATTCTTCCAATTCTCATGGCAGAAGAAATTCTAGACATAAAAGCTAAGGAAAATAAAAATAATTTAGGTATTTTTAATTATTCCCACATACTTTTTTAAAAATATGACTTATTTAATACCATTTGAAGCAGGCCCATTAAACCTAACACACTGAACATTATGTGATCTGAATAAAATTGTGTCTACAGAGCTAGCCTCTCTAATGCAAAGTCATATGGAAAAAATATAATAAACTACATCATTAATTCACTGCATCATCACTTCTCAGTGGCTCAACATTTCCTGAGTGCTATAAATTTTTGTTGCTTGTTTTATCTATCTCAACTGATCTTATTGGCATAAAAAACTACTAGGGTAGCCTAAGATTTTTGGAAGCTTTCATATAACTATAAAAAGTTCCTCACAAGTCACAAGTAATCAGTTTGTCTGTTTAAAAATGATAAAAATCTGTACTCAGATCAGATGCAAACCTTCCTTTCAGATATTTTCTATTTGCTCTTCAAATGTACCTGGATAGTAGAACTATGTATATGTCTGTTTCTCAGACACAGTGAAGGTGCAGTGTTATTTGGATTGGAAATATGGTGGGGTTTACTCAGAACTACTCTTTGGTAGGTCAGTCCCCAGCCTGTACTGCTACTTGGGGTTATCCCTCCCCAGGTGCAAGACCCTACACTTGTCCTTGCTGAACCTCATTTCGTTTACCTCTGCCTAAATCTCCAGCTTATCAAGGTCCCACTGAATGGCAGCACAGCATTCAGGTGTTTCAGCCACTCCCCCAGGTTTGTATCACCAGAAAACTTGCTGAGGTACATTCTATCTCATTTTTTAGGTCATTGACAAACAAATTGAATAAGTCTGGACTTACTGTCGGTCCCCAGACAATGGCACAGACTACAGGCCTTCTACTCCAGTGGTCACCACCCTCTGAGCTCTGTCATTCAGTCAGCTCTTGATCCACCTTGTTGTGCATTTGTCTAATCTACATCTCCTGAGCTTACCCACAAGGATACCATGGGAGACAGTGCAAAACTCTTGTGAAGTCAAGGCAGACAAATCCACTGCTCTCTCCTGGTGGATCCACCCTGCCATGTCATCACAGAAGGCTGTCAGATTGGTTAAGCTTGACTTCCCCTTGATGAGTCCACGCTGACTATTCCTGGTGACCTTCTTTTCTTTTATATTCTTGGTGATATCCTCCAGAACTACCTTTTCCATAATCATTGCAGGGATGAAGATGAAGCGGACTAGCTGATAGTTTTCTGGGTTCTCCTTCTTGCCCTTTTTGAAGATAGAAGTAACATTGGCATTCCTCCAGTCATCAGGCACCTCTTCCCTTCTGCATAATTTTTCAAAGATTATGGAGAGCAGCAGAACAACATCATCTGCCAGCTCCCTCAGGAGTCATGGGTGTATTCCATCAGAGCCCATGGATTTATGGGTGTTAAGTCAGCCTATCTGATGACTCATACAACCCCTAAAATACTGATTCTTCTTTTTCCTAAAAAAGGATAGCTCTAAGACCATCACCTAATTATGATAGTTGACATAAAATGAGAGGAGGACAAGAAATGTCCTCTAATGTCCTCCCATTAAAGCCCTTCCACATTCATGGAATAATACTCATCGGGAAGGAAAAGGAGACCAGGTGTGATTATTAATGTACTTAGATTGTACAGAGGCCTCCCAGTGGCACAGAGAACCCAGATTCCAGTCCCTGCTCCTCCTCTGCAATTTTCCTCCTATGCAATTTTACAGTTATCATTCAATGTCATTGAAAAACTGACCTCTGTCTGATACCACAGGCCTCTCTCTCTGTATAGATGCATCACACTGTTACGGGAGTATTGGAAATACTGTCCTAGCAGTTCTCCAGATAGATGTGTGCTGGGACACACCTGAATACCAAAGATCAAATAACCCTGGACAGTGATAATTTATTACTTTTAGTTTGGCTGATGAGTGTGAGGAGATGTGATAGGTAAAAGTGACTGTATCTGTTACAATAATTTTCTGACACGCAAGTTTTCCTCTGTCCTTGAGGCTGTAGAAGATGAGTAACATGGTATCAGAGGGGGCTTTTTTCAGGGTTTTTTATTGCCATACATTTTTAGAGACCTTGAGCAGCTGTACTTCAAATGTCCAAGATGAAGGAAGGTGGAGGGAATGCTGTGAACCTGGTGGCAGACAACTGTCAAAGCATGTTCAGCGAAAATGTAAGTGATGAGCAATGAGGGTCCTTTCTGAACTAATCTGGCCCACTTTTTCTTCTCTCCTGCTGACAAGACAAGCATCAGAACTTTCATCAAGCCTGCCTACACTCAGGGAACATCAGCAGGAAATTTAGCAAATAATTAGCAATCAGAGTTTACTTGTGAAGAATCGAGTTGCAGGAATTCTTTTTTCCATCTCAAGGTAGCGGGTTGATAATGAGGACTTCCAGTCTGACATAAATCCTTGTTTTCTCATTGCCTCTTTTTCTGTTAGTCTGAAGATTACAACTTAAAAAAAAAACAAAAAACAACCCACCAAAAAACTCCCCATTCCTATTTCTAGGGTTGATTTTTTTGTCCTTTGATGAGGACACTCAGCATGGTTAGTCTAATTATTTTCTTCCCACTGTCTCTTATTGTCAGCCAAAATGACAAGTTTGCATAGGTAATGGTTTACACAAACTGCTTGCTCTCTCAGCCCTGCCAAGCAAGGGCTTTCGTGGGGCCAGCTCCAAGTGGAGGCTGTATAAGAGATCAAGCACCCACAATTTCCACTAAGTCGTTAGCAAATTACAGGAATATATTTTCTATCAGGACTAGACCCTCTCTGTACAGCTCTGTAAAGCTTAATACATGAAACTCTGCCTAGTGCATCATTCTCTCAACTTCATTAAACACTTAATCACTTTTATCTTGCACACCCGGTCATACCAGGAGAAGGAAAAGATAGCTAAACACGTTTAAAACCACATCAGAATTGTGATGTTGTTGGTAATGGAAGAGCTATCTATCAATCCTGCTTTTCCAGGGAAACTAGGAGGGTGGCAAACTGTCAACAGTATGACTGGTGGTAATCAGCTTAAGGAATAACGAGGGACCTATTTCTACTTGAATCTTCAGTAAGGTTCCCATTCATTTTAGAAGGTCAGGGATTTCCACAAATATGTCCATGCATTTTTCTGCACATTTACTTACATTGCAGGCACATGAATTATAATGCCAAAAGCATAAAAAAGACTACATATATCTATGTTGAACCCTTGTCTCGGAGTTAATGGTCTATTTACAGAGTGAATAACCATGAGTCAGGTTAATTTCCCATACAGCTCAAAGCAATATTTTTTAGGTTTGGCCTAAAGGTACAGAGAAGGTATGGAGAAGGAATAGGGCGGCATTTACTGAGATTGGGAGTGGAGTCATCTGGAACAACTTGGCCTACATGTGGTGTAGAGCTATGTAAAATCTGACTTCCTGAAGATTACAGAGGTCAAAATTGGCAGGAAGTGCACAGGAATTTCTGAAATACATAATTTGTGCTTTTAAACACATTTTGCAGAGTATTACTTATATTGTGACTTCTGAGCTGCCTTTTTTCCATGGTTGTAAATACAAACTTTTGTTAAAAACAGAAGATACCTTTAAATTCAAGGTACACTGTTATTTCACTTAATTCCCACTAGCCTACATTTTAACGATCCAATAAACATCAGAAAAATAAAATCAAAACAGGTTCAAATAAAAACTATAATAACTGTCATTAATATTCAGAAGAAGTTCCATTTTCTTAAAAACTAATACATTCACTGTATTAAATTGATTTCATTTTCTAATTATTACAGATAACAAGTGGGACAGGAAAGGAAATGTTTGCATAGGATGAACAAGCTGACCAGATTTGCATCAGTGGAAGCCATGGTGCACTCCCTGCCTCCTCCAGAAGCACCATTGCCAGCTTTATATTCAGCATTTGCCTTTTCAGGATTATTTGTAATCATACAGTGTCTTTCACCTGAGGGTCTCTAATGGTTTAAAAACAATTTAATCTGTCACTGCTCACACACTGCTGGAAGGCTTGTTCCCCACTCTGATCACCCCAGCTGCCAGCCTGCAATCCATCTCTTGGTAGACTTTCAAGCTGGAGCTGTCATTCCCAGGCACAGGAGGTGCTCCCTGAACACAACCCTAAAGCTCCTTCACCGATCTCCCTCAAGCTCTCTTGGAAAAGCACCTTTGCCATGATGTCAGTAACACTAAAATAAACCAGAGATTTGGCAATTGCATCTCTTGCTGTAGTGTTGAGGCTACTGCCTATTAAATCAGCCAGCAACACACTTCTGAACCTCCTGTACCCAGTCATTTTGCTCACTTCTCTTCTCCATGGACTATAAGTTGCTTGAGGTGGGCATGATTTTTTTTTTAATCTGACTCTATGAATCATTATGAAGTTTAGGTCCAGGTATGTAACTTCAGACTCCTAGATGCTATGACCTTGCAAATATTCTAGAAATAAGTAACAAATCTCACAAATGTAAATGATCCTTCCAGATGTGAGGAAATGGGAAGCCAAGCTCTTAGTTAACTTACTAAGTACTTAATTACACAGTCTTTGAGGATCCTTGAGCATACCTAATATAGCTGAAGGTGCAATTTGAGTGATAAATTATGGAGTGCACAACAGTAATTTTTAATATTCACAAACCCAGTCTTTTCATGTTCAGAAAACCACCTTCTATACATGCCAGAGAGGTAAATGACCCCTTGGATACATGACAACTTTCACCACAAATCTAATTTATTTTCTAGGCACATAACACTGGAGCAGTGAGGACCAGAAGTACCATCCACTGAAGTGACTGGAAGGAGTCCCATTGAATTTGATAGAATTTAAATCAGGCCTGAAGCCAATTAAGAAAACTGGACATTGCTTGACCAGCACAGCATTTATGCTGCTTTCCAGTGTCTCACCATATTCATTAAATTTTAAATGGAAACACTTTTAAATTGGTGCTGACACTGCTTTAGCACCATAACACTGAAATTTTCACTTACTATTGGCTTTCCATTTCTGTGATATTCCCATTAGGAGTAATGTCTATTATTTGAAAGGGTAATATGGAAAGAAATTACACAGTTTGCATTAACTCTGCTGTTGTGAGCTGGTAAATATCAGCAGATGCCTTAATGAGGCAATAGCATGAATCCTGCATGCAGCTATTTATTCAGCCTATTCATTATTGACTTTTTATGGTTCCTTGCATGTACTTAAAAAGAAGAAAAAAAACATCCAGCACACTTAACTTCTCTTGTTTAGTATCATGCTCTAGCAGGTTTTTGGGCTTCTCCTTTCCTCGACTCACTACTCCTCCATTACTGAAGAAGGCTGTCTTCCTCTTTCTTAATTCATGGTTCAGAGAAGACAGAAGAAATTTTTCATGAAGAGTATGTATCTTCTTAGTCAGGCTGATAGGCACAAGTAGTCAAAATGAGCAGAGGTACTAAAACTAACTTACATCTGTTTGGAAGGTACTAATCTTACAAAAAGACAATTGCTTCTTTCTTGTATCTTTAAATGCCCATATGCAATTATCCACAAGCATCCCAAACTTGATGTCTGCTTGTTAGTAATTAGAGAAAATTAATTTGAAAAGTGCAGGTGGATGTCTCATCACAGCTATAAAAGCTGGCTACACAGCTGACCATGAGAATGAGTAAATTAAATAACAGCCTGAAATAGAGGTCACTGCCTAAGTCAAGAGGTTTTAAGGTGGACTGAAAAACAAGGTAATAATAAATCTGCCTGTAAGATCTGTTTCATTTGTACTTCAGGGGTGATGCCTCATATATTTTGAAAATTAGAAATGCAGAACTTTTAGAAAGTTTGGGGATTTTTATTACATTTTCTCTCTTTTAACGTCTCACGTTTATTGCTATCAATATTGTGTAGGCGAAATACATGAAGACAGCAGGGAAGGAAACCTGTCCTTTGAAGGGTGCTGCAGAATGAAATGTTGTTTTGATCAAAATAGTAGTTTGTTATTTTGGTATGTTTTCTTCCCCACAAAACTGCCAGGACATGTGAATGAAAGTAGACCAAAAAAGGGAGCTGGTGGAAGTGGTTTGCTCAGCACTGCAATTTTTTTGTTATTACAAAAATGTCTCATTCTCTCCTGAACTTAAAACAAGACCTTTCCTTCTGTATTTGATTGACTGGCAGAGAGCAAATGAGTGGTCACAATGCTGATATCAGAATGACCAAGAATCTGAGTATCCAGGCCATCATCTAGGAAATGGATATTGAGGCTTCTATTTTTATTTTAAAACTTGTTCTATAGGAACTGAAATTAAAACCCCTGTTGGTTATAGCTTCAATTTTACATATCTTGTATTTATTTTTCACTTTATTCATTAGCTTGTTTAGAACCTGAAGTCAAGGGGAATTTCAACATTGACTTCAGTGGGAGCAGTGTCAGATCATTAAACCTCAGTACTTTTGAAAGTATGTTTTAAAAGCTTTCCAGAAGGGAGCCATGGGAGAGAAACTAAATGAAGTGGCTTTACCTTACTTCAAAGCTCAGGAAAGGAAAAAAAAAAAAAGAAAAAGAAAGCCTGCTCTTTTTCTTCTTTAAATGCATAATCATGTACAGCCTGAAGGAAATATTTTAGGAACTCAGACAACTGAAATCCTGCTCCGTGATGGTGTTCAGTATGATATCAATGCTGGGTATAATCGATGGCATGCTTACATCAGCTCTGCTACCTGATTAATTAATTTGCTGATATCTGGTGCTCTCCAAATCCGGCTCATTTCTTCCAGTCCAGATCTAAAAATCTTTCCTTTATTTTTTCTTACTTAAATTATTCTTGCTATCTTTAGAATGCACCTTTACTTCTAGCATGATGCTATCTTGCAGAACAATCGTAATATTTTTCCCTTGGTCTTCTGCTTCTCTTGCTTCCTCCTGCACACTACCATCATTATTAATCATCTCCCTTCACCTGGCTTTTGCTCTAATAATAATTTTGTTATCATATGTACTTGAATTGTCCCTGATCATGTCTTATCTCCCATTCCATTTGCATCTTCTGTAGTTTTTTTGCTCTGTATGTAGCAGTTCCAAGCCCACTTGCCTCTATCTCCTGCTTCTACATCTGGAAAGAATCGATGGCTTTATGTAGCCAGAGATTTCAATGCATTGCTCTACCATCTGAACCACACAGCTCTGTAAAGAATATGAAAAGTTATGTTGAAACAACCTTCCTGCAAAGTGGTTTGCATGCCAGAAGCTCAGCAGTGACTTTGATGGAGGAAAACCCAGGAACATCAGCAGGGCTTGAGGGCCTGTTAAGTTTCAGACTGTCCTTTCAGTATTTGGGACCTCCTGGATGAAAGGAATGCCTCTTGCCAGTGTTCACCAGGTTTCTATTGAATGGACTCATTGGTTTCCCATGGCATGCCGAAAGAAAAAAGAAAAGCAAAATCACTTCTGCCTGTTCCCACTCAGCAGTAACACTACTGTGGGCCTGGGAAGTGCAGGCAGACAGCCAGATTTTGAGCTTCATTTCCCTTCTGCCCTCTGATGCAGATTTATTTATGCAAGTGCTTTTTGAAGCAGCAGCCCATCACCTCTAAGTGCTTTCCTGATCACCTGCTGATTTCTCCAGCCTGTCTTTTCTCAACAGTTAGGGCAGCACTAGACTTGCAAGTGATTTAGAAAGAAAGGAAATGCTAATGGAGAAGCAAATATAGATGGGAGGTATTGGGCCTATTTTCTCCCTTCCCAAACTGAAGGTCAGGTATATATTATCAGTCTGAATAACCTTCAGATAGAGAAAACCACTACCTGGGAAAGCAAAATAGTGCCTTTAAAATATCACCTTGACATTACCTCGAAAAATGATGACTAATATGCCTAAAGATGCTTCAGAATTTCTGAGTCATATCTGAAGGAAAAAGTCTTTATTCCTCAGAACTAGCTGAGGGCTGGTCAGCCTGAAAGAATTTACTGCCTATGAGAACAATTTCTACAAATTGTAAGGGTTGGTCTAATAAAACCTTATCTCTTCTTACATACCTTGCCAAACACCTCAAGCAATGGTTACAGAGAGGTGTATGAGTGAATAGAGCTGTGTGCAAAAGGCTTAGAGAGCCTGCAAAATGCTACTTTCTTTATAAAGCTCTGTGGAGATTTGCCATGGGAGACGTTGATAAGAAAAGACCAGCTGTATAAGTGCATCACTGTAATCAGCTATGGCTTAATATTATGGTCATCACTGTTACCCAACTGTTGGATCTGGATGCAAACCAGGAGACTCCCTATTTCTTATTACACTACAAATTTCTCATCAGAAACTCATACTTGCCAGACTGGACACTAGACTGCCATATCTGGGTCTGTGACCCTGCCTCCTGATAAGCTGTATCAGCCAGTTGCTTTGTTTTTCTGTTGAATGCCCACCAGTCCTGTTCATCTTGTGTTTCCTTGGCTGACAAGTACCAGGAGTAACTCCTGCCAGAGGCATGTCTCAGCTGGTTAAAAAGCTGGAATAAAATGAGTTATTAGCATTTATGGAACTTTAAACAAGGCCTTCCTTTGCTTTTCCAGAATCATAACAAAATTTTCCTCCAAGAACACATTTTTCTAGGAGCAATCATGGAGTTTGAGTCGGTCACAGAAAGTAAATGCCACATCAGTGTGACACAACAGCAACAATATTTTGAGGTGATTGATAAGAAAAGCACTTCTCAGAGGTGTTTTTGGCAGGTGCCCGTTAATTCAGTTCTACAGCTGCCACTTTGAGTCATAAACCTGCTAGGAAGAAGGCACCACAAGTAGCCACTTACTCCCTCCTCAGAAACAGGTTCCAGCCTACACTTTGACCAGACTAAGTGTGCATGGCCTGCTTTTACATCCCTCCACTGAGCAGGATTCTCTTACCAGCCTCTTTGGTTTTATTTCTAACATTCAACTTAAGTCTTCTTTGCAGCCAGTTTAGTCAATTTGTTTTCTCTTTGTAATAACTTTTTCAGTTATTCAACGACTTCTACCTTGTCCCACATTTATCCTGCTCTCTCCTACCTCTATAAAAACATATTCTTTTAATGTGTTCACAGGGCATGTTGGTTGTTTATCTGATATTTTTACTGTTCTTTTTTGGGCTGTCTTCAACTGGGGTCTTTTTAATGGACGCATTATTCCAGACAACAATTTCCAAAGACAAATGAAAGAGAATAGATTTCTCTTCTGTCTTCTGTATGACAAACTCACAGTACCAGTCCTAAAATTACAATGTCCAGTATGTAAATGCTGCTTTCCCACACTGTTTTCCCAGTCTGTCTTAAGAAATGTCTTTCAGTCTAATCCTAGAATAAAACAAAATCTTAACTTGTACCCCAGCAAGGCCTATTTTTATGTCTGTTGGGAAACCCCAATTATGTTTTTGTTATGCTTACAGTCTGTGAAGATTACAGTAATTCTCAAAATGCCATGGGAGAAATTCTGTGTTGTAGGATTTTACAAAAAACACTTTCTATTATCATTCTTTGACTTGTTTAACAAAAGAAAAGGGTGATGGACTCTGTCATTTGGGGCAGGACATCTCATCCCATGGTTAAGAAAATCAGTATTATCTTGTAAAATTAATATTGGTATCTCTCAGGACACAGCCATGTCATCAAGAAGGTGAACACCCATGTCTTTAAGGATCAGATATACTAGAAAGCAATGAGTGAGAAAAGATGGTTGTAAGAGACAAGTAAGTAAGACATCTAAAAGCCTGTGGACTTTGCCAACTCTTCTAGTCCTTTGAGAGAAAGTTTCACGAGCAAAGTGTTGCATATCCATCTCTTTTCTACACTGGAAGAGGAAAGTGAAATTTTCTTTTCAGAATCACAGAATGGATAAGGTTTAAGGGACCACAGGTCACCAGTCCAACCTCCCTGCTCAGGCAGGGCCATCCTAGAGTACAAGGCACAGAGCTGCATCTAGGTGCTTCTTGAATATCTCCAGAAAGGGAGACTCCACAACCTTTCTGAGCAACCTGTTCCAGTGTTTAGTCATCAGCACAGTACAGAAATTCTTCATGTTCAGGTGGAACTTCTGTGCATCAGTCTCTGCCCATTGCCTCTTTTCCTATTGCTTGGCAGCACTGAGCAGAGCCTGGTTCCATCCCCCTGGCACCCTCCCTTCAGACACTGACGGAGATTGATGACCTCCCCTCTCAGTTTTGTCTTCTCTAGGCTGAACAGGCCCAGCTCCTTCAGCCTTTTCTCATAAGAGATGCTCATGTCCCTTCATCATCTTCATTATCCACTGCTGGACCTGCTCCAGGAGCTCCATGTCTCTCTTGTACTGAGGAGCCAAGAACTGGACACAGCACTTCAGGTGTGGCCTCAGTAGGGCTGAGCAGAGCACCAGGATCTGCTGGCAATGTTCTCCATCATTCACCGCAGGATACATCGGCCCTCTTGGTTCCAAGGACACACTGCTGGCTCAAGGGCAGCTTGTTGCCCACCAGGACCTCCAGGTCTCTTTCCACAGAGCTGGGCTTTCCAGCAGGTCAGCCCCAGCCTGTGCTGGTGCCTGGGGTCACTCCTCCCTTGGTGCAGGAACCTGCATTTGCCCTTGTTAACTACAGACTTCTTTTCTGCCCACATCTCCAACTTAATCAGGTTCTTCTTAAGCACCACACAGCTCTTGACTGGGTTTATTTACACTCTGACTACTGGTTCAACAAGAAACACTGTATGGACAGCATCCACACAGTTTCAGTCAGAGTACCAAGGGAGCAGTCCTGCTCAAGGACAAGGTTTGTGTTGAAGAGGTCGAGAGAAAGATTAAGACAAAGAAACTATCCTGAGGCTGTTCTTGTGTTACAACCTTTATAACAAAAATCAAACAATCTTATGTTTCCTCAAAGATGAAGAGTAACTGAACACAGGAAAAATACTCTCGGGAAGATGGATGTAACGGCACAAACTGTTACCCGTTTCTATCTTGACCCAGGTGTCAGAATTCTTCCCTGAATCAGTTCCAATGAAGAGACCAGCTTTCCATATCTATCCACTCCAATGCAAGGCTTACAGCTGAAGTAACTTAATTTCTTCCTAAGTGTGACCCCAGGACCTGGTCAGATGCCATTTTCCCTGCTACAGACAAGCCTTTAGAAGTGCTTCATTTTCTCTGTCTGGACAGTCAGTGAAAGTTACTGTTTTATTGAAACTGTAATGAGGATGGAATTGTCTTTGAGAGGCTTTTGTTGAGTAGAAACTATGCATTCCCATTTTCCTTTTACTCTCCAGAAAACTCATTACTGTGGCATTGGCCACAGACCAGAGTGTAATCTCTTTTATCCTAATATTTGTCTCATTAAGGAAACACCCCATCTCTTTGCCATTATTTCTTCTTTTTGGTCTATGCAATTAATACTGAGGTCTTTGCAATGTGTTCCTCAGACCATATTGGAAACCAACAGCCAGGACCACAGCCTTGGACAGAAATCCAGGTCCCACCTTCCACCAGCAGGCCCAAAAGAGTTGTTCATCACTGCTTTCTGCTGTTCAGTCATTTGACTCTGCTTTCTCTGACTTTCTTTCTCAAGCAGCGCTCAGCTCCCTGTACCACGTATTGCCCTGGCCCTGACAAGCCCTACCTCATATGCCTTGAACTTGCTATTGACCCTATACTTTTCAGTTCTATCTTTGTAGAGGGCCATTTTTTTCTACTTAGCTGGTAAGAAATATGCTATAGGCCAAAGACTTACCCTGTACAACCTCTTCATATCTGAACAAGCTTCAGATAGCCTTTGGTGCCAGAAAATTGTCTACCTGATAAAAATACTTGAGGAACAAAAGAAGGAAGCCAGGAGTAGGTGGAATAAAATAAGTAACTCTGAATATTCAAAATTATTTGGGGTACTTTGAACCCCGCTTGGAAAAGACAAGAATTACTTTGTATTCTGAGTAAATAATTAAATTAAATAATTTATTATTTAATATGATCAGCAATCATATTAACTTATAAAAACCAGAAATGTGCTACCCAGAATGTTTTAAAACACATGAAATTTTCCTACCCAAAGGAAGGTATCTAAGTTCCATGCAAGGCAAATTTCACATGAAAAGAAGGTCAGACTAGGACAGAAGTTTACAACTTCAAAGGAAATCACTATTTCACACTGGCAAAAAATCTGTTTTTCCAAGTTCCTTGCAAGCAATTCAAACAGAGTGCATCAAAATATGTTTGATTAAACAGCAAAGAAATGGAGCATTCCTTTCCCAAGGGAGGCTTGAGAATTGGTGTATCCATGGAAGGCAGTGGTTTCTTCCACATTTTTTAAGGTGGTAGAAACAAGGAGAGACAGTAAGACAGTGTGGTGGTTTTACATTTGCTGAATTTGTTTGTTAATTGAGAGATAGGATTTTTGGGAGAAAAAGGCAAAAGCAGGCTCAACTTAGAAGCAGAAACAGATAGATTTTATTAACATACATTAAGAGGAGAAAAAAAAAGACAAAAAAACCCCAACACAAATTATTTTCTAAAACCAACCCTCTCACTACAAACTGTTCATCTTGTACAAACAATGCAGAGCCAAAACTCAGAACTCCAGGGCAGCACCATGTATAAAATGGTCTTTCATTCAGTCTTTGAGAGAGAAGTCACTCCTGTGATTTGGTAACTTTCACACAAAAGCAGCCCACCTTTGCAGAACTTTCCTATATTAGTAGCCTTTTTCATGACTACTTATGGGCCATAGATTTCACAAATTGGGGTGGTACCTTTTAAAAATGAGCTGTTTCAAACAAACAAAGGATCATTTTCAACTCAGGGAACAGAAATAGTCTTCTCACTTCTTCACTGGCAAAAGGCTTCCTCTCATCTCTCTCTGTTCAGCCTCTTATGGGGGCACAAAAAATATTTACTCAGTTCACCACAGATACCTTTGCTTAAACCCACAAATCAGCTCCCCAATTTATATTGTCCACGATTTAAAAGATTATTCTGTTACCAGAATCCAAAGATTTTCAGCCTAGAACCAAGGCAACTCGTCATCTCTATCACTTAAAAAAGTCACTTTTCCTTTACTGACTTTAAGATCTCCATATTGTCCCTTTACATGTCTCCATGGCCTTTTCTCTCATCTCCGAGATGGGTTAAAGTCTCAATCTGTGTCAGGAAAGAGTTAAAGCTTGCCTAGGCCTGCGGTGGTCAGGCGATCTCTGATCTCTGCCCGGCAGCCCAAATATTCCAAAACCATGCCGTGGGGGTGGGAAGCTGACGAATACATTGTCTTCCATCTCTCGGCACCAGCCGCTGGCAGCTCCTCTGTAAGCCCCAGCGTAGAGTGGGGGAGGGAGAGATTCCATCCTCCCCCCGGGCCATGGGTGCCGGCAGCCAGGGGGGCCCGGGACACGGTCCTGCCATGACCGGCCCTGGTCCCGCCGCCGCCGCCTCAGACAGCGGCCCTGCCGACCCGCAGCCCGGCCTCCTCTGCAGGCCCCGGCCACCCTGAGGGCGGCCAGGGCCTAAGCCGGGCCCTCCTCAGCCAGCCCACGATGTCACCTGCTCACGGGACAGGGGAGAAAGAGGGCGTCTCCAGCTCAGCTTCAGCTTTTTATATGGGTATTAACAAAAGTGGCATTCTGTTCTCTGAGCGGTCAGAACTGCATGTCAATTCAAAACCTGCCCCCTCCCCCCATAGGTCCTTGTCCTTTCTATAGAATTGTAAGGTCCTAAGGTCCTAGCAGGGAGATGCTGTTTCAACCCATGACAGACAGCTTTAAACTTAACTTGATATAAGGATTCAAGTACAGAAATCAAACATTTTGTGTGAAGTAAAAAGCTAAGCTCCTTCATAAGGATATGTTTCTCAGTTTGGCACTGTAGGAGAAATTACACAAACCATTGCCCACAGAAAACATGGCATTATGAATAAAATTTGTCTTGAATTATTTATTTTTAGTACTTTATTTTATCTCCTCTATCTTGCACAGCCTGGAAATTGTTCTTGATGAGAGCTTTTTGAGCATCTGTGTCTCAAATTAAAACAACACATTAATGTCTTCTATACATAGAGGTAGAAAGATTAGAGTGGAGTGCTTAGAAATGCACTAGATTCAACACTTTCCACTAATGGGACCACTAGTGTACACCACTTTACTGCTTTGAAATATATCCATAAGATACAGTATTCTTGGTTGCTGACTGAATAAAAA
This sequence comes from Cyanoderma ruficeps, assembly GCA_008694505.1. NCBI lineage: Eukaryota > Metazoa > Chordata > Aves > Passeriformes > Timaliidae > Cyanoderma > Cyanoderma ruficeps. The sequence goes on from VZDJ01007747.1 coordinate 33,116,237, forward strand.
TTAATACATGCAGAAGTGACAGAGCAGAACTAATCCTTTCCAAAATACCAGCTCCATAATAAACTGTATCTGTTTTGAAATCTGATTAAAAACACGTCTTGCAGCACTAGCAAGACCTTAGACAGTGGAAAATCAAACGTAGTGTTGGCCAAAAATTTCAATTGGCCAGATCACCTGTAATTGAAGTAATTTTTTTTTCTTGTTGAGGAACATTTTTTGTTGGGGGTGTTTGTGTTTTTTGGGGTTTTTTGTATCAGAGCCTGACATCCTTTAATACCTTGCAAAAGCCAAGCCTTCCAGTCTGTAGCAACAAAGAAGAAGCAGTCCTCCTGAATGTGTCTGTGCTGAGCTTCAATATCAGAGAGGATGATTCAATTCAAAATGTCACCACACCTTAATAAGTGATTGTGTCAGTGCAGCTTGTTTGTGTGCTCCTAGCCCATCCCAAACGCCACACCAAGCTTAACCCTTAGTGAAGTGGGATTGAAGAAACTTGTGCCATGGTCTACAAATCTACCTGTGAAGAGTTACCAGTTCTAATGGTAGGTGAAGGGCATGGCAAAAAACAAATTAAATATATCACTCATTTAAGAAATTTATCTATCTAAAGTGGTCCAGTCTACGGCCACTCTCATGGACTGAATGGGCACCCAAACTGAGATCTGTGCCCTCTGGATTCCCTCCCAGATATGTCACACTAAATCACTAAATTTCCTCTTCTATTTCAGTACTTTTCTGCATATTAGGTTACATTACAGAACTATCTCATAAAGGGGAAGAAGATAGGAAAAGTGGTACAAGACTTGTATTTAATTTTTGAATGCAAAACATTCACCAGCATCTATGGGTGGTACTACAAGTTTTGGCTACATCAAACTGAATGTTTTGATGAAAACACCACCTAACATTAGTAAGGATAAGAAAAGCCAGAGAGACAAATTAAATGCTGTACTGAATTGGTGTTCATGCATTACATACTGTTATATTGTTCAAAAGAACCAATTCTAATCTTATTTTGAATACAGAAAGCAGTCCTGTGAATGTAGTTCGGGCTAAGTTCTCCTACTACTATAACTAAATAGGCCACATAGGATATTTCTTCAAGCATTTATTCATTTGTTTTCCCCCTACATCTTGCAGAAGAGCTCAGAAGATGTTCTGAGAGCATCTTTCCGACAATAGACATGGAAAGGTGACCATAGGAGCCGTCTGAAAGCTTATTCCTTCATAAAAGGTCCAAACACATGTACTCCTATAATTTTAGTCACTGTTTTCTTCAATAAGTCCTTTGTTATCACTGCAGTCCAAACACACAATTAAGTTGCTGATGTTCTGTAAGGGAACTACAGAATGGTGAGATTGTTTCCCTGTTTTGATTTATTTTTTCCTGGAAGAAATCTTTTTCAGTAAAAGCAGACCTTTTATATGCAAAAATGTCCATTGCTTCAGAAACTTGAAATGCCATTTGCAGAAAAGACATTTCAATCGATTCTTTCTCTCAGCTAAAGTATTTAGGAAGCAGAAGATTACAATAAGAATATAAAATGGGGCCACACCTCAGAGTGAGTCCTGTCGGTAAGCACTGACTTGGTTAGTCAGGCAGTGGGTTTATGCAAGAAGATTTCTAAGTAGCCTGTAAATCATTCATCTAAGAGACCTCAGGAAAAAAAAAACCCTTTATGTTTTCTTAGAAGAGAAACAAAACTCCAATGAAAGTCTAAGGAAAAGCAGGAGGGTTTCCTCCCTTACAGCACCTACCATCCCAGGGAAGATGCCCTGCAATCATAAAGATTTTCCTCCCTCCTTTGAAGCTTGTGATTCCTGCTCCTCCCCTCTCTGGATGGGTGAAGTTGACCTCTGGTGAGTTTTACCCTCTGTTCAGCACCACACACTGATTCAGAGACAGAATCCTGCTGTAGGTTTCTCTCAAATATTTAAATTTCCTTTTTATGAGGAAGCTTACTTATAATGGATGTAAATGCAGCTGCACCTACAATGTAGATTATCTTTAAATCCATCCCTCCAAAATACCATCTCCCACAGTGTAAGAGGACAACAGAGAAATGTAGGATCCCTGGGCAGGTCTGTCTTACACATCTCAATTTCATAGTTTTAAGATTTATGAACCCAGGAACAACCATACTCTTTAGAGACCTTCTAGTCATGTCTCACAGGCACTGAAATGCTTTATCAAATGCTTTATCTTCCTCTGGTCTTTCCTTCTTACCTTGCCTAACTCTGTGGCAGCACTAGAGGACCATATGGGGGAACAGCCAATTTTTTATCTCAAAATCTTCATTAGTAGATAAGGAAGTCTTTACTCCCTCTTTGTGTAGTAGAGAAGTAATCTGTCTTCTTACCCACCACTCTGTCAGACACTGCTTCTTTGTGCTTAATATACTTTGAATAGGATATTCTAATTTTAGTTTTGGCAGGAGAAAAGGAGAGGAGTTCCTGTTCATAAAAGCCACACAAAATAGCTTGCTGAACTCTTACAGGGAAACCAGTCAGACTGCAAGATGCAATAATAAGTTTCCCTCAAAATATATCTGGTTATGTAACAGGTTGCTGTATTAAAAATTAAATAAGGGTTGAAATATATAGCGTTTTGCAGACACTAGGGAGTGCAAATATGCCTAATCAAGAGAGTGCATTAGCTGTTTCTACTTTCTGAAATCCAGCCTATAAATACTGTAACATCTTCCTATTTACTTCAGTGTGGGAGGGCCAGACTTTGTGAACCTGCTTGTTAAAATCAGCACTCAGTTCAGTTTGAGTGACATTTTTTTAGCTGTGCTTTGGTGTTAATATTGGTCTAATCAGCATTTGACAATTGCTACTCAGGTCCCTGGGACACTGTACCTTGTGCATTCTCAAAACACACCATGAATGTGGAACTTGATCCCTCCAGGAAGAGTAACCGGACCTGAGCAGGATCCTAACCTCTCCCAGGGGCCACGCAGCAATTCATGGGACTCAACAGTGTCACACTAGTTTGGCAGAGGTTATGCTAACACCTCTATTAACCCTCCAAGCACAGTCAATGCAAATCAGACATTCGTCAGAGTTGTACAAAACTGCTTTCCAACACAAGTTAGGGAGACAAAGGCACTTCAGAAACATCCTACTTGGTATCACCACCACCATCTTGTGGTTTCCAAACACAATTAAAAATCAGACCCCTATGGACACAGTTCTCACTGAAAATCATACACTGACTTTAGGTGAGATATGAATTCACATGGATACGATTCAAAGAAGGCCCTCTATGCTCACATTTCACGGAATAATTATTCATTGGAAAGGTGAGCAGGGAAGAAGGAGTCAATAGTCAAATAGTCAATAGTCAAAGTCCCAACTTACCTTTAGGGCAAAGTTCCAATCCCTCTCATGGTAGCTCTTTAAGTATTTTACACAAAGAAAAGCCCTACCAAGAACGAGAGTCCCTTGGTTGGTGTCCACAACACCTGCTGAAGATGTGGGTGCCCACTTCCCTCCAGAAGGCTTTGACCCAAGGGTGGGCTCAGCCCATGAGGCCATGGGTTAAAAGGGAGGCATTGCTGCAGGTGGTGTCCTGCGGGGGCCTCTGCCTGTGCTGATGCCCCACAACAGCAGCCCAAAGGTGGGTCAACTCAGATGGTTTGGACTAGACAGGCACAGAGGATGGTCTGAGGATCAGAGAGGGATCAGCATTCTCCCATCTAGCTACTCTAAGACTGCATTAAAAATTTTTAGGGCACTGTCATGTCATTCCTGGGGTGTGCCTCCACAGCTTTGCTCTTTTCCAACCATGCAGAAAGAAGTTGTCAGTCCACTACTTTTCAGGAGTACTTTGCCCTTTTATTTTTGTAACTCTGCATGGGAATTGGTAGGTATATGAATGTGTCTCAGAGAAGTTAAATGAAACGACTGTGCATTGGGCTTGTGCAGTTTCCTTCCTGTCACATTCAAACCCATCAGCAGCCCAGTCCAAGCACACACAGGGCTAGGTTAGGGAGCTCATCAGGCATGCTATCCTCGCCTTCTGGCTTCCTCTTGGAAATAAAACGGTGGCCCTAATGAGAATTAATTAGAGTTGGGGGTGGAGAGGGGGATCCATCATGGTTTTGTTTGTGTTGTTTGTTTTCTGTAAACCCATGGAGGGAAAAAAATCATATTACTTCTCTATGCAATATAGTAAACGTAATAAAAAATGAACACATGGTAATTAGCTTCTCCATTAAGTATACCAAGCATAGACAATAGCAATCGTGCAGTGCTGATTACAGACATTATCCTTGCCTGGACTTTTTTTTCCCACCATTCAATCAACACTGCTAAATAGAAACTTCAGTGTTCAATATTATAAGACACTAGCTGGCAGTTATACAAAGATGCTTTACACAATGTCATCTGGCTGCTTGCCTGATTCTCATATTACCTTCCTGTCTTGCCTTATACGCTAATACGCATGGCTGATTAGAACAAAAATGCAGAAGCTGCTTCCTTCTCGTCTTGCTTTTTTCTCCAGCTTCATGCCTTGAGGGAAAAAAGGAATCACATTTGCTAATTTTGCCAGCAGTGCTTAACCTGGAAATGGAACGATTCTCTTTCAGTTGCTCATTAGTTATAACTCATACACAAACACTGCCTTGCACCAGACGAATTGGCCAGTCTTTGATTCCACTCTGAGAGAAATTGTGATTACTGTTGTTGTACAGGAGTCCTCTAGTAGCCTTGCTAAAGAGGGTCTCAGAGTTCAAAATAAACATTTTCAAGGGCTGTACAGTATCCAGGGGTCAGATGTCTGGAAACAGGATTTCAGACTGAAAATCCCAGAAGTTCAAATGACTCTGGAAAATGTCGAGGAACTCCTAAAATGACTGGTTTGGGGTGAATTTGCTGGTGTCAGTAGATCCCTTGGGGACCCACAGTAGAGCTTATTCCAGTTTCTTGAGGAAGATAAGTCTTCTCGTGGGAAGAATAATTTTCATGCATTGAAAAAATGTGGGGTTTTGTACTCCTGTTTACATAGTTCTATTTTACTCCTTGATTTCTTATGGTAAAGCTGTATCAAGGCAGATGTTGTAGAGCCAGGTTTCTCAGACAAACATCCATTTTTCCCTGGCTATTTTAGCCAGGTTGATTTTGAAGTCTAGTCAGGTCTCCAGGATTTCCAGATGTCTAGGAGCCACATCAGGGAAAATTCTGCATATCTGAAAAACCTGGTCCTGCATATGGACATGCTTTATAGCAGAATAATCAGTGCCTGGGATGTCTCAGGCACAGGTTCAGGTGCAAGTCAACTTCACGGCAAATATATCACAAGTCCAATAATTTCCCAATTCCTCAGTGAACCTTTCAGGAAAAAAATGGGGGAAAATGTGGGACTTTTATATTAAAAATAGGAATTTTTTTACACTCAACTGATATATCTCTGCATAGGTATAGATCAAAGTCTACAGGCTGAAATCTCCCCTTGCAACTTAGCAATAGCTCTGGAATCAGGCTGGCTTGTGAAAATGTGGGTGCTGTAACAAATGCCCTGAGTGCACACAGGGCAGCTGGAAAATCTGTGTCAGACAGAATCTCTTCTTTGAGGATTGACCACTAAGCACTGCAAACAGCCAGCAACTGAAAACGTGAAAAATAATTTTCCCAATTTATTCTGTCATCACAACAAATACACTTCAAAGTAGTCTAAGAATTTAACACTGGCCCTTCAAATTTATACGTGTATACTTAGGTATATATATACATATATAAAATTTAAATACAATCATGTTACTATACATTAAAATGTGTTGCTGCTGTACATATTGGACAAACTTTAGGCCACCTACAAGCCTCCTCCCTTTCTTGTTTTGTGACTGCGATAGCTAAGCTTATGCCAATGGCATAATATACAGGCAAAGCTCAGGACTAGAAACTAAGCACCAGGGAACTGAAGAGACTCCTTGAAATTACTGGTTTTTTGGGTTTTTTTAATATGCACTTATGAGGGTAAGATTTCTGTGGCTAGAAGGTAAATCCTAGGATTGCCAGGCACTACAGCAGAGTTTCAGCTGCTTCTGTAGCCTTTACTCAGTGGCACTGAAAAGTTGGGCTGGGGGATACCTCTGCTCATCTGCAGTGGCTCAGTGATCCTGAGTGAGAATTTTTCAGGTTTGACTCGATGCTAGAGATATGCAGTGCTGCAATTTGTCTTCTATTCAAAGGTAGTAGTGGAAGCAGCTGACAGCCCACAGGATTGTACCTCTCTAAAGAATATTTTAAATATCAGGAAACGCCTTTCACATATTCAAAGTTTAAGCTAAGCAGGTGTGTTTTGCCAGAAACATGTTCCTTGGATAAATTCCCCCCCATCAATGTGTACACAAAATGCAGTTTCCCTACTGGTGCTCTTCACACATTATGATTGGACAAGAACAAAAGGCAAAATACAAGTCAGGTGCTGCATTTAAAAATATACTTTAAATTTTATCCATATATACTTTATATCCTATCCAACTCTTTTTTTAATCATATTTACCTTTAGAATTTTAAAATCCTGCCTGGTCAGCAGCATATGGACTTGCTTGGTTCCCCTGAGCCAAGCAATAGGCAGGACCTCAAACACTCCATTTGCCTCCTACTGTTAGAAGAGAAACAGCTCAGTGCTTAAAGAAAGCTTTGAGGGATGTCAGTCTGCTGTGTCAGACATCAAGTGCTGGTTTTTTCCTTAAGAAGATGTTGAAGCTATGCTGATGGATAGAGAACTCATAAAAAATTAGGTTCACACTGTGGTTATGAAATGTGTCTTTACTAATCTCCTGTCACTTCCCTCAGCACCTCTGGCTCTTGCAAAGACTGTAGCACTGATCATGAGTTCAGTCTTGTCTTCCATGCAGGTCATTTTCAGAATTCAGAGAGAACATTTTAAGTACAAGGCTACTTAAATAGATGACTTCTTAACCCAGTATGTGAGAAGCTGCTGATGTCAACTATAAATGCTTCAGACCTCAAACCCAGCTTCCATACCCCAAAGAAGACATGATCAAATACCCAGCTTTCATGTTTTCACATGGATGTATGAGCGTATTCCTGCAAAGGAAATACCTGGTGCTATAGTGCTCTTCATTGCAGAAAAAAACATCTAAGCCTGGTGCAAACCTAATGGGATGAAAAGATAAATATTTTTTTAAAACAAAATTGTTACAAATTACTAAGGAAATTATTATATTATCCCTCTGTGTGTGTCTTCAGATTCAAGCTTGATACTTTTTAACAAAAAACAAGTTAGTGGTCTAAGAGAAGAGGTAACTGGATAATATTTTGTGATGCATTGAAATGGTTATTTGCCTCCAGAAAGGCCGGATTCTGTTTAATTCTGAAGAAAAATGAATCTATGCATGTGTAGAGCATGAATGAATAAAATCTCATATCCACAGACACCTGGTCCTTCAGCACAGGTCATAACCATTTCCACAGGACACCTTGCACTGTGCTCCTCCTGGCTTCTCCAGCACCACCACTGGTCACATCTTCTTGCACATATCCACAAGGATAAGGAGTAAAAGTTCCCTCATACATCATAAACCCTTCCAAAAATACTTTAAATAAATGTGTTTTGAAGGGCGGCTGTCACATCCCTCAAGCTCCATAGGCAGCTGAGAACACGGCACCCTGTTCAGCATCAAGCTTTCTATGATGTTGAATAAGCAGTTACTGTTCCAGATATCCACAGAACTTACTGGGATTTAGATGTCTTGTAGGTTCTTGATTTAGAGTTTAGGAGTTAGTTCTCCCAATTTAACTGGAATAGAAAAAGAAAAAGAAAAAAGAAATTAAAATTTCTCCTAACTAGATCTTTTTGTTACCTCAAACAATTTTTAATTGTGCTTTTCTGTTCAAATGATTGCTTCTTTACATTGCAAGATTTCTTCAAAGAGCATTTTACATGTGCATCAGTGTTTACTTTGGTAATGTATTTTGAAGCTTCCTGCAGACTTTTTACAGTGAAATATCCTGTTCTTGTACATCTTACAGTAATCTTATTAAGTGATTTGCACCTCTGATTTCTTAAGTCAACACATGGCATGATATGACATCAAATTACATCTGACCTTCTCTGTTCCTTCAATACCACACTTCATCAGAGATATGTGCATCTTACAGTAAATATCTTTTACTTTTAAATGTGGTCACAAGAAGCCAAAGGTTGCCAGTATTACCTGTCTTATCTGCGGGGCAGCTGGTAAATGCATACCCAGATTGTTACGGTCATTTTTTCTTCTCCCTATTTTCAAGCTAAAATAACATTATGGCTTATAAACTACAACCAAAGAAGGCAGTGAACTCAGATAATGCTCAGGAGAGACGATAGAAAGCCTATCTCTTCACAAATTAACCTCAGTCATTTAGGATCTATAATAAAATCTGGCATTTTGCCAGTTTCTCAGCTATTTAATATAGGGTTATTTAAACCATGATTGAGATTCTTTAGGGGTTGTTTTAGAGAAACAAAAAATGACTTTGAATTCTTGAGCTTAAATAATTAGAAGATGTATCTCTGAGTTAAAAGAGGTATTTTTGTACTGAGCTGGCCTGGATGCTTTTTCCTGACAGACTGTTTTTCACACAGTAATGCAGATTCTTTTGGACAAAGTTTAGCACAAGGCTTTAATGTATCAGGCCAGAGACAAAGACACAGTGAGGTAATGCCATGGGATAACACTGAAATATTAGTGAGGAGGAAAGCTAAGAGCTGGCAGCCTCAGTGTGTCAGGCTGAGGTTTTATGATCTGGGCAGACTGAAGGGATGACCAGTGCCAGCAGGCAAAGCATCACCCTTTCTTTCTCCTGCCACACAGCTCTCCCCTCCTGACACTGAATAGGAAAACATGCACTAGGAGCTGTTTTTACACCTGTCATTTAAATAATTTTTGTCTTGTGCTGTCTCAGCTCTGAGCACAGATACCTGACTCTTCTTTACCCTGGATCTAGGCTTAGGTTACACCAGTAAAGGAGCCATTCCTTGTCCAGGATGAGCCAGAATCCACTCCAGCTGAGACACTTCATTTCCCTGTCCCAGCATGCTCTGAATGTGGGCAATTGGTGGGAAAAGGGACATAAGGACACTAATTTCAGCTCTGTGCCAAGCAGGAACTCACTCACAGAGAAATGCAGTAAACACAGCATTTATAACAGGAAGATGCAGTGCTACAGCTGGTAACAATAAAAGAAGCTTTACTGTATGAAAAGATCAAGTTTTACATCTGTATAATCTAAATCAGGTTGGTTTAAATGCTAATGCCTTCAGTTCTGCAACACATTTTCCCCTTAGTTTAATATTGCTTTGGTAGTGTGACCTTCAACTTTTTTCACAAAACCCCTTTCTCTAGTAATTTGGTGAGAGAAAATTAAGAATAAAGCTCCTGTGTAGGAGGACTACTGGTATGAATAAGCTTTTTCAGAATGTAGTACTGAATTTTTTCCCAATTTGCATGAATTTCTCAGCGTATTTTGTATATAGGCCCAGAGCTTGGTGTGTATTTTAATTACATCTCAGGATATAGAGTGCTGGCTCTTGTTGTTAATGTTGTCAGGGCCATAAAGTTGATGGTAGGCAACAAAAGACTGAAAGAAATTTACCACAATTTTGTTTTTTTCTAATTTATGTATGACTCACTTGGTTCCTTGCTCTTACATTAAAGTTCTTTCTTTACCAACAGGGCTGATAAATCTGATGGCCTGAAAACCTAAAGGAATGAAACAAATATGTTTAATTATTCATATGAGGAATAGCTTTTATTTTATTTAACAGCCTTCCCTTTCAGATATCTTATTTCTGAGGTTTTTGGTTTTTTTATTTGTATAATTGAAATAGTCCAAAGAAAGGAACAGTGAATTTCACAGTTGCTTTTATTTTGTTATTCCACTTCTTATTCTTTTTTCCATCTAACCTACTCAGATTCGCTCCACATTTATTTATTCTTGTCTTTTATTTTCTATGTCTATGCCTTTGGGTTCAGGTGCTTCTTCTATCCTGCATAGCACCTAACACAATAGGGTACTGACCTAGTACAAAATTATGTCTTGCATTTTAAATCATATTCTTGTAGAATCATCAAATCATTTAGGTTGGAAAGTGCCTTTCAGATCATTGAGTCCAATCACTGAATCAGCACTGCCAAGCCCCCAGTTAAACCATGTCCCTTAGAGCTGTGTCTACATGTCTACATGTCTTTTAAATACCTCCAGGGACTCCACCACTTACTGGAAAGCCTGTTCTAATGCTGGACCACCATGCTGTGAAAGAAAAAATTCTTACCATAAATCTATCCAACCTAAACCTGCCCTGGAGAAATTTGAGGACATTTCCCTTCTTCCTATCACTGGTTGTCTGGGAGAAGAGACCAACTCCCACCTGGCTACCAACCACTCTAAGGTAGTTGAAGAGAGCAATAAGAGCCCCCTAAACCTTTGTTTCTCCAGCCTAAACAGCCCCAGCTCCCTCAGCTGCTCCTCATAAGGCTTGTTTACCAGACCCTTCACCAGTCTTGTTGGATCCTTCTCTGGATTTATTCCAGCACCCCAGTGTCCTTCCTGAGCTGAGTGGCCCAGAACTGGACACAGCACACAAGATGTGGGCACACCAGGGCTGAGTGCAGGGGAGCAATCACTTCCCCAGCCCTACTGGACACCCTGTTTCTGCATGATGGTGAGTATGATTCTAAAGGAACACATTTTCAATGTTGTTACCATTAGATGCTTGTGATGATTATCCAGCTCCTTGTTGCCTGCCTCTTAAATACCCTTTGACACCAGATTAATTCAGGAGCAACTTTTGTTCATCTTCAGAACTCAAAACTGAGCAAATTGTAGTGAATGTCATAACAAATATTGAGACAAAACCTTAAATTTGATAAAGCTTCAGCCACCTTTCTAGGATGAAGTGCAGTGCTTTTGCTTATTGCTGTTTTTATTACGGAACAAATGTTCTTTGGCAATTATATCAATTTGATAGATTATTATTTTTAGTTGTTGCATAATGTATTCATGAGTAACGATTTTCATTACCCTGGTCACGACTCCACTGAGACATTAACAGACATTTTTCCTTGAAGAGTACAATTTGGTAAGCAACCAACTGTTAATACATGAACTAGAGGAAATGTAGTTGAGAGAACAGAAGCTGCTGTATGGCTGGCAGCTATAGATATACCTTTGAAAGTGAATTTGCAGCTGGACTAGATAATCCATGCAGTTTTCTGTTGCCTCAGGCCCAGTATTTAATCCAACTCATGATTGCTTACTCAGCACCTGCAATGGAGCACAGGTGCATGTGGGATTTCAGCAGAAATGTGCCAAGGAGCTCTCTCAGCCAGAAGTGTCAAACTGGATTCAAGCTAAAGAAAATGAAAGTTTGTAATTTTGACCTTTATTATGTCAGGGAAGTAAAAGAACATGTCAGGATACATGTCATGTAAACATTTGGGTGAAGCTGGCTAACTGCAGATGAACTGAGCACAGGAGATGGGTTGAGCTATGACTTAGCTCAACCAAGTCAAGTTAGTCACCATTACCATGACCATTTAGTCACCATTACCAGCCATAGTGAAAAATGAATTGGGAGTGAAGTAGTCAGGGATCGAGTCTGGGCTCAGTTCCCTGTTCTGCCACAGGAGCTGCATATGACAAGATTAGATGGCAATATCCTGGCTCAGTAGGGCAGGTGATTTGTCTGAAAGAAACAGGAAATAAACAGGCACTGAATAGCACTTGGGTGTAAGCAGGGCTGATTGTGTGTTAATGAGATGCTGAAATAGTTATTCAGTATATGCAAAACCAGACCTGGCCCCAGATGAACCCGCATAAATGAAAAGCATTAACAGTGGTATTAAAAACAAGCCCTTCATCTCTCTACATAGTTCAGGTCTTCATTTGCAAAATAAGACTAATATACTGCTTTGAATAATAAGTATATCCTCTGTGAATACTTTGGATAGAGTGTCTTTTCTAGCTGTAAGAATATCAATAGCCCAGAAGTCCTGATCTTAGCTGTGAGAAGGAGAAGAAGGGAAGGGGAAGGGAAAGGATTCTGACCTTCAGCCGCTTCTTCACACAGCACAGTGTGAACCTGCTCATCCCACAGTCATCAAATTGGTTAAACAGGACTTTCCCTTTGTAAGCCCTGCTGACTGTGCCTGATGACTGCATTGTTCTTTAAATGCCTTTCGATGAGTCCCAGTATGACCTTCTACATAATTTCTCCAGGAACTGAGGATAAAGTAATAATTCAGTGGTTTCTGGGTCTTTCCTTATGCCCTCTCTGTAAATTGGAATACTAATGGCTAGTCAGTGGGGATGTCCCCAAACTCCCAAAATCTTTGATAGATGATTGAGAGGCATCCTGTCATCCCATGCACTTACTACTTCAGTACTCTGGGATGAATCCCATCAGGCCCCACAGGCTTGTGAATTTTCAACTGATATATCTGTTCCTTGGAACTATCATACCACATATTCACCACATCATACACCAACATTCCAGTATGATATATGCTTCCATCTTCTTATCTCTCATTCTTTCTCAATCTCTGTACACCTTCATCTGCTGGTGGAATATAATAACACTTTTTATAAAATTCATACAGTGAGGAGTAAAGGTTTTGACTTTCTTCCACTTACCAACTGGGACCACCAAAAGATCTGTTAAAAGAGAATTTTCAGTGATAAAGCTGCGATTCACAGTGGAAGTACCTGAAATACTGGGAGAAAGACCTTTCAGTCAGAATTTCCAACCTGCCTTGCCAGAATTGGGAGTTTAAGATGATTCAGTTAATGTTGGAGGAAACAGCACCTTGGGGACATAGCTCTTCTGTTCCCCTTCTCCCTCAGTCTTTGACCACAAAGTGTGAAGTCTCCAACTTAATTCACAGTTTCTTCTGTCCACAGAAAAGTCTATATTGCTTAAAACTTCTATTTAACTTGAATCTCAATTCTAGACTTCAGTCCTTTCTTTCTTTTTGGTCTTTTTGGGGATTTTTAAGGGATAAAACCAGACTCTCCTTTCCTTACCAGCAATATTCTAAAGTTTGGGGTATTTATGATCATTCCTATAACTTTATCCAGAAGTTATCAGAATTGTTAGCAAACTTACAGAACTCTTGACCTCACATCTAATGATAAATAAATGCATTTTGTCTGTAGACTTATGTAACTTGCTCTCTACACTTCATTCATTAAAGTTTAAACAAACACCCTTTGGCATGTTGCAAGCACTTTTACCTGCAGAATAATAACATTTCCTTTGATTAAAGCTTGGATGTCTTACAGATCATTGATTTATAGGGGAAAAAAAAGTGTGACAAGACATTCAAGGAGGGAGTGGATATTGAATAGAACTCAGATTTTGCAAAACACTCACATTTTTGTCTTTTAATAAGGACAAGTCTCCTGGCGAAAGATGGAAAATAAATCAATCAATTATTTTAAAGAAATGTTCGTTCACTGACCGTGATGTGTCTCTATATAAATACAAGTTTGTTTAACTCTCACTGATTCTCCCACTAAATTCAATACCTTTGCAAGCTGAACACAAAGTTTTTGTATTAACTAGTCATTTATTCCCCTTTTCACCTAACCGTCTTTCTCCTCACATTTTTCCTACTAAATCTCCATGTACATTTGGGTTGGCTGTCTCAGAAATGCTTCATGGTTTTCTGAGGCACAGCCTTTGTTTGCCCAGAAGTCTTTTAAACTGACTCACAGGTGAGCACTCAGTAGGCCACAAGTGTTACACTGACCTACTGACAGCAACAGAAGGTCCTAATTTTTCATCTTTTTGAATAGTGGTCTTTATTCAACTGCTGGAAGAGAGGCTGATGTTTCTTGCTGTTTCTACAAAAGAGTCCTCTTGAGAGTTCAGGGCACTTTATTTCTTGGTTGAATTGTGTACAGCCCTTCATACTTTTTCTGCAGCCAACTAACTTACATGTATTTCAGTACTAAACGCACAAGAATTCTCTAAAAACCATCCAGAGATTCATTACATTAAAACCCAGAAAGGACCATTAGATTGCCTAGTCTTTATATCACAGACCAATTATACATCATTTTCACACAGAGCCTAAAGACTGGTTTCTGACAAAAGCCTAACTTCTACAAAGGTATCAAATCTTGATGAGCATACTCAGCAATGGAAAATAATCCACCTCTCCTGAGAATTATCTGCTGTAATGGAAATCACTACTAAAAAACTGCACTGTGTTTTTCAGATTAATTTGCCTGCATTCTGCTTCCAGGCATTAATTCCAGAGAAGCCCTTTAGAAAATCTTTTCTTTTTTCATTAAGTTATTTAAACACTGCCACCGAGCCTTGTGTCTGATAGACCAGCTGAATTTGCTGGCTTTTTCTTTGTTAAGAATTTCCTCTTCTTTTCTCATGTCTTTCTACCGGTCTCCAATTTCTCAACAATTTTTTTTTAAGGGAAGGTGCCAGAAGAAAAGTTGCTATTCTAGCATTAATCCTATTCTGGCTCATGGAAGTTAAAATCATTTCCTCATTTCTCATCAGTGATCTTCCCTGTATACATCCCCAGGTGGCAAATCTTGGCCTATTTTAAAAACAGTTTTGGAATTAGGACTTTTAGTCCCTAAACCCAGTGAAGAATCCCAGTCAGTGGGATTTCCCTCTGTGCATTAATTCCTTGAGGTCTATTATCTAGCTAGTGTTTATTTTTATTTCACGTATTTAATACTGATATTAAAAAGAGCAAGGATTTTTAATAATGGTCAAATGGAGAGCAGTAATAGTCTATCCATCTATCTTGATAAACCAAGTCTTAATTAAAATAAAAAGAATACATAAAGTTTGATTCACATGACCTCTTTGCCATAAAATCATATTTTTTCATATTTACATATTTTATATTTCTTTTCCGATTTAAACTTTCATCATATTTTCTACCTTGTTCTGATGACAGAATGGCAGGTTTCCCAGTTTCTATGTATTCTGTTATCCCTAGTTCGTGGGGTTTTTTAGTATTATCATAAATTTATTAAATTCAGTCTTTTGTATAGGTTTCTGTGATATATTTGTAGCCAGATGTTTTGGAGAACTTTGAAAAGTTCTCTTATTTTTAATACATTTATCTTTAATACACACTGCCATCTTCCTTAGCCACAAATGGACTGGGTAGTTATTCCCAGCACTACTGCAATAAAGTACCTCTTTCTCCTTCTTTCCAAATTCTCTGGAGCCATTTTTCCTTTAGTAGTCAGGAGAAGAGTCAAATACTTTATAGACCACCTGCCCATTTTGCCAAAATACTCTTCCCATGGTTCTTTTTGTTGCTGAACTTATTGGATAAATAGACCTAAATACAGCCTGCTGCCAGTACAGAATGCAAGTGTCTTATGTTTATTGACTAAGTCTACTAACAAAAAACATTTTTAATCAAACATTGAATTTCTTGATTCAGAAAATAAAACTCACGCACCCTATGACTGGAAGTAAAAACTCAGGTTTACATTTCCCACATCCCCTGAGTGTTCTGTCCCTCAGTCAGCTGTCCTTGGACTCACACAAGGGTCAGAGTTATTGGGAGGGTACACACAAGTCTATGCACTGCAGGGGCAGCTTGGCCACATTTACTGCAGGTGGAACCATCTAGAATGCTGTTAGACAGAGAGCTGAGATAAGCCATACAGAAAGAGACATGGAATTTTGGCTTGCTTTGCCTTGGCAAAAGAGTTTGAAATTAAATTTAATAATGTGGTGTTTAATAAATATATCATGGGAGATGGGCCAGTATATCTGAAGGAGAAAAGCCGGTTAAAGTAGGAATGTTGACACCAGAATAAATGTATCTATATTAGCTAGAAATGGATATAGGCTCAAGCCCCTGATGTGACGTGGCACTGCAGTATCCTGGCCCCAGGCCTCATCCTCAGCAGTTCCTTTCACTGCTGTGTCCCATGTGTCCCTAAAACCCACACTTTTTGAGAGTTATGCCAGTCTACACAATCTTTGTTGTCCTTGAAAAAATAGCCCCAGTTGCAAAGCAAGGACCATTTTTGTCACTGTTTATCAAATGACATCAAATGCATTTGGGCAGAAGATAATTTCAGAGCAAAAATACCAAGAGCATGCAGTAACTTGTCTGAGCATTTATGCAATGCAAATAAAAATTTCATTGGAGAGGGAATCAGGATTGCTTTTCATATTATTTCCTTTTGTTTGTTCATGTCTCTTTCTTAAACTAAAAATATCCTTCCTCTCATTTGAGTAATCCTGATTACTGCAGTACCACCTGTGACAGCTGTAAGCATTACTTAATAACAAAATAAAGAGTAGTAACAATGCCAAACGGCTGCTGCAAGTATAAAAAAGATAAGAGATCTTTGACACTAGATGAGTATGAACAAATGAGTATTTCTTGTTTCACTATGTATTTTAGAAGTGACCCTTCTTCTTCCAAAATTGTACCTTTGCTCTTGTTGTCCCAGAAGGCAATATCAAAAAAGAGTTGCAAAATAAATCAAACTGTCTTACAAGCCAGCAGGAGAAAGCACTCAGGTTTGAGTCCTCCCTTGCTAAACTTCTGCTAAAGCGGGGTTAAAAACTCTACACATCAAAAGGAAGAAAATATGTAACTGGTCTCTGCCAGCTATAAAACAAAACTACATTTTCAAAAGCTGTTTATCATTAGCACAGATAGGGAAAGGAAAGAAGAAACTTTGAGAAATCTTTGCAAGCAGATTTTAACTTTTTGTAATATATATGACGTTCTTAATCATTCATTGGCTAGTTTTCTACTGTATCTTTTGACGTATACCTTACCTAGAAGCAGTTAAGTGCAAGAATTAGAGCTCTGAGGACTTGATGGGAAACAAATTCCATATTGTGAATAAGGGGAGGAGAGCTCTTAACACTCAAAAAAATGACAGGTATTTCTACTTTTCATAAAATACCATGTTTTCAAGATGTGAATATCCCAACATGTCAAAAAATTTTATTTTTATCACTCCCAAAGGCACATTATCATGACTTTTAATTTAGTAACAATTACCTTAATTAGGTCAGAACATTGGCTTGAAAATTAAGCAACCACAAAATAAACATAGGAAGAACCCTGCTTGCAGACTGCATCCAGCACTGCTTTTTTGTTGGATTCAGTCTCCAATCTGGCTTCACAGGCCCCTGTTTCCAGTTGTAAAGGGTATGTAAAAGCAAGTTGAATATTCACTATCTGTCCCTGGCACCAAAGATCTCTGGGCTCTATTGGTGGTGTTCTGTCAGGGGAACACAAAATGAGGACTGGAAAGCCTACCAAGCTACAGTGCAGCTCAGTAGCAGAGTGCTTACAGATTCATTCTGCATACATTAAGACATTAAGACTTTTCTGGTCAGGTAAGTGATGCAGCTATTCACAGATTTGGAGGCCAGAAGGTATTTCCCTGTTTATTTAGCTGACAGCTACAGTATTGGTGAGGTATGAGGGTATAGCACAAAGGCTGTGCCTTTTAGGTGACTTCTAGCTGTAACACATAATTCAGGACATCTAGTCTTTTGAAAGACCAGTCTAAGGTTCCAATACACAAACAAAATACCACCCAGCACACACTCTCCCTTCCCTACAGAGAGTCAGACAAAAAGAATGAACCATAGGTAATGTATATCATTCACATTGCTTAATATGAAGTAAGTCTGCTGGGTACTGAGCATCTTCTGAACAGAGACTCTGAAAGCTTCAGTAGAAAAACAAAAATACATTAGTGCTCACATAGCAGTAGAATCTTGGGGTTAAGCTTTCCACTGTGTGTGTGCATCTGCCAGGTTTACATTGGGTACCTGTGAACAGTGGGGCCCTGTGATGTGCAGAGGCAGTCTGAGAATGGCATGAGATCTAACAACAGTGTAGAGTTAAAATATACCACTACTGTAAAAGGGCATCCTTATAACTTATAACTTCCTTATAACTTTTGTCTTGTCCAATACTCACAATTTTTGCTTCTCTCTTTTCCTGAGACAATGTATGCTGGAACCCAGTGCTCAATCATTCCTCTCTCAATAGGCAGTATAATTATCAGACTTTTCCTCTCCAACATATAGGGTTATCCTCCTGTATTAGAAAGTTGTTCTCCTGCTCAAACATAAATGGGTGGCCTATTGAACACTGTAGCACAAGACACAAAGTTGCTAATATATTTTCCTTTTTCACCCATTCTCCCTGTCTTCCTAAATCTTACATTCAGCAACTTGTAGGTAGCAGAATTTAATTACTGAAACACATCAATCACCACTTTTAGGTCCATTGTGAAAAGCAAATTAGATTTCCTTGTGTAATACAAAGGCCTTTCCTTTGTTTTGCAATAGAAATGACATAGCACAGGCATGAAAAGCACAGATAGGAAAAAGACAAAAGGCAAGAATTGGACTGTGACCTAAAGGACATATTTATACTGATGGACACAAGAACACCTCTGGAATAAGAACTGTATTGGTCTGATACATAAGGGTACATTAGTACGTAGGTCAACAGGAGTTAAATGCAGTCTAGCAACAGCATTATTGTAAAAAAAAAGGGATAAACAATCATAGAATCATTTAGGGTAGAAAAAAGTTCTTTAATGTCAAGTCCAGCCATTAGCCTAGTACTTCCAAGCCCACCAGACCTGAAGAATCCTCCCTTTGCTAGGTTATTGCTTCTCAATGAACATATCAATAGTCAAACTGGTGGGAGCCTAGGCTGACAGAAGACAGGACATGAGGTTACAGCTGCCCTAAAGGGCTTGACCAGGAAGAACTAAGCAAATGGCATGACTAGACTACAGTCCTTCATTACATTTCCCAGTTACCACCTATTTTCACCCCTGGGCAAAGTCTGGCTACTGTGTATTGTGTGTTCCCCAATGTATTTCTCTTCCATTAGCCTGTCCAGTCTCTCCTAGTTCCCCCCTAAACCTTTAGTATTCGCTGCCTCCTTTGGCAGGCAGTGTCACTGACATATCACCTACTGCATGAAGAATAAACTTCTTCTGCTTGTTTTTGAAGCTTGTTCCTGCTATCTGACTTTGATGATCCCTAGTACTTGTAGTGAAAGAGACAGTGAACCATCAACTCCCATCCATCCTCTCCACCTCACTCCTGATTTTATAGCCTTCTAGTATGTCCCCTGTAATTTGTCTCTTTTCCAGAAAGAAGAATCTTCGCTTACTTAGCTATTCCTTGCACAGCACACATCCCATATATTGATAGCCCTTGACAATCAAGGACAATTGAACCTTTTTCCAGTTCTACCTATATTCTTTCTGAGATGAAAAGACCAGGACAGTATAAAGACACAGACATGCCATGCATTTATATAAAGGCATAATGAACTCTGTTTTGTTCTCTATTGCTTTACCAATAGTTCCTAACATTTGCAGTGTTGTTGTTGTTATTGTTGTTCAGTGCTGAGCACTAGCCTGTCGCTTTCATGGAATTATCAATTGTTTCCCCAAAGTCTCTCTCAGAACTGGAAAAGGCTAGGTCAGAACCCCTCATTTTACAAATGAAATTTGGGTGATAGCTTTCCTACGTGCATCATTTTACTCTGACGTGCATTTAATTTCACCATCTATCCCGGCTGTGCAACATTTTCACAAAGCCACATTTTCATTCTGAGCTGTCTTTTCAGCCTTAGCAATGCTTCAATAGCTGCCAGGAGCACAATGCACCAGAGCCTGCACACAAAAGCTGGTGTCTTCCATCCTCCATTCAGCAGGGCACCTCCAAATTGAGGTGTCTTACTGAAACATCAGTGTGAGGAAAGATGAGGCATGGAATCCCAGAAAAAAAACTGGACAGGGAAATACAGGAATGAAGCTGAAAGAACTTTCTGTCTGTCAGTAATTATTAATGCATCTGGTTTTGGGAATCTAGGTTGTAACTTGTTCAGTTGTTTTACACAGAAAGTAAAATTCAGCATCTGTATGTGCATGTGGAAGCCTTGACTAAGGTCTGGAAATCAAAAAGAGGGAAAAAATTTAAAGGTTTACAGCAAAGTTTCCTCTGGACATACCTATCTCCTGTCACTGCTTTCCTTGTAAGACTTGATAGTGTCTTTTATTGAGATTAGAAGAAGTGTTTATTACACAATTCTAATTTGAGGTTTTTTCAGCCACAATAAAGAAGGTCTAGAAGATTGCCAAGGAGTACACAGAACAGAGAACTTGAACTTGTTTAGTCAGATTTTAGTGAGCAATGTCATATACAATTTTATAAATTTGTGTAAACTCAAAGAAATTTGGATCACACAGACCTATCCTATCTTCCAAATTCTGTTTGAAAGCATGATCTGGTTTCTGGTCCTAATTTTACGTGTTGCATGCAAGGATATTACCACTTACCTATTATCTTTCTTCTTTTTTTTTTCATAAACATTAAATGTTTCACCCGAAATACCTGGGAAGGACATGTTGGAGATTTATTTCCCGCTGTTACTTACATACTTATTTTCCCTATATTTTGGCTCCAGATAAAGTACTTCCACGATAAAATTCCACCAGCTTTGTCACATTGTCAGCTTTGTGGCAGAGTTTAAATGTGATAGCTGAGACAAAGAGAAATACTTTCTAACACAACAACTGTTGCAAAACATCTTTTTTTACTCAGAATGGCTGTTTCAGCCAAATTCCACAGAGTCTACACACCTTCTTCCCTGTGTTCCATCCCCGACATACTTCCCAGGGTCACTTAACATTTCATTTGTCTTGAGTTATTGTAGTGGCACTGCCCACTGTTACAATTACTGTGTTTCATCTTTTTGTGCAGCTTTGCTGAACTCTCTTTTATGAACACAAGGAGCAACATTTGCAAAGTGTTTAGGGATCCATCTGCTTAGCATGGTAGACATGCAGGATCATTACCACCACTAATAAATAACAACATTCGGATTCCTTCCTGAAATAACTATATTTATTTTGTCCAGAGCCCATCTTCAGAAAATAAGATGCCACAATTTGTGATGATACAAGCCTGCATTGTGTTCTTAGGTCAGGGAACAAGTGATGGAGTCTGGAAAGTCATCCCAGGAGCTTCCTGGATACAAATGGTGGTGGGCCCCAGAGGGTGGCAGGGCAGGGCTTTTCCAGCTGCAGTCCATCCCAGAGCCTCAGCAGGGACAGGGCAGCAGGGAGCGGCCACAGGAAAGCCCAGACCAGGAATCGCCTCCCTGGGGCAGGTTGAGGGCTGGACAGGCTGTTTGATAGAGCTGGAATGTGGTCCTGGACCATGAGCAGGGTTGGAAACCCCCCAGGAGGCACTGGCAGGAACAGTCCATCACATCAGTGCCCTCAGGCCATGGCAGTGTGCCCTTGGGTGAACTCCAGCTACATTCATCCTTTGCTGTCTTTGTCCTCCCCCACCCCCCTTTTAAAACTCTTGGGAACTGGTACCAACAGGTTGCAGCATATTAATATACCTCCTGGGGTGTTGGTAGGCTAAGCTTTAACTGGTGCATGACTGAGTGTTTCAGAGTCCTGGCTGCGTGTTCTGATATTAACTGTGTTTGTCATGCTACATAAGGGCCATGATCAGCAACTGGCCTCAGGCAAAGGGAAAGTAATCAGTCTTTTGGAGAACTTTTCCAATGGCTGCCAAGAATTTTCTGCATGAGGAAGCCTATTAACGAGCATCATGTGAGAGAGTGTTTACAGAAAGTCAGAAAATGCTGACCCAGGATGAGGAAAAAGTCTCCTCTGCGTAGTTTCACAGCTGAATAACTCTCTGATATTTCATTGAAGGGATTTATAGATAAGAGTTACAAAATAACTGTACAAAAGTGCTTTTAAAACATGTTTATACCAACAACAGCCTGGCCCTGTATGGTAATATTTGAGCAGAGATTATGTTGCAAGGGACAAAAGAATGTTCCTGGGGTGTAGTATCTGTGCAAAGTAGGGTCTCAAAGGTCAGGTGGAGCATCTGACCCCCAAAGCTCCTTACTCACCACCTCACCTTGTGCCTGAGCCAGCACAATGACGAGCCTGCAAAAGCCTTGTGCACAAGTAAACTTGATGTGCTCCTAAAGGAAACTCAAAACCTCCAGCCATGTAATGAAAATGAACTACACCGTTATGAATGGTAGATATTATTTATTACACAGGGGGAAAAGGTCATTTTAAAGTTCCTTTCCAGCAGCTTTGTCAGAAAAGCACATATTCACATAAACTGTGTCTTTCAATTCTGTTGCAATTTTGCTTTTTTTGGCTATAAATCAATATTCAGAGCTGAAACAGGGGATGTAAGCATGTAGGCTGACAAAGCCATTTCCCTGACAAAAATATATATCAGAGAATTTTTCTCAGCCCAAGTAGTCACTAATGACATCAGTTCAACTATTTTGTTGTGTTTGCCTCTGGACTTTCAAATGACTAAAGCATAGCAGCTTCTCAGGTGATTGCAAGTTAGTTGACTGCCCTAGGCCTGTCACTAGGGATTTACAAAACCCGTGGTGGAGCAGTGAGGATGATCTGTCAAATCATATTGAAGCATTTTTGTCACCTGTGTGATCCCTCTTTTGTCACTGAGCTGGGGCAGACACAGGATTCCTGCCCCATCTGCTGCTATTTGTACATGACTGCAGAGAATTTTTTTGTTAGTTTTATTTAAATGCAAAATAAAGTAAAAAAAATTTTAAAAAAACAAACAAGGAACCCAACGCTTTGAGATAGAAGAGATTAGTCCAATTTGTTGCCACATGACATGCCTGAAGTTAATACTCAGCACTGCTGCTTTGAAATAGTGACATTTCCATTTAAAAAAGCTAGTAATCAAATCATCCTGAACCAAACTGTCTGCCTTTGTAACTGAGATTCTATCTACAATGGCATTTAACATAAACTGTAAACACTGAAAATGAATTTTTCTTTTATGCATTACCTTGTGCTCTAAGCAGATAAATTTCAAAAGGTTCTATGTTTTATCTCTCTTTCAAACTTCTCCACCTTGTGCCTGTGTGTGCCTATGGAGACTCATATGCATATCCTTGGGTACGTGCTCTGTGTACCCACAGAGTGGTGATGTTATAAAAGAAGTTTCAGAGCAATTTAATCTGCATTCTTTACCCCTGCAGATGAGCTCTGCCAGCTAGTTCTGCCTGCATGATCTCCTAATATACCCAGTTTTCATTCTGAAAAGTCAGGAAAAAAAAAATCCTGACAAGTATTCCTGCCTTTCTCAAAAATGATGAATCTGAAATTTTACCCAAAAATTATACTGAACTGAATTTTGCTTGGGTTTTGTTCTTTTATTTAGGTTAAAAAAAGATTAAAAAATCAATTTTTATGGAAAGAAGAATAAACTAAATAATAGAACTGCACAGAACTGTGTTTTCCTGACATTTCTTATGCATCTACTGATGGAAAAGAGTATAAATTTCTTATATCCTACACTGGCCATGCAGACAGTGAGTAGTGTTTTGGTAGGCAAGCAGCCACACACTGCCCCAAGCTGTGTGGCACTGCCACTGCCCACTCCTCCCAGAGCTGTGAGAGCTGAGATGGCTCTGAGATGGGAAAAAGTGGAAGGTGAATCCTTCACCACCTCCTGAACAAAGGTGTTCACCAAGTACCATGCTGTGTCCCTGCTCTGCTGGGGGCTACACACCCCAGGGTTGTTCTGTTTAGAGGGTCAGGCAAAGCTGAGCTCAGAATTACAGTGGTGGCTGTGGATTGACCCATCTGCATCTCAAATATCTACAATGGAGACTGCACAGCTTCTCTAGGCAAACTCTCTGTCCCACTGCTTGCATCTACACATGGAGAAAAAGGGTCTAAAACACAGAGACTTGTGGCAATGGCTTCCCCTCAGAAGCATTTATGTAAATGTTGTCAGAAGCTGAGCTCCCCTCTCCATCCAGTGTCCTCAAGTCACATTCTGACCAACCCATTTGGCATGTTCTGGACTGAGCTCCCAGCCCCACGACCCCTGTGTGACAGTTTTTGGAGATCTGTGGCCAACAGCTGAGCTGTGACAAAAGCTCTACACACCCTGCACACTTATTCTACTACCTGAAACCCAAACATGTTCATTTTAGAAGACAAAACTTTCTGTTTCTTCTTCTGCTGTCACCATTTCTCTTTCTTGCTAAAGAGAGCAGGGTCAGTGGGCATCATATCTGAAAAAAACTCTGAGATTTTGGTGCTGAAGCAGTTAAATGAGCAAGGCCAAGACCTTTTCCAGGTGAAGCTTGGTTGGTTAGAGCATGGTGTCAACGATGCCAAGGTCATGGGTTTGCTCCCAGTATGGGCCATTCACTCAAGAGATGGATTCAATGATCCTTGTGGGTCCCTTCCAACTGAGATCATTCTGTGACTCTGTGAGCCTTGGCCAAATTCTGAGCAGCTAATGAGATTTTAAAGGTATTAAAGTTCTGCTGAAGAAGCACAGCGAGCACAGAGGTGATATTTAAGGACATAGGCTAAGAGAGTGATAGAAACTTGCAGGCTGCAAGGCTCAGTGCAGTAGGTGTATTTTCTCTGCTTTGGAACAACAGCTGAGTGCTTTAAGAGAGACTCCCTATGACTATTTGTCACAATCTTGGCAAGACACAGCTGAAGGAGATACACAAGAATCTAACTGACCTTTTGCAGCTAAGACAACACAAATGCATGCAATGCAATTACCTTCTGTTATAGTGACAAAAAAAAATCATTTCAGCTCTGGACCCAGACGACAAGTGTTCCAATACTTGATTTTTTTTTTTCCCCAGTAGTGATGTCTGAGGAAAACTCTGAGTCATCCAGACAGGAAAAAGAGTAATAATAGCCACCTTGAACTCTAGACAAAGATGACAGTTTTCCAACCTGATGTTGGGAAGAAAAAGTCTGTTTACTTCCTGTAAAAGTAGGATGGTATTTTGCAAGAAAAATTGGAATGAAGGATAGAGAAGCCATCCCCAACCTACCACACTTCTCAGTTATTGCACAGCTATATCTTCCAGAGCAACTGGTTTCAGTCATTGTCAGAATATCAGAATAATAAATCCTCAGCTTGATTCAATGTGGCATCTCTTACATTTGAGACACACTGCAGGGCAGGCAGGTCCATGTGAATGTTGGTAACAGCAATCTTTTGCTCTGTACACACTCTGTCACAGGGGCTTGAAAGAGAACCACAAAGCAGAACACTGATGGACCTGTTGGCCAATGACAGCAATTCTGCAGGCAGCTTTGCTGTGTACCTCTCCTACTGATCAAGAGCACTGCTATCAGGCACACATTGTGTAGCATGTATGGGTTTGACATGAGCACTTGCAAAGGCCTTTTTTGCTATTTGGTTTCCTTCTGATTCTTAGAACTAACAAAAAATCCAGAAAAGGTGGATTGATATAGTTGCTAGAGCACAGAGAAAACTAAGTTTGCCCAAGGTCAGTTCCCACAACCTGTGCTTTCCAGTGAATTTCAGACAGTTACCAGTGACATTTGAATGTGTTCCATTTTTTAAAGGATTGAAGACAGGATTTTCAACATAGAGAGACTGATGTGCCAATGGAAACAATACTTGCAGCATCCCAGATTAACTGGAGCTCTTGTATGTGTGCAGAAGATATGAAAATGTTCAGCAAGCATTTTCTGACAGGCTTGGATTTCCAAATGCAGAAGCAGCAAATCTGAGAATAACACAGGTCTAACAAACTATTGGCCTAAAATTCTGAGATGTTTGTGGTACTCACAAAGAAAAGAAAAGCAAAGAAGCCTTTCCCTATTAAAATTTCTAGACTACCTCTTTAAGTCATGCCCAACTGAATCCTGAAATAGAAATGCCAAATGATCTTGTGGTTCTTGTGATTGTCTCCATTTTAGGATCAGAAAATCAAACTGAACCTGTGGAAGAGAGTCTAGTGAGCCTCCCAGGGTGAAAGGGATGCCCAGCTTTGGGGCTGAGCCTCAGCTTTGTGGCTATGTACTCCTTTCACATCCAAAGAAAAGGAAGGATTGTAGCAAAAAGAGAGGTTACCAGAAAACCTGTATCTGGAAGCTCTCGCTCTCTTAATCAGCCTAATCCCTGCAGGATCAGTGAGAACAGTTAAAGAGTCTTCAGGACATGCTCAGTGCCTGATCTGGGGCTGTCTGTGTAATTCCGGCCCATTAGCACTCACAAACCCCACTGAGGTATGATCTGTCTTCATTTGAGTAAGTGCTAACTCCTGCCCCTTGGTCACATCATCTGTTACTCCAATTCACTCTGCAATCTTGAGCTTTATTTGAGCTATTTAGGGGTGACTGCAATCCATACATGACTCACTGATTGTATGAAAGCATCAGTCTACCCTGTATGGTCTCTGGGTTAAACTGATCCAATCCAAATTACATTTAAACAGATTCAAATGCACAGCTCTTTGCTCCAGTACAAATGAATAAAATTGAAATAATGTCTACCATAAAGAAACTGCTCTTGCCAGGTTCTTTAAAAAGGCCATGCTTGATGCTGATTTTACCTCAAATGTCACACTAAGAAGCATCTAAAGGGAATTCAATTTTAAAAAAATGCTCTGGGTTTTGAATGGATTGAAATACAATGCACTTACACCAGCACAGTCCAGAAACAAGTAATGGCCTGAACTTTCTGCACCATCTTGAAGGATTTGAAATCTTCATTAATACAGCAAGTCAGACAAGGAGCATTTTAGACTTTCCAGTTAGAAATGCCTCCAAGAGAGGCAGTGCTGGGATCTGCATGGCCAGGACAGCAGTAAACTGGAGATGCAGCATGACAAGGAATGGCAGTACTAGAGCAGAAAGGAAAAATTACTCCCCCATTCCACTCCAACTGTTCCTTGCTGGTAGAGACCAAGTCATGATATTTGCCATACTAAGAATTATTACTCTGCCTATGGACAGACAAGCTAGACACAGTCAAAAAATGATAACTCTATTCATTTTGTCTTCGCTTTTGTAAACCTGTTCCTTATGCTGAAAAACACTTCAATAGAATTTACCCCTTGGCAGACATAGAACAAAGCCATTTCCAAACAATAGGAAGGCTGCAAAACTTTTTTAAATGCTTTGTAGAGCAAAAGTAGAAAACCAAGGGGGTGGAAAAAGTTTACATACTGCTGAACAGAGGGCAGGATTAAAGTGAATGAAGAAAATTCTTGAAAGAGTCAATACACTCTCTCTGAACGGTCAAATATTTTGGTTCACTTAAGCTGTGTGTTTATGTTACTATTATTTCCGAAGTTCACCTTGGTAAAAACTAACTGACTCTGTCTTGATACAATGAGAAACCATTGAGCAGGATAAAGTGAAAGAGAATGAACAATGACCTTTCCTTCTGCAGAGCCCATTGCTGAGAGAGGCAGGAAGAGATCTATCTGGTAATGTTTATCTGACTAAGGCAATTTACTGGATGATAGCTTTCCCCATAAGATCTAAGGACAAAAATGGCATAATATCAACTCACAAGGGACACACTAATATGAGCCCTAAAATGAAGCCCTCTGTGCTGAACCAACTGTATATTTCATATGTAAGCCATGCCATTGAGATGTTAAATGTTCCTCTGGAGAGCAATAGACCAGTGACAAGAAAAATAAACAAGAGCTAAAGATGAAGATGTCCTTGAACTGAAAGTGCTTCACTTTAGGAAATCCAGTAAAGTGAGCAAGAAACTGTGAAGCATAGTTGCATTAAATTGGCAATATTTTTTGTGTCTTTGGTGGGATGACTTGGGTATTTTATATTGCAGGTCTCCATGCAATTATGAAGATACATTTAGCTCACTGTTCTGCTGAAAGGTAGAACTCATTCTCCTGATGAGAAAAAATCCATTTGGTGGGAGTGGAGGTTGGACCTGTGACCTGGCGCATCTGTTCAGGTATCCCCACCACTGGGCTGCAGTTCCCCTCTCTCCTTTCCCCCTCATGCTTGTGTTCCCTGACATTTCAGCATGTCAATAAAAGCATTGCTGAATCTGAATTTTTCCTTTATAACATTAGATTTTTAACCAACAATTGCTTTGTGAGAAAAGTCCCTGCAAGCACCACATGAAATGTCCTAACAAACAGGTTAATCTAATAAATACCTTTATTCTCATGCAGTTCATGGCCACAATATCCCAAACTAAACAATCTAAAAATACACCCAAAGGTTTGTTGACTTTGTCTTCAAATCACTGCCTAAATGCATCAAGCCACTGGATCTGGAGTAAATATAATTAAGTGAGCAGAAGTGCAAGGGTATGGCTCGTTTCATAAAGCATGTGCACAAATTAACACATATAATGGCATCTAACCTCTAACTGGGGTGAAACAGGAAGCACAAAATGTCCAGAGGCATAAAATGATACAGTTTATATAACAGCAAGATCTTCAGTGAAACTAGTTTCTTTGAAAATCCAGAGTGAAAATGCATTTCTAAATATTAAAAATTATCTAAGAAAGTAATTTCTCTAAATTTTGAGATTTCCATAAGTATTTCAGCATATCTGATCCAAATTTACTAGAGCTTCCCATTCTGTGAGGTAAAATATGTCTCTGTTTCTCCTCAATACTTAGAAGTTAAACAGAAGTCAAAATGTCGAGAGTAGCTTGAGTAGTAGAAAATTCGTTTTTTTTCCTGTTCTGATTTCAAACTTGGAACTTGTGGCTATTCTTAAAATTAAGATATTGATCATTATTTCCAAGCAGTCATGCTACAGTCATTATTTTCATGCCAAGGTCTTTTTTTAAGTGTGTCGAACAGTAATCTGCACTATTACTTTCAATTACAGTTTAATAATTTATGAAATTACTTAGTATCATACCTGCAATATGTCAGACAGGCTTCATTACATTGCAATGAGGTCTGATTTAACACAGTCATTATTGTTGCTGTTAAGGGTTTGTGGGGAAAAGATTCCTGCAACTGTAGTAATTTTAGCCATTTTAGACTAAAATAAACAGCTACAGATAAATGGCAATATACAGTGAGGTACTTAAGTATACCTAAGACTATGCTGTCTCCTAATTGTAAATACTTGCCTCTTGGAATAGCTCCATGTTTTGCACTCAGTTAGGGAAATATTCTCCTAATATTTTACAGCAAATTGTTTTACAAGCAAGGATGAGCTGTGAAAACTCATGAGGGAGGTAAGGACTTGCATAACATTCCCTGGCAGTCAGGATGTGGGCAGCTTAACTAGCACAGAAACTCCTTGGAAGTGTTGATAAGGACATCATCTTCATTCAAAGCATGCTCAGGTCTGGCCCCCGTGTTGTGGTTACACTGGCATGTGAGTTTATACCCCTGATGTAGGAGACTATCAGTGGTACAAGGCAAAGCAATGTGCCAAGTAACAAGGAAAAAAGTTGTTCAGCTCAATTAAGCTTTGAAGAAGACAGCATTTGGGAAGAAAGCACATAAGACGTTTTCTTTGGCATTAGTTCTCAATCTTACCTTTAGGTGGCCATTACTGAGGGTTTGCCAACTGTGAGATCAAGAGGTTACTCCAGATTTTGAAATTAACTCAATGAAACAGGTATGGGAATGTTCTGTTTTGTAATGAAGCATGAAAACCTGAAAACATATAGTTCAACCTAAAAAGTACATACTGTTTATAAATTTGCATTTGGTTTTCATTGCTGATATGAAAAGCTACTTTTTCAGGTCTCAGTCTTCCCACAAAAATCAATCTAATTTTCTTAATCATGTGTATAATGTCAGGCCAAGGAAGGGACCACTTTCCTTTCTGCAGGTATTTTGGGCAGAGAGAAAGTAACAGAAACAAAGCAAAACAAAATTGTACTTCATTTATCTGGGATTTTACAGGAACAGAATTAACCCAAAATTTAGCCCTCCCTCCCAAACAACTGAAAACAAGGCTAATACTTTTGATTGCAAGACCATCGGGTAATGTTCTCTTTAGTTTGTATTTGATACAGCTCCAAGTACAACACATTGAAGAAGGAATCAGTATAATTCTTTGCTGTTGCTTTCAGCTCATTAGAATTTTTTTCCTGACTCAAATGCTGGTGGCTGAAGATGATTTGAGGCTTCAGTCCAAAGGGCCATTGGGGTGTTGTGCTCTTCAGCAGCCACAAGAGCCTGGCAAGAAGGGAAAGGTTAACTGAGGCTTCTGCTGGGGAAGGGAGATGAGAGACTGGCATGTAGAATTAGAGTAGGAGCAAATGTAAGGGGAAAAATGAATCACAGTATTGATGTCTGGAAAGAACAATATTATGACTATATGGATTTAATGACTGTTGATATCTAGTTCAGTGACAGATAGTCTCATCTACAGGGACAAAAGTACACAGCGTGCTTCGAGGAGACCTGGAGGCAATCCTTCAACTCAAATCCCATGATAGGATAATATGCTACAGCTTCTTTTATGCTGGAGGTGGCATCCTTTCTAGATCCCTTCTGAGTATGTCAGTCGATGATAACAGCATAATTTGCCTTAGAAATTTTAATTCCCCACACACACACCCTTTTCCTTATAAAGAAGAAAAGCGTGAACAATTCCTTTGAGCTGTCTTGAATAAATACTTTAAGAATATTAAAAATGAGAAGTGGATTAAAGCTTTCTGAGTGAATTCCAAACCATGTAGGGTGCTTTGCTAATTTTAAAAGGAGGGATGTTATAACCTTCAGCGTTCTCACTGTGTGATAGACAGGCATTACCACTGTTAAAAACAGGCAGAGTTTATCTGTGGCTGAAGCCAGATGTATAATCTCTTCTGAAACAACAACTGCCTGTCCTTCCTTTTTCATAGGAAAAATTTAGTGAGGAGCAGGTAAGGCAGTTCTGTGACATCACAGTTGTTCTACAGGAACTCCTGGATGTCATTAGCTGTTGCACTTTGTTTCCCTGTATTTTATATTCAGCATGCATTAGCAGTTGCTTGTTTTGAAGTTCTCCAGGGTATTCTACATCGAAGTTGCCTAGTAGCAGAACAATCTGTGTTCCTCAGATATGCAAGTGACTAATTTTCCATCAATCAGAGATGAGACTTAAATAAATAAAGGTACTTCATGGGGCTGCTGTGCCTAATGATAAGCAATTATATAAAGTCAAATTAAGGCAGTTCTTTGTGAAGGTCCTGTGAAATTGGTTAAGCAAAAAGAATAACTGCACCATTTCAGTGATTCATCCTATTGCTCATTTCAGTGGGAGCATTATCTCAGTTAACTGATGCAATTAATATGAAAATGAGGAAATCATTGTTTAAGGAGATGAGGAGAAAGAGGGGGTCTTAATGCAGCAGCAGTGGAAAAAAAGAGTCACAGAGATGGAAATTTGCATAGGTCAATGGTAATGTAATGCATTTAGCACATATCCAAAGCTTAACTTGCATAGTAATACAGATCCATTAAATTCTCATTATGATGACCTGTGTCCAACACAATTCAATTTTTCTGAATCCTAATGATAAAAAGTTAATTATGTAAGGTGAAAACCTTTTGTACTTGGTCTTAAAATAAAGCATTGAAAGGGCGTTGAGACTATCTTTTAGACATGGCAGGTAGCTTCATTTCTGGTTAATTCAATATTTTATTAACCATGATAAAATCTGAAGTTTGGCTTCTGTGTGCACCACAATTTTTTTTATGTAGTCAGTGTCAATAAATAAGCCTTTGTCTGTAAAACCACAATTTAGTGGTAGTCATCTTCTACTTACAAGCTCTAGTTACAGATTGCATTTCCAGTTTATCCTGGTTTTCCTATTTTTAGTGACCAAAAAGCCTATCCAAATTTGGGAAAAAGAGGAGAGAAAAGACACCCTTTCCCTCTCAACACTGTATACACATTCCACCTTTTGTTTGCTAGACATGTCTTTGAGCCAACGACGACGTGGTAGAGTGTGAGGTCTCCAGCAGCTGTTTCTTCTCATTACGTGATTTTGCTTCCTACCACAGCTACAGGTGGAAGATAGGAGTCTCAGTTTTTCCTTCCAGTTATGCCACATTCACAGATAATGGTCATCCTTTGACTTACTCATCTGAGACAGGGAGCAAATGTGCCAGTTTCCTGGTGCACTGAATCACACTTTGTATTAAGTGGAAGGTGCAGAGATGTGCTAAAATCAGATCCAACGAGGCAGGCTGCCATGTGAACAGCCTGTTCTTCTGAAAACACAAGCATGCCAGAGTGGCACCTTCCTTACTCCTTTGCATTAAAGCCACCATATATCACTCAGGCCATGTCAGGTTGTTTTAAATTGTGATTAATTTGCATTTAATAGATTTCTAAGGCACCTTTATTAACATCTGTGCAATGTAAGACAGGCTTAGTGCAAATGAAAGCCAAGTCCTGTGCATATTATTCTACGTGTCAGGTTCTTTTATGCTGAAATTTGCATTATACTTACAATACATGACTGGTGTTTGTGGAGGTGATCCAAGTCATGACTTTAGCTGCCTAACACCAAGCCAGAACTCAGGATTCATTTGACAAAATGCAGACACCTGCAGAGCAGATGCCTGTACCTGAGCTTGTCACACAGGGCTCTCCATGCAGACACTGACGACACCCAGCCTCAACACTTCACAGAGCAGATGGCTGCATGTGGTCCTGGGCATGAGCCTGGCCCCAGAGATGCAAAGCTACATGAAAAAAAACAATAACTCTAATTGTCTAAACCCAAGCCAAGATCCAACATTCGTAGCTTAAATTCACAGTAGTTTAAATTACCACAGTCCCCTGAGCATGCCTAAGTCCTATTTTTTATCTCCTTTAGGGCTTGTCTGAATCCCTGTGGAGGTAGTGGACCTTCCAGGGAACCAGTTAAGCTCTCCCAGACAGCACAAAACTAATTCAGCCCCTACCCCTGCATGCACACATGTATGAAAAGGGATTTTCCCCACACACAGAACAGGCACCTGTCAGAATAGGACCAGTGCTGGAGCATGGCAGGGGTCAGGCTCACCTCTCCCAAGATTTCACCATCATATACCATGATTCAGTTTCTTAGTACCATGTAGGAGCCACAGTTCTAAAGCTATTTCAATACCTTTAAATGCAGATGATAAGGGAAAGTGCCAGATTCTGCACCCGAGGCAGGGCAACCCTGCATGCACAGACAAGAGTGGAGAAGGAGATGCTGGAAAGCAGCAGTGCACAAAGGGACCTGGGGGTCCTGGTTGATGGCAAGTTGAATACGAGCCAGCAGTGCCCTGGCAGCGAGGAGGGACAACCCTGTCCTGGGGCGCATCAGGCCCAGCATCACCAGCTGGGCAAGGGAGGGGATTGTCCTGCACTGGGGTGACCTCACCTCAAGTTCTGGGGGCAGTTTTGGGTGTCACAATATAACAAGATGTGAAGGACCTTGAGGGGAAGCCATGCCAGGAGCAGCTGGGGTCACTTAGTCTGTTCAGCCTGGAGAAGAGACTGAGGGGAAGCCTCAATCAAGTCTACAACCTCCTTGTGAGGGGAAGAGGAGGGGCAGGCACTGCTGTCTTCTCTCTGACCAGTCACAGGACATGAGGGAATGGCCTGAGTTGTCTCAGGGGAGGTTTGGATATCAGGAAAAGGTTTTTCACCCAGAGAAGGGCTGGGCACTGGAACAGGCTCCCCGGGGCAATGGTCACAGCCCGACAGAGTTCAGGGAGTGTTTGGACAATGCTCTCAGGCACATGTGTAACTCTTGGGGATGGTGCGGTGCAGTTCTGGGAGATGCACTTGATGATCCTTGTGGGTCTCTTCCAATCAGGATATTCTGTTAAAAGTAAGCAAGAAGTAGGCGGCTAAATGTTTTGTTGGGCCAGAATCCTGATAGGCAATAATTGATCTCGGAAAAAATTAAATATCTATTGCAGTCCAGTCTTAGGCATCTAAATATTTTTACAGATTTAAGCATATGTCTTTCATACTTCTAAATTTTTATGGCCATTTTTCAGACTGCAGTTTTGTTTTACAAAAGGTAGAAGATAGATATGGTACAAAAGCTCAAAGGTTATACAGTTATTCTTCTGGCTGTTCTGGCTGTTTTCATCAGCCTCCTTTCTGGCAAGGCAATCACTTGCTGGCCCCCATGAGAGTGCTTCATGTGTTGCTGGTAAGCAAACAAAATCTAGTTGAAAAATAACTCAGAAAAAAAAAAATCACTCATTAATACCTTGATTTTAATCATTTCTGGTTGGTCTTTCCCAACATAAGAAAATTAAGTGGTGGGTGGAACCATGTGATCAGCCTGGGAATGTGTAGAGAATTATAAGAAATGGTTATATATAATTAATTGTGATTAAACCAAGTAGAAAAATAACTTGTAGATCACACTAATCTTGCTTAGGGCAGCTACTTCACAAGTACCACTCTAATTAATAAGCTTCAGTTAAAGAAGAATCAATAAACACTGCTATTCATAGAAAATTGATATTGTGTGAGGAGAAAGATTAGATTTTAAAAGAGGTTGGTTTCCTCCAAGCACAAATTAAGATTCTTTTAGGGAAAAGAGAAATACCAGGTAGTGACAAATTGAGGAATAATCCAATTAAAATTTTATTGGTTTCATTGTTTATGAAGATCTGACAAAAGCATTTTATCTCAAGCATTGATATTTACCAAAAGAGGAATTCTGCTTCTAAAAATAGAGGAAATCTACTTTTCAACACAAATACTAATGTGTACTGCTAAAAGAACCTCTAATATGCCATATGAACAAAGCAGCAAGCAAAAGCTAGGAAACTCCAGTGACTACCTCTGGATAGCAAGAAATTGACAGAGCATGAATGTAGGAGACAAAATCTCTGTGATTAGATGAATTTTCTTTATTGTCACTACCTAACATTAAAAATCCAAGGTATTTCAGAATCAGAATAGGCTATAGTAGAGATTACCCTTTTTTTTGCAACAAACACAGCAATATTTTGCCAACAAAAGAAGATACCTGAAACCCATTCTCAGATTCCTTGCAAAAAAGCTGTCCAAAGGAGATATTTTTTATAAATCAGCAAATCTTTTTCTTTGTGACATGATCTGTGAGCTTCTAGTGTTGTATGACAATATTGTGACACGTTGATGTCCAATTTCACTTGTGACCTTATTGGAGAAGGAAGACCTGAAGCCAAATGCTTTGTTGGTATAGGTGATGCACTGGCCATAAGAAGCTATAAGAATATGGGAAGAGTCTTAGAGCTGGAAAGGGAAAGCTCAGCTGTTCCAATATCCTGATTGCAATCACAGACTATGGTCAAAGCAGGCAGTTTGAAAAAAAAATTCAATTCGCTTTTTATACATTTAAAAGTTTCAGGGTCTTTTTGAGCTGCATCTGGGCACTGATATTCCAGTACAATTAGTTCTGTGCATGGGTTGCTTGAATCTCCAGGAACTGGTCTAATCTCTCTCTGAAACATTTTTAGCCCTTGCAACAGCTAGTAGCAGAGTTCCTCAGAATCTGTGTTTTAAGCTCTATGAGGGTGTCTCTTTTCACCGCTGTTTTGGAGTTCTTTCCACTTCTGAATCAAAAAGATAGCCAGGTATCTTTTCTCTAATCACCTTATGGTGTACAAGTCAGTCAAGGACAATAGACTATTCCAACACGCCAAAGCATTGAGGAAGCTTTGCACAGTGTGCCCACAGCACATTGGTTCTTTCATACTCACCACCTTGCACTGTAATCTGCAGTTGCTCTTTCACAGGATAACATCCAGGTCCATCTTTATTTTCCACACCTGTGAAATATCTGTAATCATCAATGACCCCAAATGAATTTGTCTCCCCTAACTTCATGGGTCTGAAATTAATTTGTCTATACTCTTTATCTGTGCTCTGTCTTTTGTCAGATAGATTCCTCTAGAGTGGTATTCAGATCACTTATCTCAGGCCCCCAGTTTAGAATTAGATTAATTGCTGTCTGTGAATGCCTTTCCCTCTTCATTGATAAGGTGACTGGCTTAGACTAGATACACAGGTTTTGATAGTTAAACTCAGGTGACATGACTCACATGCTGAGTGCCCTACAAAAGGCAATAACAGCAAAATCCAAACCAATCTTACCTTGCATTTCCACATTGCTACAAATATTAGAAAATTATGTAAAACCTTGACATGAGCCCACTTTTCTGTGTTTCCTTAGCTCCTGATTCTGCCAAATGAAATCCATACAGGCTTCAGCCAGAATTTTCTAGTGCAAAAGAGGCAAGGTTATTATTTATATTTTAGGACCAATAGCACAGACAGACCCTTATTGTCTAGGCAAATCCTGTGGAACTGCCCTTCTGCCATTTCCTTCAACAACGGCTGTCTGTAGCTCTAACCCCAGACAGTTCACCCTGCCTGTAGACACAAAGAGTTTGATTAAGCTATTACACCCAAACCTCCTCAGAGGTGAGGTCACAGGTCCACAGACTTAGATGAGACCCACTTTTGTTTCTAATGCCATCAGTAAAATAGAGCTGAAAGATGCTGTCTCCTACTGCCACTCAACATCCAGTCGGTGCCTCTTGGGCAGCTCTGCAACCTCTCCCCTGCCACCTGCCAGTACTCACCCAGGAAATCAAAGCCCTCACAATCAATCCTTTCCAGGGCAGCATCTTGTATGTCATAAGTAGGGTATCAAGGCTGCTAAAAAAAAACCCAGCTTGCCTCACTGGTGAAGTCCTAGAAAATCAGGGAAGACAAAAATGGCATCATGCCAGGCTGTCAGTTCCCTTCTCTGTTTGTTCCCAAGCTTTTGCTGTTGGCAAGAACACATCCCTCTGCTGCAGTGATCCCTGCATAAAATTTAAGTAATCATCCTTATAGTTTGCTAGACTAAATTTTGCTGTATATTCATACAAAATGTGAAAACCTATTTTTGTGCAACAATCTTGCTCTGTTCTAACTCAACAGAGATGAGGGTAGAGAACTGGGAAAAAAGTTTCTGTGGTAGGAGAGGCAGGGGGGTCTTAATGTTTCCCTTGCACCAGTACAATGCAGCTGCTCCTTTTGATAGCTTTAATGCAGCTCCTTCTAATTTACATTGGTGTAAGCGAAATCAAATAAAACCCATTATGTCTCTGAACCCAGCAGACGATCAATGTAATGCAGACTTTTACAACCCCAATTTCTTTCTGTAATAGCAAAGAAACAATATGGGTTTACAGAAGGGCCAGGCTAAAGATAAACCTCTCCTGCCTTCTCTTTCTCAGGCTGCAATCATAAGAATCTAAATAGCCATTTGATTGTGAAGACTGAGGTCAAGAAGGACAACAAAAGATCAAGTGAGAGGCCGGGAGCTCAACCTGGAGATAATCCTGAAACTGAAAAATGCTCAGTGCACAGAAGATCATCTACCAATTATGCAAAGATATAGAAAATCTGAACATTTATTAAGATTATTTTATTACTTTATTAATAATGAAGTCAAATTGAGTTATAATAAATTAAAATGTGAAGATGATTTCTCTGTATTGTTAAATGACTTGTTTCAATTTTACTGCTTCAGAATTGCAGTAAAAATGTATTTCAAAAAGAATAGATACATTTGTATTAACTATATGATAGGGGCACACTCAAAGAACTGTTAAAGTAATGCATTCTAGACTTGCTTCAGACTCTTCTCTCTTGTTTCAGACTCTTCTCCCTGCCCTTTCTTCTCCGTTTCTCCTTTCCTAGCGCTGTCACCTTCCTTGTGAGTTGGCAAAATCCCCACCATTTCTGGTGCCAAAACATCATCTGCAGCTCTGCAAGTTAAAACAGTCTGTCTGTAACTCCCTATTTCAGCACTTTTCTGATCTTCTCTGAAACAAATTAGGATGGATTCTTGTCTGGAGAATCTGTAACAGAACTCAGGATACTTCCACTGGATTCAGTGCAGCTGTCAGTATACCCCACATGAAAATTGCCATTCCCCATTCTCTTTTCTTCTTTACATTCTTTGGTAATTTTTAACTCTGGTGCTCTATTTAATGCAAGCATTATAGGGACACTGTATAAAATATGTGATGTGAAACAAACTATATTCTAAACAGTCAAGATAGTGATGATCCTTCCTCGACACATATACCCCTGAGACAGTGGAAGTGGCTGTGGTAGAGAGAAGTCAGCTCTCTGATAAAGTAGCTGCTCACTTGTGCTTACAGAGATCTAGTTTTCTGGGACTGCCAGTGACCTGTCTTACAGAGTGAACTGGCATGAGATGAAGGCATCTTAAAAGTTGTGACTTTCACAGATGGCTTGGATTGTCCTTTGTGACTATGCAGCACAGG
Organism: Cyanoderma ruficeps; assembly: GCA_008694505.1. Classification (NCBI taxonomy): domain Eukaryota; kingdom Metazoa; phylum Chordata; class Aves; order Passeriformes; family Timaliidae; genus Cyanoderma; species Cyanoderma ruficeps. Next base: position 33,154,358 of record VZDJ01007747.1, read on the forward strand.
ATTATCCCAGATGAAGTGGTTTTCCCTAGCACTACAGCCTGGAATACAAGTAAGGGAAGAAGGTACCTCAGAGCGGGAGGTAGCATTGTGCATGGTCCCCAGTCCACAACTTTACCTGTGCAAATGGAGAGAGAGAAAATCCAGCTCCCCAGTGATGAGACCCAAGCACTCAGAGAAAGGAGGTTTCCTGATTCCGAGACTTGAATTTCTTCTGAAATTAAATGCTGTCTACACTCACAAACTCCTGCTTCTACCTCTGCATTTCACTGCAGATGTTGAAATCACCATTCTGTTTTCACACTCAGAGATGCTGTAATCAATATCACTGGAAATGTCATTCAGCCTTTCACTTGGATGAAAGGTGATGCTGACATTCTACTTTTCTTGAGTTTCCCAAGAGAACATTTAATCTCTGTGACCTTGCAGATATTTAAGGAACCCGTCGCAAGATAACACTGTATTGTGACAGACAGCAGGGACTTTCTCACTGACAGCATTTTGCCAACAGGGACCACAGAAAGCATCTGGATTCAGACAGAAAATAGCAATTTAAAAGGAACACATTGTTCATCAGTATCACTCAGTGATACATTATTATTTCTGCCCATCGGAAACAACATTCTTGTACTTCTCAAGTAAAAAGACCATGACCTATGAATCTGAGAGTGGGAAACTGAGGTGGTAAAAACATCTAAAATTTACATATTGCTAAGTGAAGACCATACCCTGCCATCCATCTTTACTAGGTTTCTCTTCATAGTTCTTGTCCTTCTGGAAGGAATGTGAGTGTACTCTATGGATGTGCTATCACACTCAAGGATCAACAGGGATGGCAGTCACTGAAGCCATTTCTAAAGATCTGTGGCACAAACCTCCAAGGAAAGCTGCTTTGCAAAGCAATAAGAAGAGATACAGGGGTTAATAGTAAAGATCATTGGGACCCTCATGAAGCTGCTTTGGTCGGTCAGGTGTGGGCACAGCAGAAAGCAAAATAAATTAAACTCCTCCAGCTGGAAAATAAATATGAAACAGCAAGTGAATTTGTGCACTTCATGACTGAGTGAGCAAAGCTTAATTCTCTAATTATTACCTCTATTCTACCCAGTGAGATAAAGAGCGAGTTAGGAGAGATAATCAGGTTCTAAAACACTGTGCCCTCTTGAATTCAGACCAAATGTAACAGTTAGCAGTTGTTCCAATACTGATGTGCTCTCTTGAAAGATCTATAACAATGTAATATTTGCTATTTTGCAATTTTATATGTCAGTATCAAGTGAAGAGATGCTTCATTCTTACTTATTTTTTAACCCACTTTTCATTGCTTTTTCAAATGATTCAGCTGCAGAACCATGCATCTATTGCACAAAAGTTTGGTTAAGTATTCTACATTACATTATTCTAAATATTCATATTGTTTTAATTTAATATAAATTCTGCTAATACCAGCCAGATGTCATCTTGCATTCACAGTCTTAGTTACGTCAATGGCAGATCACATTAGGATTGATCATAAAATCCCCTGCTTTCACAAAAGCACTCTGTACTTGTAGCTACTCTACAACACAAAAGAAGGGGGGCAGGGAGGTCCTTTTTAGTTTTTTTCAATATGAAAAGAATAAAAAATATCAATACAATAACTCTAAATGGTACTTGCAGTCAGATTATGCGTTAATTATCCCATGACCCCTAAGAGTGTCTGATAACTAAATAACATTCTAATCATTTGTTTCAGCACTTCAAGATTAAATTTTATTCATTCAATACCTGCACTAGATAAAAGCAAAAAAAAAAAATGGAAGATATTTGATTTGGGTTCATGCAATTAAGAAGGATATCAAGGAAGCTGATCTATTCCTCCTTCTTATCTTGTGCCTTTCTTCATGAAAAAGAAAAGAGCAGCTAAGAAATGAAAGTCTGACTGAATAGCATCTGAACTTAACACAAAGAGGAAGATTGTCAAGTTCACACAGGAGGTTGTCAGCCAGCAGAGTGAGGCGCCGCAGCAGCCGGGCTGCAAGTCAGCTGGCACAGCTGAATTTTGGAGAGGTGATGCAATTCTGAGAATGAACAAACTTGTTGCCACGGCAGACACATTTCCAAAAATGGCTGTTGCTGTGTGTTGTGTGCAAGGAAAGGGATCAAGGGAGGAAAGCATCTCACCTTAATTGGCATAGGTGACTGGAAGAACGATCATCACTTCCAGGAAATGGCCATCTGAAGGGTCAGGGTCCCCAGCTGCCTCAGCAGAACCATGACAATTAATAGTGCTCAGAGCAGCTTCTTGGTGAGCTGGCTGTAGGGGGAATGAAGTCTGAAATGGCTTATGAGCACACCAGAAGTGGATCTGCAGATCAGTGCTGCACAATGTACGTCCCAGTATTTGACTTCAACTCTACTCAACTCTAGGCTGACCCTCCAGGTTCAGCCCTAGCATGAGAATGGGAAAGGTGTATTTTGGGAGGGCACATTCCAGTTTAGTTTCATTTCAAAGGAACCCATTTTTATATGCCTCAGATTCACTCTGTGATATTAATCGAAGTGTATGGAATAAGAAAAAGTGGGACAAACAAGGTAAAAGGACTTACATGTTTCAGAAGAGACATGTTTTAAATTATTTTTAAATATTACTTAATCCAACAAGCCAAATAAATGATTGTGAGTTACTTAGTGCAGTGTTTGGTAGGAAATATTTCCCATATGTTCCCCTCAGGACAGCAAGAAAGGTTTTTTTGATTTCTCCTTCTTGTTGATACACACTGGTTTCCAGAGTCAGATAACTGAGGTTTCTACTTGTTCTTTTGCTCAGTATTTCCTTTCACATATTTCTCAAGATTTTCCTCAACAGACACTGAAGCAGAGTCTTTCCCCACTTGCCCAGGGCCTCCAGCTGTGGAGATACAGACTTTTTTAAAGCAATCCACAGCACAGAGAGTCAGGAGTAAAATAGAGCTAAAACTGACACAGTGCTGACCATCAGCTCACCCAGTCAGAGTGAGGGTTGTGGAGGTTTCTCCTGTTGCCTGGAATTACAATCCACAAGCCTGGAGCTAAATGTTTCTACCCCATTTGCAAGGAAAAAAGAGCAAGGGCGGTTCCACCTCACAGGATCTGATAATCCAATTAGAGTGTCCCTGCAATGTCAAAGAGCCAAGTTCAAACCACTCTTCTGGATGATTTCATTTTTGCCTCTTCTATGCTGGGGATTCCTCCTGTGGGAGCTATTCTTTGTGCACACAGCATTAAACATTTAGCAGGGACTAGGACCTCAGCTTCCTAGATCTCAGCTGAGTACACTTACCAGGGGCGGGTATAGACTCAGTAGGACCAATTATTATTTAACTTAGAATTAACCTGAATCAAAGCTAGCTGAGCAGCTCCAACGGGAGGGATACCCATGGAGAATGGCTGATAGCCATTTTCCTGGCACGTGAGACATCAAAGCCTGCTTAGAACATAGACATTTGAGTTGGGACTTCCTCTTTCCCAGAAAGCATTATGTCATTTTGGGAGGCAAGGACTGCAAGCCACAGGTCACAGGTGATTTTGTACCGTTAATGCCTCAGGAAACATTGTTAAAAAGTGTGTGGGAATTGCTATTCTGAGAAAACAGCTGTGGGCCTCCGTGGACAGAGGATGTGTTCCAGGTGAGCTGATGGAGTGTCTGTGCCCAAGTGAACGCTCCCCTTCCACATTTTGGGTGAATCTGGCCCTGCTGCACAATCCAGACTAGTCTGCTGCTTAGCAAATAAACAGAGCAAACAAATTGAACAGAAATCAAATTCTTGCCTCAGTAATGATACAATTCCCCAAGGTTTCTGGTGCTGTCAGTCATTTCAAGATTACAGGTTTTCAGACAAAGCAGGTGGACGAATACGACATCAGTGTAAAAGCATCAGTACCTGCTCCCTGCTGTATTGTTGCAGTGACAGATATGCATTTCTGTCATAAGAAGAGTTGCAGAAACAGACAGGTCAGGCTGACAGGACAATATGTATATTTTGTGGGAGAAGATAACAATGCCAAAAACATGGTCCTGCTATTTCTTTATATTTCAGTGATCACACAGATAATCTCATGTCTTTTTGAATCACTGTTTACAGGTCTTCACATCATGTGATGATAGCAAACACTGTGTAGTTCCATCATCCTGATGGGCATTTTCTCCCTGGCATATGCTGAAATTCAAATTCAGTCACTGTCCTGTGAAAAAAGAAATAAATTTAAAAAAAGAGAAAAATCTAGGTTATGAACCAGAGCTGTTTATTTGCCAGTATCAGCTGACATTGGAGGCAAGTTAGAATTTTTCAATGTATGGAATATAACCAATGCACTAACATGTCAGCTCTGTAGTGGAGACAAAGCCATTCTGAAAAAGTGCAAGTTCTCCAATGACTTTCTGTTTAATTTATATTTTGTTACTTTAAAATTTTTATGTATTTCCATTTCTCTTCTAACTTGCAAGAGAAAATTATGAGATCACAGAAGGCTGCCACTTCAGAAATCAGGAAATCTCAGCAGCTGAAAGAAAGAGCTTTGCTGTGAGATGTATTCAGCTTCACTTTCAGACCCAGAAGTCTGAGACAGTGTGGGATGTCTTTGAACTTCTTAGTGCTGATCATTAAAACTCAATATAAATTTTATCCCATTTTGAGATTCTTCTGTTTTAGGGCTGATTGAGCTATTAGGCAGCTATAAAATCTACCATATAAAATTATGAGTGATATAAACTACTAGCATATAAAAACTTGTATTAATGTAACCAAGGTTACAAACAATAATGCTTAAAAATGAGGAAATAGCAAATTTATAGCAAACTCAGACATTAATTCTCTTCAATTTGCTCATTATATGGATTAAAGCACAGGATTTTTCTGCCTATTATTTTATTCTATCTTTATTCCCAGTGATTGCTATAAATTAAGAGCATTACAGCAAATTATCTGTAATCATAAGACTACCTATTTTTCCCTCAAATAAAATAGTATAATCCCATAAATACAGCTGGGTGGGCAGGCATGCACTTGATTTCTTTTGTATAGAAAACTCTTTAATTAAAAAAATCCTAATCCAAGACAGAATGAAAACCATAATGATAAGAGAAATTAAATTCTGAAAGAAAATCAAATGGCATGAATCTTTTAGCATTAAAATTAAACCATTTAATCTGGAATTTGACTTCCTGCAGGGTGTTGCAGTTGCTAGAAGTTAGTGAAAAATGCATTGCAATACACTTTAAAAAATAATCTGTTGAGGTCTATTCAACACAGAGATACTTGCCTTGTTTGATGAAGTTTCTGAGCGGAATGCTGTGAGAGGTTGGTAAAATGTTCTGTGAAAGCATGCCAAAGTGTTTCCTGTAAGTATGCAGTTAAAATTTCCCCCAGATGTGTGATGTCACTATTGCCAGAGACAAGACACAAAGCTCTAGTATCCCTGGGTGGCGTTGGTGCGCTGTTCTCATGGAACCAGGAATGCTGGGCTACCATAACTCTCTAATACTTGACATTTCATTAAATTAAAGCAATTAGGGGCAAAAAGCAATCAAAACACCAGAGTTGTTCTGTGCTGAGAAGACCGGAACACTCCCTTCTCAATTAGCTTTCCACAGCAGAATGGCAAAGCACTTCCCAAAGTTAAAGTGTTACACCAGAAACCAGCTTATATCCAATGCTCTCGATCAATCAGCTTTGGTTCATAAACCCAGCAATTAGCAATACAAAAACTCTTGGAGTGAGACAAAAATTAACAACATTTTTGTTTGTATAGGACTGGATTTCCTTTGATCAATGTTTGTAAATGACTGGAAATGACATAAAAAATAGAGCGAGCTGTAAAACTTCACAAATAAATTTTACAGGTTAAGGCCAATATTAAAACTAATCATATGTGTTTTAAAACAAAAACACCCAAATTTAAAATGATGCTTTCACATTCTCTCAAAGACAAGGGCCGGTTTTTCCAAGGGGCTGTATCTGCACATCCATGCTCTATAGCCTATGGATAAATGGCAATGTACCGGCACAAAATTGTGCAGATTTTGCAGTAGTCATTTCAACTACAGTCACTGTGTATTAGGACAAAAAATGTGCTTAATATGTTAAAAAAAATGGAAACAAGACTCAACCTAAACTTCTTAGAGTCTCCAAACTATGGCGTGAACTATGCATTCTAAATGGAGAAGCAGTTTGGACTGTTTTAATTTAATTGTTCTTACTTTTAGTCTTGTGGGCTCTGTGGAAGATGTCAATGTTTAGGGATCTCTAGTATTCTGCTTTGGTCATTATTGATGAGTGTTTACAATTCTCCAGGTGGAAATAAAATGGTAGACAACAGCCAGTGCCATTGTCACATCACTGGATGAGGTACTTTCCATCTCCGAAATTCAAGAGCATTACAAATGGATAACAGCCCAATTTTCCATAGGCAAGGATTTAAGAACTTGCAAAACAAGTAGGATTCTCTTATTGAAGAGTAATAGCATTACAGCTAGTGGAGAATCAGAATGTTCTGTTAGAGCCACTGGGGAAATTATTTCAGCTATAAATGTTGAAGGAAAAGAACATGAACTAATGAATGCAAAACTCTCTATGCAACCATAGAGTTGTGCCTCATAATGCTATTGCCCCAGTAATGCCATCTTCAAGAGAAATTTATACTCAGTTGCCCAACCATTTTTCTCCAGCAGATGATGATGATTAAAGAATTAAAATCTATCAAGTTGCAGTCAAAACATTACTCAGATGCCCATCTTAAAGGGCTCATATGGCACAATAAAAGAACAAAAGCAAGAAGCAAAATGAAGGGGGTTTTCACTGCAACCCTAGCTGCCAAACTGATTCTGGGCTTGCTCTACCCACTGCTCCAGATGAAGTGTATTTTTTTAAGCCTTTGAAAGATGAACAAGAATACAGGCTTCCTTTGACTTGGAGACCAGTGGCACTCCTCAGGGTTGGTATTGGGACGGGCACTGTTTAACATATTTGATGGTGACATGGACAGTGAGGCTGAACAAACCCTCAGCAACTTTGACAATGACAGTTGTGAAGACAATGCTTTTTCAGGCTTAAAAAAAATGTGATACTCTAAAGCAGAAGGGAAATCCTTCATTAATGTAGCCAAACATTACAAGAAAAAAATAAATTAGCAGAGTTTTTTACACCTTTCTGGGTGAATCCCCATGTATAAAGCACCCACAAATAAAATTTTCACATCCATTTTTAACTTCACTTTTTTAGGTGCTGAAACTTACTGAAGCAAAACTAAAGCAATGAACTAAAGTAGAAAGAAGCAGAGTGAAGTTATTAACAGCTAACAGCATGGGTGTTGCCTCAGGCCAGAAATAGCTGATGGATGATACAACAACAGTCAGCAGACAAATCCTCATTACAATTGTAAATTTTGTGTCCTAAACAATTTTCTCTCTTCACTATCATCCCTACACTCACTTTTTGCAGCAGCTGCACTATCACCTTCCAGTGCTGGCACGGCTCTCTTATTCTGTATCCCTGGCACAGAACATAAGGTCTGAGATTGCCGCTGTCAAAGTGAAATGATGTGTTTGGAGGAACATCGTAGCAGAGGGAGCAGAGGTAATGTCCAGGTGTGTACTGGCCAACCTACAGCATGCTGACAAGGAAGGCTGCCCAGTGCAGGATTTTCTGGGGAAAATAAATAGGGGCAGGGAGCACCTGCCCATGAGCAGATGCAGCACACATTCTGTATGGCATGGAAGAGACAGGATGTACAACCACAGAGTATCTGGCTGAACTGTACTCTCCTGCCCTTAGTTCACAGAAAAAAAGTTTTTAAAAGAATACAATAGTACTTGAGCGGAAAACTGGTGGAAATATTAGGCTCTCAGAAAATGTCACAAATAAGTTTGACCCAAAAAAACCATCCTCTTGGCTGTAGATGCATCTAAATATGTGGTCACGTGCTCTTCTCCACTCAGCACAATATTATATTTAGTCATATATTTATATACTATATCATAAAGCACACACAAAAGGATAGAAGCAAAGATGCCTGAGCAACCTCTACTTCTCCTTCCCTAAGAATCTGGTGGGTTTATTTGCAACTTAAAAAATGTTTTTTTTTATGTAGGATTGGTGTTGCTCACATTAAAAATAGGTGAAACAGAATGCAACATGCAGAGCCAACTTTCAGCCTGCTGTAAACTCACTGGAGCCACTAGACTAACACAAGTTGCAAACGTGGCGTGCATGTAAACAAAGAATGTTCTTTCTTGACTCATGTATATTCTGGGCGGGCACTGAGACAGAAGCAGCTCTACAGGAGAAACTTAACTCCCCTGCCTTTAAAAGTAAAGTGGTGAGGGTAACTATCTAGCTGCTTGATTAATGAAAATAGTCTTTAGTGTGAAACCTATGACTAACATGTTCAATAGGTCTCTCTTTATTGATAAATTACTATATATCTCCAAGCATGCTATAATTAGGTAATAGGGCAGAGTTGTAAATCTAATTCAATTTTTATTGATGTACCTCAGCTTTGTATCCCATCCTGTGGGACCAAACCAATGGGTTGGTTTTATTCCTTTCTAATTTTAGAGAAATACATCCACTGCACTCAGAAATCTTCTGTCTACAAGCTATTGATGAGTGCATTAAACAGGGCACTCATTACTCTTCTACCATTTTTTGTTACTTCTTCACCTCTTTCTGTTTGTTCCTGTCTTCTAAGCTTACATAAAACAGAAACAAAATAGGAAGGTACTTTGTCACCACTTAGATGTTGCTGTCTGTACTTCTGTTTCCCATTTTGTTTGAGCTTGGATTCAGCTCAGCTATGAATTCATTGATATGTTGAATCTGTCTGACACAGAGAACTGCCTTTAAAAGAATGGGTCATGTCAGCTTATTAAGGTCCAGAACAAACAGGTATCAACCTCCCTGCTCCAGCTGGGAGGATTGAGTCTCCTTTTTTGTTTTGGGTTATTAGCCTTTGATTTATAAGAAGTGCTACCATTTGTTCATGTGCTCAGCAAGGTAGCTAAAAAAAAATTAAAATTAACTGGTGGAGACTAATTTTCTCATCCTGCATGCTATTTTGCACTGTTCAAGAGGAGCAAAAATAAAATAATGAAATAAAATAAAATAAAATTTATCAAAATTTGCACGTACAAATAGAAAAGTTACTGATCCAGATACCCCTCAACTTATTTCATATGGAAGAAGGAGTGACCTGAATAATTTTAAAGGTGAAATTCAAAGCTAAAGCAAACTTTTGTCTAATCCTTGATGTACATGTTGCCCCAGCCCACAAACCAAAGTGTGTTTCTCACTCAGGTTCCCTCTCCCAGTGGTTCATTATCTCCTCAGGTTTCTCTGCAGTTAATTAGGGTCAGACACTGTGGCAATGTAACATGATTTATTCTGTGGACTTTAGAGAAGCCAAGGCGATGTCACGCACACCTACCAGCTGAGAACCAAGAACTCTGTTTCTTTTTCTCAAGCACTGGGCTCCCATAGAGCACCAGGATTCTTGTGCCTTAAGATTCAAGAGAAGCATCAAAAAGGCAGTTTGACTGAATTAGCTTCTCAACTGTTACAACATATTGATATTTCCTTACAAAGGCAGATTCCAAAATTTAATTTCTGAATGTCTAAATTCCCACTGAGAACTGGATGGAAATAATTTTCATCTCTTGCATAAGTGCAAAGAGGTCGTTTTAGCAAAGCTTGTAACACCAAATGTTTAGCTATTCTATTATATAACAGTGTGCAAGCTGGGGACTACTCAATAAAACTGGATTTCTTTAGAAATCTATAGATATTCTGATACTATTTCACTTCAAATATTGATTTATTTATTTCTCTGAGTTGCCTGTTGCTTTTCCATTATTCTTTGCTACTACTCTTTGGGAGTCTTGCATACCTTTCCACCAATCAGTTAAGTTTAAAGGTTGATTCACAGAGGAGCCAGATTTTCAAAAGTTGGGGCTGTTGGCCATCAAATTGTCTTTGTCAGAGCCATCAAAACTGTGTTCCCTTCTGTTGCTACGTCTAACTGCTTGCGCACAGAAATGTACACTCCTTAAGTTATGAGATGTCAAAAGGTGTCAAAGAAAAGGATTGTAGGAATTAATAAGAAGCTGCTGACAAGATGTCAATCGGCAGAAAAAAAATCACCCTTTCACATATAAGACATAGGGAGCTGGGATTTTACTTGCCAGATAGAGAAAGACATATTACAGATAAGAAAGAATTTTATATGCCATTTTATGATCCAAATTCTATTATTTCAAGACTTGTACACCGATAAACAATAGCAAATACGAGAGGACTGGGCATTTTGAATATTACTGCAGGGCTTATGTGATGACTTTCTTAGTTTGCAGGAATGTATGTTATACTTTCATTGTGAGGTAAATCTCAGCCTTTGCCTAATTTATGGAAAGATAAAAACATCATTGGTTAGAACTAGCAAGCTTTTTCACAGGGCAGCACTATAAATCCACAAAACTGCATACTTTTCAACTGACAATACTAGATCATTTGAAAAAAAAATCTGTTTCCATCTGGTCAGCATCTGTTAAACTCCATATCTCTATGGGGTGCATAAGATTTTTTTTGCTCTAGCTTTTGCTAAGTTTGACCCAATTTAATTTCAAAAAAAACCAAGCAGATGCACATATTAGAGAGACAAGAGTGAAAGAGACAATCTTCTTTATACCTAACCTCAGAGATACCTGAACATCTCTTGTATGAAACACAGATTAATTACCTGGCCCTTCTGTATGCTGATCCCAACTCTCTTTATTTCAGTTCTTGAGAATGCTGTCCTTTGATGATAACCACTGTGGAATAAAAGACATTTTGGAGCCTTTACTTATTATTAGCTGATTTCATTGGCCAATGACTATGTGAAATACTTTAAAATTCCTTTAGTCAAGGACAGCTTTCTCAACTTGTGACACAAACAAGAGATGACATGGGAAAACTGGCATGCCCAGGATCCCATGCTAGATGAGGAGCTCAGTCCTCTGTCCCCTCACCCAGGATTTCTGTTCATGGTGGGGTACGACCACGTGGCCAGTTTAGAAGCCACTGTTGCTGATCTTACAACTGTCACAAGAATCATGAATTAATACAGCAGTAAACAATGACAGTTCTACTTGTTAGCACCATCTGATTTCCATCGCTGTTAAACTTCCCACCTAAGTTTTGTCACTTCAAGTATTGTAAAATTTACTCTTTAAAAAAATACAGGTGACAGAAATACATGCGAAATACGTCTGCTGTATTAGCAAAGGTATCAGTCGGTTTTCATCATGGCAAAGCACTAAATCCTTTGTTCATATAAAATGCATTTTCATCCAGAATCCCTCATTATCCTGTTTATTTGGTCACTTTCACCTGTTTCATACCATTACTCTGCTTTCTCTGGGGAATCACTACTGATTTGAAGCAGTATTAGATAAAGGTGAGGCCAGACCATACCTCAGAATGACTTGAAGTTTCCTTTATTTTGTGAAAGGTTGATTTAACATTAGATCAAGCATTTCTTGAAGTCTTTTCATAAAATTGAAGTTCTACTGAAATATCATGTTTAGAGATAATCGCATGCCTTAGAAGTCGTGGATTATGTGTATCATGTAAGATATTAAACCTGTCAAGATGTTGTTTTTAATACATCTTTTAGTTAAAACCATGTCTTGACATGGATTATTCCTAGCATAGTTTCTCACACATCGGTTCAGCAAGCAATCACCCACTACATCCATCATTTCTGTTGCTGTCTCACCATATGTCTCAGAGGGGTGTAGGGGGGAAGTTTCCAGTTAATCATTTTTTTTGCATTTGGTATGCAAATCACTCAAAATTGAATGATGTGGCAATTTCAAGAAGTATTGTCTTAAGCAACACTGGAGTTTCAGTACTGAGCTAAGTTTGATAGGTTTAGTGTATAGTTTGTTTTCTTTTTTGCTTGCATCTTAACAAAATTTTACAGCTAGAAAAAATTCTCATTATAATCTCCAGCCTATTTCCTCCTCAGAGATATGCTTGTAAAAATTGGCTTTATATTATCTTAGTGTAAGCCTTCTGCCTGTAATATTTCAAACCTTCATCTGTCCTTGGCTGCCACGACATTCATCCATCTGACAAAATGGGGGGGGAAATGTGCCAGGCTCTGAGTGAATGCTCCTTTAAGTGAATTTGCTAGCCAGGCATAAAGGATGCTGTGCTCACTGAGGCTATGCTGGGGCTGCAGCAACACGGGTCCTGTGACTCCTGCAGCCACAGGGCAGGGCAGGACACTGAGGCTTGGGCTACATTCCATCCACAGGGCTTCTGCTTCAAACAGCAATCTGCTCTCATCAGCTGGGAATTAAAACACACAACAGTGCCACTGTGTAGGTTGCTCTTTGCTCTCTGAAGATGCATATAATGACACAAACAATGGTTTGTTGAGTTTCAGATTCATTCCCTAACCTCACAGAAAGCTCTGCATACTGCTGCTGGATATCAGGAATTGTCTGGCCATAAATGCACATCAGTAAAGCACAGAAGGCTCAAATCTAGGAAATTAATCAGAGCTTGAGTAAAATCTTTGCACAAAATCAGCACGGCATTGAGACCTAAATTTCTCATCTGTATAACCAGTCAGGCCTCAGCTGGACACAAGAACAAGACAGAGATGGGAAGAAGGAACATTATTAATTTCCATCTGAGATTTTTCTGAAAGGGTTGTGCTGTGCATAGACTACCAGGGACTCTCTCAGGCTGCCTGCGCTGTCTTTCTCTGTAGGTAATAGCAGGGATGCACAGAAGTTATTGCTACCAACAACTAGTTTTGATTTCATACTTTGCAATTAAGACATATTTTAAAAGCAGCTCTTTGTTCTGTGGGATCAAAGGTCAACTTGGAGCTTAGCTTATGAGACACAGCAGCTTATTGAGCATGTTTTCATCTTTACATTCACCAGGAAAAGCTTCACACTTCTGACAAGGGTTCCTCCTATGCAAAGCACTTATGTACAATCCAATTAAATAAAAAGTAGAAGGAAAGATCATAGGGTCAGATTTTTTTATATGCTTCCCAGTGATTTTTTCACATAAAGTCATGCAGAAAGAGCCTGGTGGAGGAGTGGTATGTAGATTTCCTTCTGCCAGGAGGCTGTACAAACTGCTAGATGATACAGTCATATAGCTCTCTTGGTGCCTGACTGATCTTTTTGTTTGTGAATGTTTTTCTGCACACTGAAACAGCTTCAGTCAGAGAAACAACAGAGACCTTCTGCCCACTCACACCCCACTCCAGCTGCTGTACCAGCATCGTAGCTGTTGGGCCTCTCCTATGAGGGAAAGGTGAGAAATTTGGCATTGAACATTTCCGGGCAGGAAGGTGAGATGGAGTCTCCAAGAGTCTTCACAAGTGATCCAATTTTCACTGTTAATTAATTAATTAATTAATAATTTTAAAACAAACAAACAAACACCACCACATCCAGTATCAGGCAGTGGTGGAGTGTAGATCCCTCCATATATAAGTAAGAGCCAAGAAAACTATTTCAAAATTATAGTTCCCAGTATATGCACTTTAGTTTTCCTGAATTTAGGCACCTACATATTTGTTTTACAGGAGATCCTTACACTGTGTCCTGGAAAGCAGTCCCATTCATTCCTGAACAGAAGAGCTACAAATGCTACATTCCCCGCTATTCACAGAGAAGTGGCTGTTTCTCAAGCTGCCAGGATACTATCAGTGACCAAATTTCTCAGCTGAGAATATTTCTGTTATTCAGAAACAGGAAGTCTTGTGATTGAGTGCCTGTGAGAGCTATTTTGTCCAGCATAAAGTAGCTCTTTGGAGCTAAGCTGTGCCACTGCACCCAGCAATTACTAAGGTATTTCCCTTGCACACTGATATTTTGAAGCTAGGCCTGAATGCTCCTGAGTTACAGTATGGAGCTTCAAACCTCTGTATCTTCATTAAAACATTACCTTTTCTTTCATACAAAAAATATTTGGTTCTTAATCAGCCACTCTCCACAGGCACATGCCTGGGCCCTCCCTCCCACTGTGGTCACTGAGCCACTAACATCACCCTGTTAGGGAATTGTAGCCCAAAAACTGCTGACCCAAACCCCTGTGGGCCATGCTGGTATTTAGGTCTCTAAGTATTTGCCTTTCAGGTGTAAGACAGGTAGGTACAGAGCAGCCTGGGGCAGTTTTCTCCCATGGTAGATGGAGGAGAAGGTTGTACTATAGAGCCAGAGAATCACAGATTTGTTTAGGTTGGCAAAGGCCTTTAAGATCATCAGGTCTAACCTATTACTGCCATGTTTACCACTAAACCACAGTATCATACAATTACAGAATTGCTGAGGTTGGAAAAGACCTCTGAGATCATGAGGTCCAACCATTAACCCACCACTGCCAAGTCCATTGCTTACCTATGTCCCCAAACACCACATACAGTTTTTTGTATGTATTTTAGGGATGGTGATTCCATCACTGCCCCAGGTAGCCCGCTTCAGTGCTTGACCACCCTTTAAGTGACAAAGTTTTCTAATATCCTATCTAAACCTGGCACAACTCGAGGCCATTTCCTCTTGTCTTATTGCTTGTCACATGGCAGAAAAGACCAACCCCCACTTGTCTATAATATTCTTTCAGGTACTGGTGGAGAGCAACAAGGTCCCTCCTGAGTGTCCTTTTCTCCAGGCTAAACAACCCTCATCTTTGTCTTAGATCAGTTGGAAAATGACTTTCTTCCATTAAAAAAAAAAATGGTTCTTTTTATTTTACTGTTAGAATAGGGCCTGCAGATGTGACCCAAACCTTGATTCACCTTTCAAAAGAAACAAAGAACCAGATGTGCATGGAAAAGGTAGAATAGTCTTTGGCCAGGAATCTAGCTGAGGAAGACCTACAGAGGGCTCCATTTCACACTGCCAGAGGGGTCCATTTCACACTGTTCCCAAGGGAAAAGGACATTTCTTATTTAGCTGAAAAATAATGACCACTCTCTGAAAACCATATATTTTATTTTCTCTGGGTAACTCACAGACATTTTACAATGGCAATAAAGTTTTAATTTAAAGCATCAATGATGCAATCTTTCAAGAGGTAATGGTTGGTTTAGTCTCTGGCAGCTCTTTGGTCCAAATATCTTGGTCTTCACTTTTCATGGGCCATTAATGAAGAGATGAACTGCAGAAGAGAAACTTGATCCATTAAATCCATGCCATTAGTTCTTTTGTCCTCTTTACCAATTGTATCCAGGTCCAGGTAGTGACTGGAATTTTCCACAAACATCTATTGCTTGTTCCATTTTTCTCTACTCTTTGGAGAGTTTGTATTTTGGTCTAAGCATAACTTTTGCCTACAACATCTCTTGCATGGAAAGAAAACTTGCCATGAATACTGATATTTTATTGACTCATTTTATTCGTCAAAAAAAGCTATGTCTTTGCATAACTCTTGATCTGGAATGTATTGTTTTGTTGCCTAAAGAAACATTAATCATAAATTCAAGAAAGACAGGGAAACAGAAATAACAAAGATAAAACTGAAACAAGAAATGAATAAAACATTGGAAAGATGTAAATAAATTCACCAAATATGCCTGTTAAATCCTAAGAATATGAATGATTTTATAGAAATAATGGCTTACCTGCTAAAGCAAAATGTTTCTGATCATGACTGTTGTAGTCTGTTTAGATAACCTAAGATATTCCACTGTCTGACACATCTGAAACAATGAAGTAATACTCCTTTCAAAGTAAAAAGTATCAGATACCTAAATAGAACAAAAATTAAAGTTTTCCTAACAAAAAACCCCAAAAATGTTGAGTAATTTTTCTTAAATAAAAATAATGAAACCAGATTTTCTTTCATTCTAAAAAATGCTATAAACATATTTAGCATAAATAGATATAATTTTTCAATATCTTCACTTGACAAGTTTTTGTCTTTGAAATATGAACACAGAAAATTCTCAATAATTTAAGTATCTGAGATCCTAAAAGGCAATAATTTTTGCTTGGTGCCAAGTATTCCGTGACAGATGTTGTGCCATGTATAATATTATGTGTGTTTCGTATGCTTACTTATCAGCTTAGAATTTGAAAGTTAATTAAAAATATTCAGGCAAGATAAAAATCGTCTTCCAAATACAATGGGAAACACTAAAAGAGACAGACATGGTCAAACCAAAGATTCAAAACACCTACTGTAAGGCAGGGAAGGAAGAATGGCACTCATTTTCTCTTCTGGTCCCTCTTCTGTATTTACACAGGGGTGAGAGTTTCAGCATCAGGTCCTTACCTCTGTCACGTTTGTCACTCAAATCTAAGGGATATATCACTTCTACCCGGCATGGAGGAGGTTTAGAAAATGTCCACCCAAAAAAGTATACTTCCAAAGTTAAGAAAAAGAAAGAGATGGGAATTACAAAAGCAGTGAAAATGCTATACTAAGGATTTGGATGGATTTTAGCTACAGGGAGTCAACTCTTCTGACTATGTATACAGTAAGAACTGCACAAACAGGCACAATCTCCATTCAGATAATACAATGAACCTCTTCTTTTCTTGCATTACACGGCAGCACCAGAGGCACAGGATGTCTCAGTTTGCTGCACAGCCTGCCTGCTTCCATGCTTCATCCAGCACTCTTCCTCTGCAGGAAACTGAGCCCACAGTATTCTTCAGCACATGCATGAGCTTCTTCTTAGGGGCTGGTAACATATCCTCAGTTAAGTCAGGATGCCAACCAAAAAAAAATACATTTTTTTTAAAACTAAAATTAAAAAAAACCCCAGCTTAAATAAATCTTAAATTATGCATTTTTCATGTCTATTAAGTGCTAAATTTCATGTAAACAGCTTCTAGTGTTCATCGCTCTCTGTCTTTTCTTTCTTCTGTACAAAGACATGAGTAACTCACATCCTTTGTAATGTGGCACTGACCTGTAAAAAACGCAAAAAGAACGTGTTTAACAGAAAGGAGAGAAACACTAAATAAATGAATAATTATTTTGTTTGTCTCTCAGAATATGCACATGCATAAATAAACACCCACACAGCTTTCCACGCTGTTTTACTAAAACAAATCTTCAGACCCCTAGCAACAAACAGCCAGTCACTTATTAGTAAGAATCCAAATAGACATTACAGAGCCTGACTACTTGTTCTTTTGAGATGTAAATATCAAAATTGCTTTTTGAAGAAGTAAAATGCAAAGGCAGTTAAAGTTCAGGATTCAATTTTTTCCTCTTCTTTTGATAAATACATTTACATTTTAATTTTCAGTGTTTTCAATTTTCCTCAGTGAAAATCTGTATCCCTGGATGAAAAGCACAATAATAAAATGTTCTCCACTCCATAATTTTCTTGTAATTCACAGAAATGATCTGAGGGCATATAGCTCATGACAATATATATTATAGCATTCAGTGCAGAGAACTCAATTGTTAGGGCTGCAATTTCAAACATATGTATATTAATGAACTGGCCATGGCTTCATTTTAAATTCCTAAAGACTTTTTTGCTGACATAGAATCATCACGGCTGTAATCTTAGAAACCTGCAAAGATTGTCAGAACTGTGCATGTTATTTCATTTATTCAATCAATACAAGTGTCAATGCCAATTATGCTGCAGAAATCCATATAATAGTCCCATTTTTTAAGCCCATATGGCACCATAGATCATAAAAGGAACAGAACAATGTGAAATGCCACATCTTACATAATTTGGCAGAACACTGTGCCTTTATTTATAAGAACATGTTATAAATCTTGCTCTGCTTTTATTGCAATCAGTTCCCTTTCTACCCACAAAATGATAAAGCAGATTTTGCCAATCTAAAACAAAACAAATCAAAATTCCAAACAAACACTGGAAACATTATTGGTCTTTATCTATAGCTTGGGACAGTTTTTCGTTATGCATCTTAACCACTCTGGCTACGAGAAACTGCAGAAAAAAACTGTTGTAACTTGCTGAACAAACAGCATCTGCAGTTAACAACTGCTCACTGCGGTACCCATCATAAAATGCAAGATTGGTGTGCAGAGCTATAAAAAACATACAGACTCTATTCTCAAAAAACCCCTGGTACATCAATAATAACATCAGTTGAGAAACCAGAGGATAACGTGAAATACGTAGGAGGTCAGCAAAAGCCTGGAAGATAAAGCTCAGAAGCGAGGCTGAAAAGCAGCACAGAATGGAGACTGCATTCAGCACAGCACCAGAGAATAGAGACAGGCTGAAAGCAATAACTGGGGAGCCTGAGATTCCATCTCTGTACGGAGAGCATGCTGCCACAGGGATGTGTCCCTGTGCCCATGCTAAGGGAGCCCAGGGAGCCGTCTGGAGGCTTGTTCTTTGGGGAAACTGCACTCCTCTTTACTGCAGATGCTGAAACAGGTTTTCTTCTGCTGGCAGCAGACACCTTGCCCTGCTCACATTCAATTCTTTTTCCCTTCCAAAGCTTTATTTCTCTCTGCCTAGGTTTGTGGAAGCTCCCACCAGCTGTCCTTGCACCTATTTTATGTTTTCTGATCAGGTTTAATTTCTCGGGTTTGGTCAGCATTCTCTCCACATGGCTGTCAGTGTCCTTCAGTGCAGACTAAGATGGACTACAGCCCTCCCTCCTTCAGTTCAGGTGCTGCTGAAGGCACTCCCCATGGGCATCCTCCACAGCTCCACATCATCCTATCTGGGCAGCAGAGTCTCTTTTAGAGTAGGAGGTGAACAAGCCTGGCTTTAGCAAGCCAGTGACTGGGAGCCAGCCGCTTTCTGGAAACACTTCTAAGGATAAGTATCAGGAGGATCTATTTAAGCTAAAAGTTAGAATTGGCATTAATGTCGTGTTTGTAAGGAGGCACAAACCACATCACACTTGGAAACAAACACACACATACAATATAAATCTGGTTTAGGAGTCTGACTTCTTTTAAGAGAAATGTCAATAAACATGAGAATAATATTATGTAACATAAAGCCTGCTTGCTCAAATCTGGAGTACCTCCTGATACAACTGATATAATTTCAAACATGAAACATACATAAACAGTAAAGTACTTTAAAAATAGGAGGGGGCGTATTCACTTCCACCATAATTTTTCCTCATTATAATGACTTAATTATATGCATTATTCTAAATATATGTGAATTTAGTGGCATAGTGATGTTGTCAATAAATTTTTCTTGTGAAAGGGTCTAATGAACCAGTTGAAATCTGAGTATTTTAGTGCAATTGAATACATTGCACTTGTTCACTCACAAGATCATGTCCTTCACATTTTTAGAAACTTAGTCAAGACTGTTGTGTTCACTCATCCTAAATTTATTTGACCTTAATCCATGCTTGATGATGCAGTGAGAAAGCCAAAAGGGACACAGCAGACATAATAAGAGATGTGTCTCACGGCAGGGAGTAGTTTATTCTAATGATTATTTATAAACCCCTTTAGTTACCCAAGACGTGCTTTAGCAGTTGATTATAGTTTTCTTCAGCATTTTAGAAGCTGTTCTTAATAATACGGCAGATTTTCCTAGCTGTTAGAATTGAGCTTCTGATTAATTTTGTATCACTTGTGATACTAAGAGGAGATACTTGCCCCTAGTCACAGCCTGTATAGCCAAAGAAAAGGAACTTTGCTACCGAACACCTACCACTAGAACAAACAAGCAGTAGAGTGGCTTTCAAAGTTAAAACTCCCTTTGATTTCTCCAGATAATTTTTTTCCCAAGTTAAGGCCGCAGGGCTTGGCTGTGAGTTTGCAAGTGCCAAGGAGCTGAACTGAGTTTTACTACTCCATTACTCATGTGTCTCTATTTTTCCCCAAACTCTTTATATAGCTGCCACAGTTCCTCTGCACCTTGCAAGAGATGGATGAGCCAAGAAACACCTTTTTAGCAGTATCTGTAGCACTTGCCAAGCACCAAGTCATCTATTTTACCTAGGATATAAGCAGTAGCTCTGTGTGCTAGACTGCAGGCCAACTGTCCTGTAAATAAATCCTGGTCTTTCCAGGTTGACCCTCTGAGCACATTTAAACACTTCATCCTTCAGAACTCGAGGCTGCTCTGGGATGCACAGCAGCTACTGAAGGAGTCTGCAGCCACGGAGAGCCCTGCAGTAAGCTACTGGGGACATCAGAAGAGACAGCTTCCCAAAAGAGTTTCTTACCAAAGCCAAGGTTAGAATCTGACCACTTCAGCCTGTGACCTGCTGCTTTCTCCTCCTGCCCAGGTTTGACTCTGGGATTACAGAATTTGAAATTTCCCTCTGCATCCTTCTCAGCAGGTATCCACAATGGACAAGAAGTTCACAGTAAAGTAGAGAGAACAATGAAATAAACAGTGTGATGAGCCAAGGCTTGCTGTTAGCTGTATACTGCATTCCACACTACAAATGCTTGGCAGAGATGTTTGTTTCTTAGGAATAACTAAAGTTATTTGCAAGCTGCTTCACCACAAAATGGCTGATTGTTCCTATTCACAGGCAGGGCTAATGTATCTTTCTGCCAAAGCAACTTTCATGGAAAACAGAGTTTTAGACCACAACTGCAAAAAAATACCTTCTTTACAGAAAACCACAACCAACTAACAGTAGCCTCCCTAACTCTAGTACAGAATTGTAGATTTTAGGCAGGAGCCTGAAAAAAAATCTATGGATTAGGAGAGGGAAATCACTGCATCCTTTCAGGATTAATTTTGCTCTTGCAGCATCTACTTCTCCAATGAGCTGGATCCTGCAGGATGACAGCAGTAGCTGTGGATTCTGCCCATCCAACAAGGTGACAAAAACTGTGTCATGCTGACAAGTGATCCCACACAAGTGCTGTAACCACTAAATGCACAAAGACACTTCAACTTGAAAAATCCTAAAAAAATAATGGGGCATTTTATAGTATTGTTTCATTGGTGGCCATGCAGTGTTGGGGGGGATTAAGCCCACTCCCTCTTCTGCAGCTATCCCTGTATTCCCTCTTCCCATTTAAGTGCAGGCACAAAAGCTCCTCTTCAGCTAAGGGCAGTCTCCTCAACCCACAGCCTGCACAAAACACCTCAGCACACACGAGCTGTGAATGCCTGCCCTCCCCATTACTTTCTGCAGCTTGCAGTACCGTGCCCTGGTTTATCCCAGGTACAAAGAAGAAAAAAAAAAAAAAAACAACCAAAAAACTTAGAATGTGCTTTAGTTTTCTTAGCCTGTAGCTTCTGGCTTTGGTGGGCTTTTCTGCTTGCATCTGAGCTGACTTTCACAGCAAATAGCATAGATTAAGTTCTGTGCTCTGAGCAGGGATTTCTCATTTCATACATCATTTATAACTTTCTGCAGCGATTCCACAAAGTCAGTATCTCTCCACAACACAAAGATGAGAAGGATGGAAAATATAGCTGAAAAAGTGACAAACCTGCAAATTGCATTTATGTAGAATTCTGTTGCCACAAAGCTTCTACAGCAATTTTATGGAAACCTAGTAAATTCAGTATAACTAAATTTGCAGTTTAGGAAAGTTATGCATTTATGGATTTCAGCTCAGTGCCATATTACAGCTTAGCAGAGATGCTAAATATCTCACACAAAATGGAAATTAAATCTGCTGTTCCATTTTGTCAGATCAGGTCTTTGCCCATGGTACCTTGGGCATAGATTTCACTGCTCCCTCCTCACAGAAGTGAAAAATCACACAAACAAAACCCACTTTTGCAAAGGTTGCAAACACTAATTACATCACGTTGCCCTATAACTGGCAAGTGATATGTGTTTTTCATTTTTTGTTACCCTAGGATATTTCATCCATCATTCATTACCCGAATATGAACGGAGGCGGCTACAGAACACCACATTTTGGTGACATCCAGATTCCAGTGAAGTAAACAGCAAAAATCCCACAGATTTTATTAGAGCCACAAACTGCTCCTTTATACTGAGTTCTTGTTTTTATAGTCGGAGCCAGTTGCCAAAATGCTGGTCCTGATCCCACTTTCAGAGTTGGATAATCAGGATTTACTACGACCTAAATCAGTGAAGTCAGAATGGTGCAAATGAGAGAACTGAGGCCATCTGCTGTGAATTTCCAGATACCAAAAACGAACTGAAGAAGGGAGAGATTTTCTTAGCAGCCCTCAATTCCTAATGGGCAAAGGCTTACAAAGAAAGTCCTATTGTGCCTGTCACCCATATTTAACTGTATCTTAAGTCAATAGGAAATAACGTCCGTAGGATACACACACTCACAAACACATACGTATGAAAACACAAAATTGAATTCAGGTTGAAATGCTTTTCATTTCAGTACAGTATATTGCCATCAGATAAAGAAAAAATACATATTATTTTCTGTCTAGTTCTTCCAAAGGAAATAATACCAAAGGTTTAAGAACATGCATTGGCTTCCTTCCTGATAGGATTTAAAATGTTCTTTTCCAATGTAAGTGCAAAACCAAACATTAAGGCTGAAAATCAAGCACACTAGTCATGCACATTCAAAATTGCTATGAAAAAACAGGACCTGCTGCAGCCAGTGGCACAACTCCCACTGACTTCCACGGGGCCAAAATCCCACCCAGTTCCTAGGAGAACATTAAATTGGCCCCATTATGCATCTCATTTAATGGACTACATTAGCAGGCATGATTTATTAAGATTCTTATTCAAGAAAGAAATTGACTGCATTGTGGAAAGTATTTAAATTAATGTATCTGTTACAGCATACCTCGAAACTAAGGTAGAATTCAAAATCCTACTTTTGGTACTGCCTGACTTCTTACTTTCCAAAAAAGTATTGCAGTAAGGGAATTTTGAACTTGATTTCCCACTTTTCCCACTGCAGAACAAGGGTGTCACCTACCATACGACTTTTATCAAATCCTCTTAAAAAAACCAACAACAAGCTTCAAACCAGGCTATATTATGGCACAAAATGTACAGAGACATGAGTAAATGATTTAGTTCTTTTTTTTTTCCAACTCGTTCCCTGCTTATTTTTAACCCAATTACAAGCCTGTTGGCTGCCAGTAAAATTTGGATCCAAATATCTCTGCTAACCAAGTGGAATTGTTTGGATAGTACAGTCAAAATTTCTAACATCTTAATCAGGTTTCTTTCTGACTTTTTTAATAACAAAAGTAATTGGGTACATTAAAACTGCAATTCTTGAAAGTCCAAGACAAACATCATAATAAAATACCATTTTCTTTAGGGAAAATTCTAGTATAATAAAGAAACCAAGAGGATTTTATTGAAATTACTTCCAAAACCTATAAAAGTTAACAGATTAATCTACTTTCCATTAGTTTTGCTGCATCTTGGGTATTTTTATAGGAGGACTGGAATTACATATTCTGTTATGCAACCACGACACTTTTTAAAATGTTAGGAGTATCTTGTCACTTCACTGTGGCCAGAGCAGACAAACCTCAATACCGCAGTACCTCAGCCAGTGAGTGGCTGAGTGGCCACGTCCTTCAGGTCAGAGGTGCCCTGTGACCCGGTAAGAGGAGAGCATGGGCTGGCCAACAACAGCACCCTTTGTGCTACAAACAGTAGGAGAACACGGGTGAGGCAGAGCACCAGGGCAACACTTCAGGTGCATTCAGGGGCTCTCACAGGATGAGGTGCACACCACAACACTTGAGGCATCAGGGTACCCTCTCTGCCCTAAAAATGGCAGACCCTGAGCACGTGGAAAGTATGCACAGAATGATATTAACTTTCAAGAGCAAATAATTGTCACGCCCAACCAGTTTCAAACTAAATATTTTCAGGAAAATTCGTACTGAAAGTAAATAAAGTCTGACCACTGCAGGCAACAGTCAGAAACTCTAAATAATGAGATTTTGTTATAGGCATTTCTTAATGCAGAACAGCAGTAGCAATGAATATGCTGGGACAATGTAGGGGGTTTTATTATCTTTCTGTGAAAGAAAATAAATGGGGAACTTCATATATTCATTGGCTCCAAAACCAAAGAAAAATAATCACAACCACACAGCAAAACCCGTTGCACAAGCAAGTCATATAACTTCTTTTGAGCGCTTGATTAAATATTCTCTTAAAAGATGTACTTTATTTTTGCCATAAACACAACAAGACACGCCAAATTTACCACATTCCTTGATAAATTATTCATTTTCTCCCCACTAAAAAACCACATTTTCTTTCAGGATTCATTTTATCTAACTTCAGTTAGCAGCCATCTTGCTATGCCTTTCTCAGCAACACTGCAAAATCCTCAGCAAGAGCCTTGGTGAAGAACCCTGTGGCATCTTTGTAATGCCTTAAGCACCTTTCCCTCAAGCCCATCTCTCAAACTTCCCTTTGATAAGAACTGAACATATTTGCAGCCCTTCTTTGCTTCCCAGCCCTTGTGGTCCTGCCCTTTACGTCATATTCCTCTCTTGTACATGCTCCCTTATTTGTGCTGTAAATCATGAACCAGAAGCCTCCCAAACACACCATCAGTATCTTTTGTCCAGTAAAACTCTCATGGAAACTCAGCTGTTAACCACTGAAATAGGATCTTCTGCTGTGTCTCCCCGCCCCCAAAATGGCACGAGAACAAGAAACTTTTGCAGCAATTTCAGTACGGGGTATTGTATTGTTTTAAACCTCATTCTGTGAGCTCTTGGTGCCTTGGAACTCCCCTTGAAGTATCTTGAGAGACACAAACCATCACTGTAACTGGGTAGATTCCCTCCTCCTTTCCTTTTCCCAACCATGCTTCCTACCAGCATGAGGTTTGTCCATGAGGCTGGACAGGTACTGCCCTTCCCTTACCCACCTCCGTCCAATTCCCAAAGGCTTTATTGGGCCACAAATATTGTGCCTCACACTGTAACTTTTAAAATCTATGTTGTTTCTTTCTTTTTTCAAAATGAAAAGAGAATACAGTTTATTAGTTGGATCCTGTGGGGTTTTCTCAATATTACAGGAAGAAGCCAATATTTTGCTGACTAAAGGAAATTTATAAACAGCCAATTTCTAAATGAAACAGATGGCTTATTAAAAATGAGCAGTCACTTCTTTGGCACACAAAAACAGTTTTATTTCTTTTTGCATTATAATATTACTGGTTTTGTTTATGTTAGAAGTAAGAAGAGTGACAGTTACCATAGTCCCACCATGTTAAGCAACAAATTAAAAAATTAATTGTGTGGGTTTGTTACAAATTGCAAATATCCTGTTACCTTCACTTACATGTATGCATGCATTGGGTTTGTGGGGCAAGTTTTTGGTAATAGAAATGGAGGTATCTCTGTGAAGCTGCTGTAAGATTTCCCCGTGTCCAAAACAGCTGATGCCAGCTGGCTCTAAGGTGGACCCACCACTGTCCAAGACCAAGCCAGTCTGAGATGGGGATAGCACTGCTGGGATAACATTTTTAAGAAGAAGATGAAGTTATTCTGCAGAAGTAATTGCAGCCAGAGAAGAGGGGAATGAGAACATGTGAGAGGAACAGCCCTGCAGACACCAAGGTCAGTGCAGAAGGAGGGGCAGGAGGTTTCCAGGTGCCAGAGCAGAGATTCCCCTGCAGCCCCTGGTGCAGCCCATGGTGAGGCAGCTGTGCCCCTGCAGCCCATGGAGGTGTCGGTAATTGGTGAGTGATCTCTCCTTGCCCTTATCTCAACTTCTGAACCTTTCACCATATTTTCTCTCCCCTGTCCACTTGAGGAGGACAGTGATAGATTGGCTTTGGTGAGCATCCAGCATCCAGCCAGGGTCAATTCACCACAGTGCAACAGAACTAAGTAAAAAATATCAAGCTGGTACGGAATTTAAGATCAACTGGTTCTATCTATTGTCAAACATCTCCAAACTTAATTCAGATCTGCTAGACTGAAAATTCACTGTAGTGGACTTCTGAAGTGTCTGTTCATGCAATGGCGCTGCTTCACCATCTAGCTCAGGGTCAGGTCTCGCACAGACATTGTGGATAATCTAAGCATTTTTTCTTCTCAGAAAGTGAAAAAAGAACAATCACATATGAGACAGTCCTAACTTTGCAAGTGCAAAAGTGAATAAAGACACATTTTCTTGCAGTGCTGGACAAAAATCTGGAGGAATTTCTTGCACTCTTGCATCAAAACTCTCCAAGAAAAACTTCACACAAGCTTCACAGATATCTGCGTGGACATATGTTGTCTTATTAGCAGACTAGAAACATCACACTAGTCTGAGTCACATGCCCAGTATTTCCTAAGAGATGAAAACAAATTAAAAGAAGACAAGCTTGCCTATTCTTCATGCAAAGACTGTGGTTGTTCATGTGAACCAAACTTCTCAGCTAAATCCTGGAACCAGTGATATTTCCTTTTCCAATCAGTGTGCTGCATGAAACAAACAGCTTTGAATATATTTGTTTGAACCTGAAGAATATTACTCTCTGAGAATACTAATAAACCTTAAGAATGTTAATACACTTATATCTAGATGAAAGCTATAATAATTCATCATTTGGAATCACTATTTGGATTTTCTTCCCAGATACAAAGTAATTGAGCTCTAGAATTATTTTCAGCAGAAAAGGGCGTCACTGCAAAACCTGTGTACACACCAGCAAGCTAGCATTTTTTATGGCCACGGATTTGCATGTTTGTTGATTATCTAGTCTGTGCAGCTTCCAGAAACTTTTATGAAGAACTAACCATGACTAGCAAAAGAAAGCTATCAGCTTAGTCACAAATACACACCCATAATAGTTAGCTTCTCAACCTGCTCAAGTTAGCCCACACAGTACTCTGCTAGAACAAAATTGCTGACACTATAATGAAATATTGGTGTGTATATATAAGCTAAGTCTGAGGATTTCAAAAGATTTTCAAAGAAAGTAACCTCCTGACTTTCTACTGGGCCTCTGTGCCTTGGTTCTATGAATAATGAATTTGCAGTAATTTCATTTAGAAAAAAGCAGAGGAAAAGGTCACTTCAAACATGGGAAATTAGGCAATGTGATTCTATCAGAAATCATACTGAAAGGATTCGTTTCTTTAAAAAAAAAAAATGGAGAGCAGCTAAATATATCAATCTTGTTCCACGGATGCTTGATAGAAAAGGATGCATGAAAGAAGCCCCCAGTGCCTACCAGAAACACTGCCACATCCAGGCTGTGGCTGAAATGGACAAACAAAGCACACATACATAGGCTGTACTCTTCTTCAGTTGTTGCCTCCCTTCCATAGGATATTACATGTTGGAAACACTGCAGCTGCTCAATCCCACACTGAGGGAAACAGCACAGGCTCTCACTGCTGCAGGATTTGGTCCAGAAGACACCTTGTTTTTTTTCTTGCCACCTTTCCCAAGCATTAGCAGAATAGTACAGGGAAATAGAGCACCAGAAGTCCTGACACATCACAAGTACAGTGATTAGATTTTTGAAATGCCTGTACCCAGCAGGACAGCAACTGAGGGCATTTTTAATATCCATGTTTTATCAGATCATCCTCTGTAACCAACAGTAGTTTTAGACACTGATGTGTGTCTGCACATCCTTTAGTAGCTGGCCTCTCCTGTGATAAAACATGCTATTTTCTATCTTGTAGCTTCTCTCCACCCTAAAAGGTTGTCATTCATGCATTGGTCATACTGGGTAACATTTATCTGCAGTAACTGTGATAGATATTTTTAAGTCTTAAAATATTAGCAGTGTGGCAAGCATCTAATTGCTGTACTTGGTCTAAAATCTGAAATAATATCCAGTCTGAGCTGAATTAAAAGCCAGACACTGACAAAACCAAGAGCATTTGTGTGTGTGACAGTGCACTTGATTTATTGCTTCAGATTGCAAGCAGTGAAAGGCAGTGTCAGTACTCATTTTCAGGTGACAAAAAGATATAAAGAGGTTATTATAAGGACTCCAACAAGTTTCTGCAGGTCTGATCTGCGAGAAGATAATAATGCCAGGTACTACACAGGGATGGAGCAGAAACACAAGAGACTGAGAATAACTGCCCTTCCATGAGCTTTCCAGAAATCACCTGAGGGCTTCAGCCCCTAAGAACTGTACACATCCAAAATACAGATTTTTCAAAGCTTTTATCTAGTCCTGAGGCATTTCAGCTGCAAACAAATAGTGAAGTCCTCAGGGCATTCTATATTTTGCTTCTGGGTGAAAAGCTATGCTCAGAAATGAAGAGCTCAGCACTGAGCTCACACCTAATTCCTAGCAGGACAGGCACAGTAAAGTCCTATGTCTGTCTCTGTGCTTCAGCCCCACAAGGCCACACATCCTGGCAATATGTATCCCAAACACAGCAGACAGCACACCCTTTGGGTCATTCACAGGGGCTGTCAAGAGAAATGCACTCAAATCCCTGATGCTTACACAACCCATTTCTCAGAGCAGGAGCATCCAGCCCCTGGATACCCAGAGGTGAGTCACTGGCAATACAAATAAAACCTTAGCAGAGTTACATATTTCAAACTTGTCTCTTTCATGCTTTCAGTGGGCCACTGAACAAACACAGTCAGGGTGGGCTTTAGCTTCTCTAATTTCAACTGCCTGAAAGTTAAATGCCTATTCAAGGAGATGTTGCTAACACAAGGAGAGACACTTGTAAGGAACAGTTTATCCCATGCTTCTCGGACACACAGCTTAGGTCAGACAGTTCACTGTCTGGAGGAGTCTCTCCTAGGGATTTGGGATATGTCTGTTCAGCAGCACAGTGCTGGTATCCTGTATTCATGGTATCCTGTAGTCCAGGTCACTCTGTCAACAGCCCAGAGAAATCCTGGGGCTCTCCCTTTACTCTCATTACTCTCTTCCTGAGCACGGGCTGAGGTTTTCCTGCAGAAACAGCCAGGGCATGCAGAGGGGCAGGAAGAACTCCGGGCGTGCCCTCAGATGTAGATGGATTGCAGTTGAGTAGACATCTGAGTATGAGCAACATGGAGTATACTGCAGTATTACATATTGTAATACAAACACAGCCTGTATTCATAGCTTAGGTGAGGACCCTTTTAGCCAGACAATTAGGAGGCATAAATCCAGAATTTAATGGTACATACCTTAATGATACTTTTAATGGCCCTTATGAAACAACACCAGAATGAAACATGAATACGTTCTCTCTCACTATCTTTCAGACTGGATACCAATGTCAAATACATTTTAACGCTAATTACATTTTTCTTTAATTTATTACAGTAGATTTTGTAAAAATATGGGACTAGATTTGAAATAACTGTTTCAAAAATAAATATTCATTTCACTAAAATTTCACTTAAATGAAATAAATAATTAAATCTGGTCATATTTGGTCAAACTTTTCTCTTTTTTCTTCAAATAAAATTGGCCAGGTCAGCAATTAAAACAAGTTTTTTTTCCATTCTGTTTTATGTTGTGGTGTGGGTTTGGGTTTATCAGTTTCTGTATGCATCTGCTCTTTGTTTTACAATGGTTTGTCCCATGTACCCCATGTTAAACCCTTCTTGGTTTCTCCCAAATGATTGTCAGGTGTCAATCACAATTATGGGTCCTGTCCATCACTTTAAAGCCTCGCCCTGATGTCTGGAAGATTCTAGTAAAGACGTCAAGTGATTGGCAGAGTCTCCGGTTCTCCCCCGCCCTTAATGTATTGATTGGTTCTATTGATTGTCCTTTGTGTTCTGGGTCACTCCCTTCCCCTTCTGGATTGGTTCCAAGCTGTCCCCTTCCCATTTCCCCACCCCCATACTTACGGTGCTGGACAGAGAGAAGAAGCCACTTTTGTGGGCTCTCTCTGGGTGAGTACAAGTTCCCCAAGGGCTTAATAAACCCCAGCTGAGAGTCCTCCCTTCTTCCTCCCACTGTTCACGCTTCTGCCGAAGGCAAGAACCCACGGGATGGGGGACGTATCGCAGAATACGGAACCGTACTGACACTGAGGCGTCTGTGCTTGAGGCAGCCAGAAACAGGATGCAAGTTCCCTGAAAGATACACCACACCACCTCTTCTAAAGTTTTACCCTCTTCTAAAGATAAGGTCTTAACTGGGGTTACTTTTCAGAACAATGATATGAAATTATGCTCAAACTAGAAGTAAGCACAAGCTGCCTTCAGCTACATACCATGGTATAACACAGTAGCATTTAACTTTACAGTGTTGAGATATCTTTTAGCAGCACTTTGTTTGCCATGGTTAACTCTTCACCACTGGACGTCCCTCATGCTTTGGGGAGCTTTCATAAAAGGAATAGTATTTTGCATATTATATTTTTACTGAGTGTATACGTGGACTAGATGAAGGCTAGGTTACTAACCAAGTGCACTTTTTCTCAGACTGTCACAGGGCTCTTTTGAATAGCCTCAAGTTCCTGCAGGATTTATGAGCTTACACATGGAGCTACCTGAATAACATGGAATAGATGAGAGAGGACATGTACACCATCAAAAAGCATTATTTTCACCTAGAAATTCTTGCTAATGAAAATGCTACTGGAATAGCTATATTGTTGCAAGGTATTTAACTAACCTGCTTTGTTTTATAAGGATGTAAGATAAAACTAATGGATGTCTGACGTAAAAGAAACATTGAAATATAGGCTGAAAAACAGTCTGTTGCAAACAAATTTTTAAAAAAAAAAACTTCTCCTGGAACTGTCTTTTCTGATCCAAATTTATCTTAGTAAAACAAGTTGGAACTTTCATGGCCTCTTAGAGAGCTGAAGTATTTGTGGAACTCTGTAATGCAGCCAATTTCATAGCTACAGTGAGTTCTTGATCTCAGATAACCTCCATATCAATGTCAACCAAAACATTTTCCTAGCAGACTTTTACCTTACAAAACCTATAGGAATTTCATACCAGGTTAGTCAATGAATAAATTTTTCAGTTACTACCAGTGTTTGCCTTTTGAGGAAAATTGGACAGTGAGGGGAGACTCTCTTCCTTATTTCTGCCCTTTTCTTGATTATTTGGGGGACATTTTTGGGCTGTATGGTCTCCTCCAGAGACACCTAGCCATTAATGAATAGAAGTGCCACTCACCCTGGGATAAAAAAAAACAAGGGAAAAGAATCATTTTGACAAAGTGCCTAGGAAATTCAGTCAGAAGTGATAGTTGCAGCTATGTGGAGATCCTGGATAAATGCAAATTTCTGCTGCATGGATTGACTCTACAGTGTCTGCATGTCTGCCCAGAGAGCTCAACACTTTTTGGCTTTGTTGCTTATACCCACTGTCTTTGCTGGACATTCTGCACACATACCTTGATCACAGTATTACTGTGCTTGACACATAGGTGTAAAACCTCTCTTATTAGCAATAATCATTGTGTGCATGGTACATGGCACATCACACACAGCCTTGCCCAGGAGAAATAGAGAAGCTGAACAGCTATGGGAGTAAGCCCCTTAGAAAATACTGACTTCAAAACAATCAGATAGGAATACAATTGGTTCTAGAGCTTAAGAAAATAAACAAAATAGGTTTATCTGCTGCCATTGAAGTTTTAAGATAACATTTTCTCTTCTGGGAATGCAACCAGGAAACAGTGCTGTAGTCCAGCACCTGGACTGGCCCCGATATCAGTTCGTCCCTTGGAACCTTTGTCTGGCAGATGCTGCATGAAAAAATACAGTTTTGCACCATCCACCTCCAGCACATGCTGCTGTGGGCTCAGTGGAGTGGTTCTGATTTACTGTGTCTGGCCAGTGAACAGTACACTGAGCTGGGCAAGTCTCTGCAGCCAGGCGAGAAGCACGGCAGACAGGAACCTGGTGAGGCAGATCATTCTCAACAATAGACTCTAATACAGAATGAAGTGGCAGAAACAGTACATTATGGACATTATCATCATTATCTCTTGCTACCTCTAATAGGTTCTTACATCATTTTGCTCATTTTTATAGCTTGCTGGCTCAGAACCGACATTCTTTGTAATTCACTGAAAGAAAAGCTTGATTTCAGGTTCCCTTGTTCTAACCACCCACAGAATGGATGAAATACGGATGTGACTGCTGGAGTAGATCAACCCTTCCTTGCATAATTTAAACTAAGAAATTTCTAAAGTGTTGTATTGTTTACACAAAAAGGGATAAAGGAATATTCCTTTTACATTTCTTTTGGGCTAGTCTTTTTTTTTCTTTTTTTTCCTTTCTGTTGATTAAAAAAAACAACAGGAGAAAACTAGGCAAAGCACGGTCCTCATGAAGCTGCAAGGAGGGATTCATCAGAAAAAAAAAATCTCAGAAGACTATGTAAAATGGTTACACCAATTCCTGAACTACTATCTGAAGGATTTTCCCAGAAGATAACTGATAGTCTGCGTCTTTCAAACTGCCTTGGGATGTGAAACAGAATGACACTTCATTATAGAAATGTCATAAATTGTTCCAGCATTTTTATCATCTGAATATGAAAGCCCTTCTATGAGACATCTAACAACAGGTTAGCCATCTGTGTTACAATAGAAACTCCACTGGAAATACAAAATAATTTAAAATCACCACTATCCCGCGGTTGTGCCAAGAGCCTGCATGTGGGCAGCTCTGGAGAGAAGGTAATATGTGCTACTTTCTACCTCCTTCTTCAGCAGTTTACTCTTTTTCCCATGTATCCGCTGACACAAGCAGTGCCCTGGGTTTCCACATGATGTGCAGGGGTGCACACCCCAAGGAGGAGGCTCAGAGAAAGCAGGGAGATCCCAGCTTGGGGATAGAGGGAAAAGGGAGGAAGGAGGTATTGTAAAGCATGGGTGAGGGAAAGCAGAAGCACTGGGGCTGCAGAGTGGGAGCCAGGCTGGAAGGAACATAAGAGCAGAGAGGCATGGGTGTGTGGTCTTGAGGGAGGAAAGCCAAGTCTGGAAACCTAGAGCAAACACAGGAGCTCAGTGGGAAAACAGGATTCTGCATGAAGTGTCTGAGAGGTAGGAGGTCTGAGATGAAAGAGAAGGAATCTGCTATGCATACAGGAAAAAGCAAGGATACTGCCACCAGCAACACTCTGCCATGCAAAATAAAACAAAAATTATCTACTGAGTGTCATTACTGAAAGAGGCAGTTCCAGGTGTCACATCCACTGATGTCTCACACTGTTCAGTCTTTATTAACCTGCTCACACTTATTTCTTTTTATACCCCAGTCATACTGGTATTTCTGAGCATTCTGTTGGACCTGTCCTTACTATAGTCAATAAGTATTCTTCAAAAGGATTGTTTGCTCTGTTGTGGGAAAAGAAACAGCTCACTGAGGAAGGGAGCTGAGTTTTCTGCCTCATTTGCTCTGTATTCTTTTCTAGACTGCATCACTCTCTTATTTTCTTTTTTTAAGTACAGCCAACTCCTTACAGTCTCCCTTCTTAGCAATTTTTTTTATGCTGTTTGTTACTGACAGTGCCCTTTGCTATGTCCCTCTAGTCTTGCTTTAAAGCTGGGCTGGGCCAGTGCTGTTCCAGCTGTTCTGGCTGAAGTCCTGGGTGACATGACAGACAGTAGTCACACATCCCCTGAAATACCATATGCACATATGTGTTCATAGTTTGGTTGTGGTAGGAGTTTATATAGCATCTGTATGTTTAATTATGCCTCTTAGACAAGTACAAAGACTTGCACTTGAGTTTGGGATTATCCTCATCTGTGTGCTTGGTCTAATCTTAGACAGGCTGCCAAGAAACCTCTACTCCCAACACAGTCAACATAAACTTTATCTGTAGGAAGTTCTGTTTTGCTGCAGACATAGAAACCTTGCACGTAGTCCTTATCACAAAGCTTTTGTTAGCACTGTGTGTAAACTGAACCCCAGCCATCAGAGGTCAGAAGCATGAGGTCCAAAGCCTTGAATTTTCTTTGGTTGGTTGGTTTGGGGAAGAGAAAAGATATTATGTTGTGTGAGTTCATGTTGTTTTCTGCGATGTGTTGGAATGGTCAGAGTGCCAACCTTCTTCATGCTTTCTATATATTTATCAGAGATAACATCCTGCTACACAGTGCTTCTTTTATTCTGGGGTTCCTGTATGCAATGAAACAAACAGCAGCAAGGAAGCACAGATATATCTGCCAAACACTGTTTTCTTCTTCAAGTCTGAAAAGGTTGTATTTGATGAACAAATATAGATGTGATTATTACTTTAGGACTTTTTATTTTGTTTGAGAGCTGTAAGTTTATGTAAGAATGTATTTAGGATCTGTAGTTGACTCTTTTTTTTCTGCATGTTTTGCAAAAAGAGGCAGTCAAAACCTCATCTTTTCCCTTTCGGGTCTCCCTATTGAAGTGGATGTTGAAAATTTGGTTTTACGTCTTGTTATTGACAATACATTAAGGCCACACACCATTTGTAGTTTGCTCGTGAATACCATAAAACCAGTAAAAGCACATTTTTAAACTGGTGGCTTCTCACAGCCCTGGATTTCTCTTTTAGCACTGGAACGAACTTCTGCTGAAAGGGAGGCACTTATGCAGTTGCTAGACAAGAGCTCTCACCTCTACAAAGCAATGGACTTGTGTCCATAGATTTCTTCCAGATGCCAGTAAATGCACCAGTCCATGTGTAGTTTTCTTGGAGTTATTGATATACTATGTTTCATAAACGAAAATATCTATGAATCCTGTCTGTAAATCAATCAGGTATAATTTTCAGCCTCAATAACAGTACAATGTGATAGATAAAATACCTTGCCAAACCAATTTCTTGATCACAGCTGTCTGTCTTGGACAATGCCATGAGGAGCAAGAAAACAAAGCATTCCTATTTCATAGTAATGCCATGGTTCTTTAATGACAGTGAAGATTGTTGCTGAAAATCCTCTTTATAACACTGACTTCATACAGCTCTATCTTAGGATATGTTTTTCAAGTCATGATTATCTAATCATGCATTCATTCAACATGAACTTTGTCTTCACACGAAAAGATATAATATATTCAGTTTTAAATAAAACGTGGAACTGCAACCATGTATTTTACTTTTGTTTGCAATGCCAAAATACACAGTCATGCTAGCTTTTCAGAGGAAGCACAAATTAAAAATGCATATTATGAAATGCATTTCATGTGAACAAATGTCAAAATGGCACAGTTTCACCACTTGACTAAGCTAAAGAATTAATTTCATACATTAAAATGAAACTACATAAATTACAACAGAGAAAATATTGGCAGAGTAGCAAATTCATATTATTATTACATGCTGTCCTACAGAAATTGCCTAAAAATGGAGGATTCTATATTCTTGTTTTTCTACTTCAACTCACCATCCACCCCACTCATGGTGAAATCACTTTTAGTTTAAGAAAGATATACTGGGGTGGCAGATACAGTTCACACAAGCCTATGGGCGAGCTGTAATGCAGAGTTGTTAAATCTTAGGAGCAACACTGCGCATTACAACCTCTGCATCACAGCCCAGTGCCGAGACTGCAGGGATGCTGCAGGCTGAGAGCACACCAAAGGTACAGCCCTCTTTAAAAGCCCTACACAGTACTTCACTAATACAAATTACAGAGAGTACAGAAAAGAAGAGATAACATAGATTACCCTGTGCCACATTAACAAAATTTCCTACAGCCATGGTTTTTTTGAAGGGTAAGCAGAATGTGAAATCTGCCATGCTTTTAAAAGATGAGAAAGGGCTAAGGCATCTGCACACACACAGCAGGTAGCTAATTTCAGTCCTTTTCCCAACATATATTTGGGAAAAACTAACATGAGTATTAATAGCAGAATCCCCATTTTGGAAGCTTTTTCCACCACAACGAAGTGTGTAATAACACTGTCTCATGGACACTAAATGGACACATAGGACACATGAAGAAGCTAAAGAAAATAGTTCATGTAGGAAAGTACATGGAGTTTAGCAGTTGTTTTCCTGACTCTGGATCCCATTCAATACATTAAGTAAGGGCGTAAATGGTTAAATAACAGCACCCTCTGAAGCCTCAGGTGCTCAGCTGGATCTGGGGTGACCCAGAACAAGCTATCTAGCCAATGGCCATTTATGTCTTCCTCCTGATCTGCTTACTGAAATGTTTTTTCCCCACTGATAAAGGCAGTTAAGCATTATTTTCCATGCACTTGCTTTGGGGACTTGCACAGCTCTGTAACCAGTTCAGCTACACAGGGGGAAGGCTATAAGAAACTTGGGTTTCATAGTTTAAATTTTTTAAGAATTTATTGGGGTCGGGTGAGATCAGATCTCATCCTAAGAGAGAATGAGAGTGAACAATGGTAAGACTGAACAAGATATGAGTATTTAGGAAGAGTAGACTTTGTCCTTACAAAGAGGAAATGATAGAGACAGCAACTGCTTTCTGCTGGAAAAAAAAAAAAAACTGCTGTACTGCATATGCAAAGCTGGAAGATGCCTAGGGGAAAAGACAAAGTTGATATCAGTGTGAGTGGCATCTTGGGGAAAACCCCAGCTGACAGAAGGAGGCTGCATAGAGGGAAGAATGCTGGGAACTACTAGACGACTGACTGGCACATATGTGCTTTCTGGTGATTAAAATAAGCCATTTAAAAACAGACCTGCCTGAAAAGCAAAAAAGTAAATTTCATTATACTGGATGGAACAGCTACCAGATGGTCCAGTTACCAGCAGCTACTAGATTTTGGTTTTGTTTTTTTAAATACACACATGCACTCACACGAGCAAACGCTCATGGGCCAAACTGGACTGTAAAAGCCATCTGGCGCTGCCTGTGTAAGTTTACTACACTGTGAAACCTCATTCTCTCTGACATTATTTGTGGTTAGAAGACTAATTCCAGCTTCAGCCAGGCAACTAGCCTGCAATCTGGAGCACAAGAATCAGAGGGCAACAGAAACAAAGAGGGAGCCATAGCGTGGATTTTCAGCTGTGAAGATGCAACTTCCAAAAGGAAAATGAACTTCATTCTCTCAGTTCCTAAAATGAGTAATGGATGGTAAAGAGAAAATTTCCTCCATTCTTTGCTATAAATCAAATACTGTAAAACACACGTGTACCCACACATGGCAGAGGTCCACAATCCTTTTCTAAATAGGATTTGTATTTTTTCTGTCTTCTCCAATTCCTGTCCATTAGGACATCACAGAATTAGATGAGCTTCTATTCTCTATTCACTCATTATACTTCCAGTTCAATTCCATTTCCCTGCTCTGGTATATTAAGGGATCTATGATCAACTCCAGGTATATCCTCAAAATAAAGAAGCATCTGCCACCATGCACAAATGACATTTGACATGTCATCACAAAGCATTTATAAAATATGCTTATAGCACTCATCATATTAACATCTCCTATGCACCTTCCTCCTAACTTTTAAGGAAGGTGTTTAACAATGAGTATTCCTAAAGAATTTCATTCTGGTAATAACTAGGAATTATTTTATAAAACAATCAAGGCAATAAGCAAAAGGTGGACATGTACCCACTGTTGCAATAGAGACAATATCCTTGCTCTGAGATCTAATCTGGCAAATAACTCAGTCCAAATTCAGCTTAGTTTCATTAAATACTCTCCTTGGCTATAATTGTTTTTTGTTGCAAAGAAGGAAAAAGAAGCAAAATGCAAATTTCAGGTCTACAAATATGCACCAACAATCAGTATAGAGCTAGTTTTCTACCATATGAAAAGCTACATCTGCATCATATGTGTTATAGGTACCTGTTCCCTCCCAGCTGAGGTGGTAAATACCAGTGCTTTAATACCAGTGCTAGACCAATATCCAGACCCCAAACTGAGGCTCAACACACAGTATAAACACAGCTCAAATGCTTGGCCCATGTTTACCTTCCAGTCTCCAAAATTCATTTACAAAGCTGTGAACTGTGTGAACATGAACTATCTCTGATCTTCAGAGCATCCTAACAAAGCTTAAAGCCCTGCAACCAACAGCCAAGCAACTACCATTGCCATATGGCCCACCTGTGAGGGCAGAGAGGCTCAGGTTTATTGAATTCATCTATAGAGACTTGCCCTTGAACTTCACAAAAAAAATTCAAATAACCTAAATTGTGGCTGAGCACATTTAAGCAGGCACTGGATGTAGTTCAGTTTGTTTCTGATATTCTGAGATGGCAGTTCTGAGTTTAGAATTAGGAGGCGATAAAATTTATGAGTCTCCAATATAACAAGAAAAATGCTTGTGAAGGAGATAGTGGAAGCTTCAAGCTCCCCCCTGTAAGGGTAAGCTCCCCCCTGTAAGGGTCTTTGCAACCAATTCAACCCAAAATGTTCCTAGGAGAGCAGCAAGTCAGATAAAATGTTATAAAAGGCCAATTATCACTATATAATTCATTCTTAAATTAATTCAAGTAACAGATAATGCTTTGGTCACACAAGATGACACCTGCAATGCTTCTTAGCCATTTTCTCCTTAGAAACACTCTAGAAAAGTAAAGCAAATAACTGAAGTGAAAGCTAGGATAGCTCACTGGGATTTCCATAATCCCCTTTCCTCTCCTTCCCATCTTAAAAGCATTGTTTTCATGCTTGAAAACATCTGCTGAGGAGGCTGATCCACAGAGCTTCAGCCCAATTCTCTCCAGAGGTCAGGGTGGGCTCAGTCCCACATCTGATTATTTTCTATATTTTAGAACTCCGATATCAGCTCTATATAATAGACTATCTTTAAAAAGCAGAAATATCAATATTTTGATTACAGCAATTTGATTATAATCAGGCTGTAGATATTTCATTTCACAGGAGTGGAAATATTAAGCTTTCATTATGATAATTCTGTGGAATTTAGAGAGAAAGATCCATTCCCCAAGGACCTGTGAATCTCCTCACCAAATGTTAGAGCAGGCCTCTGAACTCTAAAAGCTGAAACCACCTAAGTCTTCACATGTACTTATGATGTCTTTAATGGAATTTCACTGATGGAGGATAGCTCTTCAAAACTTCTTGTGTTAGGACCAGAAGATGACAAAGGTATTTTTTTGTTTTAACTCCTGAGAAGCTGTATATAAAAATGTTCATGAGTCAGACTGGAATTTCTCAGCCTTCTCCCAGTCCCACCACAAACAAAAAGTGGGCTGAAGGTCTCACTTCTTCAACTTGTGATGGCTCCCCTCCTTTGAAAAATACAGTTTGCAGCAGATTTGTTGTATTTTAATGATTTCTGGTTCATTTGTGCATATTGTCTGATCACACAAACTAAGAGACATCATCCTTTGTATTTTTAATTTTTTGACAAAACTAATCCTTGGGATTCACTGATAGACACATACAACTGGTAAGCCCTAAAAGAGGAAACCTGAGCACATTTTCGCAAGGAGGACATAATCAGATGTGCCATAGCACAGAATGCTCTGTTCCCGTGGTCCTGGAATCCCTGGTTACTCAATAAATGACCTATTTAAAAGCAAGTGCTCCCACTAAAAGAAAATACATACATCCTACCTACCCTTAACCTACCCTTCTGCAGGCACCTGCCTCATCTTTTCTACTTGCAGCTACACGCATTTTCTGGAGGGAAAAGAAAGAGTTAAAAGAAAAACAGCCTAATCTCCACTCACACATTTGTCAACTTCCCCAAAATAGCTGCAGAATTTAAGCATAGTATATGCCATTTTCCTCCCTGACAGGTTAATCCGTTTATTATTCATCCATTTAATGAAAATACCATGTCTCCATGCTAAGAACAAAACAAAACCTTCAACAACACTGGTTCTCTTTAAATCATATTAATAATCTTGCACAATTTGATTTGTCTCAGAATCCAGCTTCATTTTTAACTCCAAGTTAGAAGCAGGAATCCTATTTCTTCAGAGTTCATATTGCTGCCTCTAGCCACATTTATGGAATGTTTTCTGCAAAATTATCAGCATTTCATTACCTGCTTCTGCAACAGCCATGTATCTACTGTGAAAAGGTCACCCAAAAGTTAATGAACCTCATGCTTAGCCAAGCTGCTCTTCTCCAGTGGGACAGAAATTTTCATGAAACTCTGCAAGGCTCATCTTGCAAAGTTTCCTGAATATGTTGTAAAAAAAGAATAGTTAGTAAGTCATGGAGCAAATCTGTCTCCTTTTGACAGGCAGCTGGCTCCATTAAGATTTCTGCAAAAACACAGGGCTTGAGTTCTCAACGGCATTACTTCTAAAGGGAAGCTACAGCAGTGTTTTGAACCAGTCACAGAACTATTTATGACCATGTAGGTACACAGAAAAATCATACTCCTTTTCAGTATTTACTTCTGCAGGATCCCGTCTTACCTGGAAGCACCATTTTTAATACACACGTGGGATTTTTTACAGATTAATCATATTAGAAAACTGGATTCATGATCCCTTCAGGTAGTATGCCCAGATCTTTCTCTCCCTCAAGCATTTCCTCATGATAACTGCTTCAGGTACAGTAGACCTGAATAATAATTCATTTTGATGTAATGAATGTCATCTCCTTTTACTGCAGTCCTCCTTTCCATCCTGTATCTCAGCCTTTTCCTATATGAACAGTGTTGTTCAACTCCAGCCAACCAGCATGGTTGTTCCAAAGAAACCATTAATGAAGGGAAGAAATAGAAATGGCTCTATGAACAATATTTATCTCTCTGGTATTTCTTTCTCCAGCACTGATGACTGTTGCCATAGTCCCTGCCTTCCAGTTTCTTCAGGTAGCCTCTACTCCAGTAGCTTCCACTTCAAGACCACATCAGAAGTTTGCTTTTACCAAGGGGTGACATGGCAGAAGTCCAGCACAATCTATTCTTTGTGAGCCTCTTCTATTATACTTCACTTGTCTTTCTTAGGTCCCAATACCAGAGAAAAACCTGTGGCCATTTATTGCACATTTAGTTGGAGCTCACAACACTCTGAAACATCTTTGTGGAGCCTGACACTGTCTAAAAAGTGAAACACTGTTGTGACTTAGATTTTGAATCCAATCTACTGCTTAGACAGAATGTGTGCCTGAACATATGGGGAAAAAAAAGATGATGACAGGATGAGGATGAGGATTATTAAATTTTTTGAAGACAATTTCTTGTCCGAGGATGACATTTAAAAGGAAAATACAAATTAAGATTAAAAAAATAAAGCATAAAAGTTAAAGGCAGTTGTTTTGGGATAGTTCTGCTTTGCATTACAGGCAAATTTCTCCAACAAGAGGGATTTTTTGTCTTTTATTCTAAGAGGAAATTATTACAGCACTAATGTCTGTAAGCAACTACAAATAGAACAAGACTTGAGTTTAAGGATTGTTAACTCACCTGAATGCAAATTCTGCTAGACTCCGTGGAGTCTGGATTTCATTCACTGATACCAGAGTTCCTAGTTCAAGTGAACTGTGATTTCCACCTGTATCAACCACTCTGTTCAAACAATGTCATTTGCAAAAGAGACTATGTCATCTAATGCTTTCAGCTCACAATTAGGAGCTGGTGTTTCCCAGCTAGATGAGGTTATGGAATTGAACAAAAGGTATGTTCTGATAAAAAGCCAGATTAGCAGCAAGGGAAAAATGTAATAGAACTAGATAGGTAGGTAGGTAGGTAGGTAGGTAGGTAGGTATAGATCGATAGATAGATAGATAGATAGNTATCTTGTCTTTGAAATGCCCAGATTTCAGCCTAGTACAAAACAAGAAATGAATTTGGAGT
Organism: Cyanoderma ruficeps; assembly: GCA_008694505.1. NCBI lineage: Eukaryota > Metazoa > Chordata > Aves > Passeriformes > Timaliidae > Cyanoderma > Cyanoderma ruficeps. Next base: position 33,195,852 of record VZDJ01007747.1, read on the forward strand.
GGAAAAATGATTCCTTCTCCAGCTGCATTACCAAATCCCAATCTCAGCCCTCATGGAAGCCTCCCTGGGGCTCCAGCCAGGGCCACCTATTTCATGGTTTTCCCAACGGTAATCTAGGATAACAGCTCACGGAACAAGTGAAGGCTAAATGTTGTCTGAAGCACAGCTTGGAAATTACTGGCATGTGCTGACGTCTTGGGGCCAGGAGTCACAGAGGCACAGCAGGGCTTGGCCAGGTTCAAGGGTTGAGGCATTGCAGAGGTCAGTCTGCATGATCACAACAACTCAGGCTGGAAGGGACCTCCAGCAGGCTTCGGACCAACCTCCTTATCAAAGCTGGGTCAGCTGTGAGATCAGGAATTTAGCTACTTGGGTCTTGAAAACCTCTGAGGACAGAGACTGCAGAACCTCTCTAGCCAAAATGTGTATTTAAAACATCTGTTATTCAAATGCTGCCTCAGAACAGCAGTTATGCCAGGGCTGAATATCCCACTGGTTTTAAGTCAGCAACCCTTCCTACTTATCTGTCTTGACAGGAGTCATCACCATGGCATCCAAGCACCTGCAACAACTACCTAAGGAACAATACCTTATTGCAAGGTAGCTCCCAGCACAGCTATGAGAACTCAAGGACAACACAATACCCAGTGCACTTGCAGGCTGCCAAGGGCTAATAGGATACTCTCATTCCTCTCTAAACGTGGGTGACCCTGCTCCTGCATGAAACCTCCAGCTGCCTGCCTGTGGCAAAAGGCAGCAGCGCCTCTCAGGCTGCCAGCAGGTGCTCATTCATCCTCACAAGCAGCACAGAGATACACCCAAGTGTAGGTGGAGCAGTGAGGCAGGTCATAAACAAAGCAGGTGAGGTTCTTAAAAAAAGCAACTCCCTTTGAGAAGTACACTAGAAAATGTAATGACCTGCAGTTTTTCCTTGTCTGCTGCTGTAACTACAAACTGCATAAAGCCCTCACCATACATCTTCAATTGAACAAAAATAATGTTTCACACTCAGGTTTTGACCACCAGAATGAATCTGTACAGGTTAATTTGTTCAGGTGGACTGCATGCCCTCAGCATAATTATTTAACTTAACTGTAACTTAACTTCATTTCCTAATAATCCTCCTCAAATTTCCTCAAGCTGCCAGAATACAGATGGTATTTAAATAGCAAATTCTAGGTATTAATAGTCCAGAGCAAATAGCAGTTAAACAATGAAAAATCTATTTTTTCTTGACACTGCCAATAGACAAGCAATCACAGTATTTTAGTTTGCTTATGTATCTCAGACAGAAAGGCTAAGATCAAAATACCTGTTGTGAAAAGACTTATACATGTTCTAGACTTATACCCAGTTTCAAAGAGAAATTCAAATATTCCACAAAGCTAAGTTAAAAAAAAAAATCAGTGTTCATTCATTTTCATATAAAACTATGACTCCTGTAACATTTTGGTATGCAGGAGGTCTCAGAATGGGGCAGGGAGAGGGAATGTCAGTACTGAAAGAACCTTAAAGCTGCTTTGCAACACTGCACTTACACAGCAGAGAGCTCAAGGGCTTGCTGACCTTGGGTACAGTTACTGGCCAATCGTTCCACAAGGAAAGGACATTACATTGCTTGGACCTAATAAGTGAGGCAAACACTTAACAACAGGCACTGAAAATACCTGCTTCTTTTTTTCTCATTCTATTACCTGTTTACAAGATTAATTTAAATATTAATAAGTAACATTAAGTCTGGATGTTTGAATATTAATTTTATGAGGTCTGAGTCCTGGCATATTAATTAATGTCCGTGGTTCACAGTAAAAGATATGATACACACAACTCAATTTACAGGGCTGAGTTTTGAATTGTGGGAGTTTCCATCTGTAATTGAGAGCTGGGAATGGGAAAGGAACAACTATGACTTATAAAGGAGGCTAAGTTCTTTTAGAAATGCTTTGATGGCTAAGTAAACGTTCAAATGTTAAGAGAGATTTGGAATGAGATCTCGCCCCGCTGCCAGTCAGAACACGCGACGCAGAGCAGAGGCAGCTCTTTGAACACTGAGTTGGTGCTGTGGGGGCACAACTTTCCCAAAGTTCGCACAGAAAGTAGAGATTGCCACCTCCTGGCCGAACGCAGGGCAGCGCCGGGGACTCGCAGAGACACCCAGGCTCTGTCGAAATTATGTATGGGGGACCTTAAAATGCCTCAACTACAGAGGCAAGCTTCAAATCAGAGCTCTTAAATACCAAAGCTAATCACTGATGGATAATCCGAAGGAAATCAAGCTACATCAGAGCAGTGACTCATACTTTAACAGGGGGACCAGACAGCATTATGTTATGCTGCTAATTCCTTTCCATACTGTCAAGAGAGAATACTCTAGGAAATACTTGCTTTGTTTTCTTCCTGAAACAAAACAATCTATTCCAACGAGATATGCATTGTACACACTACTAGAAACATGTAAAAATATAAAGCCTGAAATATAATTTTTGGTATTCTCTCTCTTTTTTTTTTG
>VZDJ01007747.1:33201128-33212247 GCA_008694505.1 Cyanoderma ruficeps
GGTTCAATGAAATTCTTAGACAGCAGTCTCTCTGCTATTTTGTGACAGGATGAGAACCCGAGATTAGCTTTACAGAGGAAACAGGTATTGGAGGCCTGCCCTTCCCTAATCACTTTGCCTGGTTTAATAGCAGAGGAGTAATCTATAATACAATATCCCAGGAGAATCTAGAAATACTTTCACCTGTCCCAGAGTTTTGGATTACCTGTCTAATAAATTATTTTAATCCTTCCCTCAGGCAAAGTGAGAAATTTGGCATATGGCAACTCTGTCCTTCCCTCCTCTGCTACATAAAGTTAAAATCCTACTCTGATTTACATGCAGTACTATAACACCACAACTAATGAAACCGTGTCAGGAAAAGTCAAGGCATAATGTAGTGCTACAGATGTTTTTCAGGAATGGTAGGTTTCACAAACTTTCACTATTACTAGCTTTTATTGAGTTCTGAAAGTTCATGTATCTTTCTCCTGACTCCCTTTCTCTCTCAAGATACTTTATTGCAAGCTTGTAAAGAAAGTCCTGTTATGCTGCATAGGATTTTAGTTTATGGGGAGTGATCATATTTTTTATAATCTTGCCTCTTCAGACTCTTACCTCTTCAGAGGTAAATCACAAATTTGGCTAAAACAAGCAAGTACAGAAGGACCTTTTAAATGCAAAAAAATTTCCAAATTTTGTCAGGGAGATCTTTGTATTAGTTCTTAAATAAAACTGATATTATCAATCACTCAGTAATCAAAGTTGAAAAAAATACCTTCTAAGCTCATGCCAGGAGAGGCACAAAACCAGGACATAGAGAGTTGTTTTATTCATAAGAATAGGCAGATTTTGGGACAATCTAACAGACTGGTTTGGAGGCAGCAATCCTGAGAAGCTCCTTTCCTCTTTAGCTTTCTCAATGGCTACACAGCTTCATGTTCTCACTCCTTTTTACTTTAGAAATCAAGAAAGGAAGTCTAAAGTATAATGTGCCTAATGTGGGCAATTTCTCATTCTGTCTCCATGGAAGAAGAGTTGGAAGCTAGTGCTTTTTTCATTAATGGAGAGAAGTAAATACAATCAAAACTCTGGAAAATTTCAGACTGCTTTCTCACAAGAGAAATCAAACAGTCCTGGGAAAGGAATTCAGAGTTATGGAGAGTCAAAGAAACAAATTTTCATCTATTCTCAACACCCAGAATGAGAAAACTGTCACCACTTTAGATCATTTTCTTTGATGTCAGCAGCTCTGGCAGGACTAGAATATTTTGTTTTCAGTGATAAACACTGCAAAACATCCCACTGCGTGTATCACCTGAGGGTAACAGGGCAGCCTGAGCTCCAATGAGAGTTGTGCTCCTTTCCCAGGTTAGACACCTCAGTTACGAGCTTCTGAGCCTGACACACGTTTTCAGCAAGCCAAAAACCACCTTGTCCCCCTGCAGCATGCAGAAGCATTCCCTTCCCTCTACCAAAGCACCTACATCTCTAACTACAAATTAAATCCACTGAAGTGCTACACTGCTCTCTTAAGAATTCCTTTCACTAAACAAGCTCTACGTTAACTCTCACTAACACACAGCAACAAAGACCACGGGACAAAACATATAAAGGACCTGTTTGTGATACCCAAGGCACAGAAAAGGCTGCACACAGAGCAGTTCTGCTCTCTCCTCTCAGAAGGGGCTGCAGCCAAGCCGGCTGGATCCAGCAGCTAGCTCTGTGATAGGAGAACTGTTTCAGCCACCCTTCCTTCTTCCAGCCAGCATATCCTTAAAACAGGAAAAAAAGGCTCTTGCAAAGTTGTCTTCTTTCTTTACAGCCTCACTAGCTCCTTTCTACTGAGCACAAATGTGTTTTTACTAATCCCATTGCTGAAGCGAACATGATACTTCTCCATTTCAGGAAAGTTTAAAACCTTGCTAAGAGCAAAAAAAGCTAAAACCTCAAGACATGCATGAGAATGAATTTTAAAAATGCTCTTTTCCTACTCTAGGAACAAAATTGGGATGTGTGAATGTTGGGGTTTAGCACGGTAATACCGTTAATACTTTTTCTTGACTTTCCATTCTCCTCTGGTTAAACAAATTAAATAGAAAACCTTGCATTTCTCACACTCCCCAGCATGAGTCTGGGATTGTTTCCCCTTGTCTGACTCCTATATCAGTTCCTATTCAGAAAGCAGCTGGTCTCTGAATAGATTCAGAGCCGGTTATCTCCACACACAATATATCACAGTCGATCCAGGCTTCAATTACTTTTCCCCAGGAAACAATTATTTTGCTATTTGTCAGTCTTTCTCCAACCCCTATCCCATAACTTTTGAAACAGTTGGCCAATTTTAATGAAATTTGGCAAAAAGCCCAAATCTTAAAGACATTAAATTCATATCATCTTTGTGCAAATCAATAGGTGAGGAGGAAAGATTCTGAGCAAGCATTATTATTTCTGCTGTTTCACTGAAGACTTTTTTCCTCACATTTTCCACATTTTTCAGAACAAGTCCCAAGGGCTATACCTGAAGTGCAATAGCTTGGGGGTACTCCTCTGGGTGGGTAGTAAATCTCAACTCCCTGTTCAGCCACTCCACATAAATTTACAGTGGTGGCAGCCTCAGGTGGGCAACACACTCCTCTCTGCCCCAAGAGAGACAGGCAGCGCTGCCAGGTGTAATTGTGGCAAACGGCTGTTTTGGAGCTGACAGTTCTATCATCTGCACCAAAGCCGTCGTGCCAACCTTTTGGCACTGCTCCAGTACCAATGGGTCATGGGCCACCTGCCTGTTTACATCAGCAGTCACCCACACCCAGCAGCACATCTGGCCCGACCCCATACCTGGGGTATCCAGTAGGATCTGCAGACTGGCAATAGGTGCACCTGGACTGCACCTGAGCCACCTCAATCTGCAGCCAGACCCAGCAGGGTGGGGTCTCACCTACAACACCTTCACACCAGCCCCTCACACACAGCCCCACCCTACTAGTGACTTCAGACAGTGTTGTCTCAGTGTTCAGCAGTACCAGGAACCAAGCCTGGAAGGCAGGTCAAGGCAACAAAACGACCCATCTCCTTCCCTCCCTCCACCCCACCTCTCCTAAAATAATGCAGTTGAAATGTGACTCACTATTCCTATTCCTCCAGACCTTTGGCACCCCCAACACAAGAAAACAAGACAACGGCCTAAATTATTACTTCTTTATTTTTGTTATTTTCCTAAATAACACTTTAAAATTTTTCCACAGAAAATACTATTTTTGCACTAGATACAATAACTCTCATTTTTACTTGAGGATTACAACCAAGGTTGCAGAAATGATGGCATGAGCAATTTTGAGCACCCTATTATTTAGTAGCATAGTCCTGCTTTGATCCATCTCCCTGCTGACTTCAATGGAACTACACTAGGTATAAATTAAAGCAAAATTCAGTCCATCAGCTCTACTTTAAGCTTCATGCATTCCATTTAAGCAATGCCTCCACCTTGATTTCACCTTGCTGCAGTCAGCAAAGAATGCTGATATAAAAGGTGCCATGCTTTTGTGTATCCACTCACTCTGCTTTCATGTTTAAGTTGTACCATTTTATCTTAACATTAAAATTACATTTAGGCAAAAGTGAAAGAGTGTAGAAAGAGTGTATAATCTCTTGTGCTCTCTCTGGAGAACAAGCTTCCATTAAGTTTTTCTCTGTCTCCCTGTACACAAATAGCAAAAACATGTATTTTCCAGTCAAAAACAAACACCAAAGTAAAAACTTTATTAAAGGGAACACAGTAACTCATTCTAACATTTTTCACCAGCATGGAGAAATAAAGTGGTATTTCTTCAGCATGCAGAAACCTACATTTCAAAAACAAAAACCACAAAAACAAACAAACAAAAAAGAATATACGGAGATCATCAATCACATTTGCAGGAATTAGATGTCCAACTACCTAGATACCAATAACAATCCCAACAATATTACATCCACTAGTCATTGTTTTTTTATGGAGAGGTAAGAAAGCTGTAGTGTGCCTGTCCCTTCTCTCATTGCCATGAAAGGGAAGAGCACAAACGTTGCATCACCAGGAACAGCTATGGCCACACGGATGGGCTTTCCTCTCATAGGCAGGTCAAGGCTCCATCCTTTGGCAATTCCTTTCTTGGTTGCAGAAACAAAAAAAAACTCCAGCAAATCAAGTTACACTATGTATTAAAGTTATTTGTGACAGTAATTTTTTTTTCTCTCAAATGTCACCCTCTAAACAGGCTCTATTCATCTCACAAAACTTGGGCATTCAGAAACTCAATTTCTTGGCCTTGACAGAGACATAAAATAAAAAAAAGGGAGAAGAGGCATAGCTGTACCTTCAAAATAATGTACTTTAAAAAGCAGTATGTGCAAGTTTGGTGTCACATTGAAGTTCTAAAATTGGAAAAAATAATCCTAACCTTTCAGATAAAGTCATACTCAGATCTGTAACTTTAAATGCTTCTACCATGTTAAGCTACATAAAATTGTTTAATGTCTCTGCATACTGATAAAAAAGTATTAAAAACTGCTGGTTGATGAAATCTGACTCAGAAGACTTCACAACTTATTCTCAAACTTTAAACAGACAATCTTCTCAGCAAATACAACTAGTAATATTAGCTACTGAATATGAAAACTTTAGTATTTTTACAAAGTACTTCACTATCTATTTAAGACAGAGGAGCCACCAAACATCTGTCTCTACTGAACTTAAGCATCACTGACAACAGTTATCCTGCTCAGTTCCAGTGGGAGAACCAGGGTCTCATGGTAGTTTTAGTTTTCCTCAAGGAATCTCTTTAGAAGTGACCAAAAAGTTTTAGAGGTGTCAGTGCAAGGTCATGACAGCCTACTCCAAATAAAAGCTTTCCTTTCATCACTTTAAAAGGTGTTTTTTAGTCAGTTTCATTTCTGCACTTGCCAAAGGCTTGCCTGTGGGTAACACTTAGGACAGGCAGCCTCCCATTGAAGCAAAATACATTCTCTGTTCTACTTAAGCCGCCAAGCTTCACATTTTACACGGGGCCTGCATGCCAGCCAAATAAAAAATATAAATACATGTATATACCTGTTCAAATAAAAACATGACTAGCACCATGGAGGGAAACATCGTTACAAAGGCAGAAAGAGCACTTCAAGCAGGCACTATTAAACAACAGTTTATACAAATGTTCTTATTTACATACCACAAAAAAAGATGACAGAATCATATCCTCCGTGCATGGCAATCCAGTAACATTTTATCTACTGCAACTATTCCCATGTAAGGATATGGACATCATTCCAGTCACATCTCAGCTGAAGGTACAGTCTGTGCCTTGGCCACATTTCAGTCTTGCAACTCCAGCATTTCATGCTGCAGCTTAGCTGAAGCCACATATGCTGTTATTGATGAAGCATAAAACCTCAGCAATGCTGGCACCATTTCTCTGCTTCTCCAAAACAGAGTGGACAAGATTGTGATTACTAGTGCTGCTCCTAGGCATAATAATTTTGCCTTTTTTAGAAAAATCCCATAAGCATTTTCCAGTAAGCACTGGAAAATCTGAGGCTTTTTCTAACTAGAGACTATCATAAAAGTATAATGTTTATGCACAGGGAGAAACAAAAATGAAATATGCATCAGGCAATGCACATTCATACAACAAATGAATTCAGCACCCACAGTTCTGGGGTTTATAATAAATAACATACCAATAAGCTACACACTAAAAGATAATAAACCTCAGAGAATGAAGCCACAGCGGTAACACAGATGGTGAAAGGCACAGACATGTCACCACAAATGTAGAGGAAGAAGTGAGCAATTCATCCAGGACAGATCTCTTGTTAGTGTTGGGCAGCTTTAGAGCTTTTAATATCCAAGAATCTGCTCAGGCATTTCAGTTATTCTTGGTGAAAAGTCTTTATTTTTACTAGAAAACTCAAAATGTTATTAAAGAGCTCCCCTTTCTGTGTACCCTTGTCTCTAAAAGACTACAGTGGTTAAAGAGGAACATCACTTTGTAAGCTCAATACTGACAGCAATACCTTATCTTTGGACAGCACAGAATTTAGCAACAGAGTTCATCACAGAGGAGGGGCTTCTCCTATCACTACCAAACTTCTTCAGATTAATCCTTGATTCCCATGCAAAGTGAAGGACTTTTACCTTCTTTTTTACTTTCTTAATCCAGCTGTCGCCTGGATTTCAGATACTTCACAAATTCAGATTCATTATCAGCATATATAGCATGAACAAAGTTTTTGAGGGAAAAACTACACAAAGGAAGTGTTTCACTGAAAAACAAAAACCAGAAAACATCAACTAACTTATCAACTTCAGTTACCACTTTTATCAATTATGGTAGGAACTGATCTCAAGAGACTTTAAGTCTATGAACACTCATAGAATCAGTTGGGCATGTTGGCCACTCCAAATTTGATGCCTGTGGTAGGCATCCATAGAACAAGATTTCTGCCACATGGTCTAAAAAAGAAAGAGTGAGCTATTGCCAGTGGTTTTTTTTACTTCTGCTACTATGAGTAACAGCATTTCCAAATTCATGCCATTTATGTCCCCAGTTAGTCAATAATGAGACAAAACCTGAGACAAAAATATGTTAATCTGAAATCACAAGTTGCATGGCTTGCTGACATGACAGCAATGGCTGAAATGGGTCTGCCCAGCCTTAAGAGTGGTTCTCATATTCAGGGACAAAAAGCAAGCCTAGAGCTAGAAACAGAAAAAAATACCTTCCCAGTCCCCAGTAGCCCACAGAGCAGGCACATTTTGGGCAACAAGCATCTCCTCTGAATTTTGTGACTTGTAGGTTCATGTACTTGTCCAGCCTCTTGCAGATACATAAATTTTTTGTTCCCACAGTATCATATACATCTCCTGGTAGTTTAAAACCTTACCATTCCTTCAGCAATTTAAGTATTGCCTGAAGTTGAGGAACTGCATCTGGCACTAAGAAATATCTGTTATCTACATCGTTTAGAAGATACTAGGAAACTTGCTGAGACTTCTTGTATTAAATCTATGTCAAAAATATTTTAAAATTAGACTGCACTAGAAGAGAATGCAAAAGCAACTGCAGTCATAACCAATTTCTCAACACATATAGCAAGGGCTAGAGGTTAACTTGCATCACACAGCACCAGATCCAAATGCCTCAAACAGCTCCAGGGATGGTGACTCCACCACATCACTGGGCAACCCATTGCAATGCCTGACCACTAGAATAGTGAAAATGTTTTCTAATATCTAATCTCAATCTTCCCTACCTCAGCACATTGGGCAGTCGTGACCGTAATACTGACATATGAAAAAAAAACTCAGGAAACAAGGTAACTAGGAAACAAGAAATGGGCTGAAAACCTTTCACAAGAACACATGAGAATGCACTGATACGTAAAAGTGGCAAGCTTAAATTCAAGTAATTTAAGTATCATCTTCCAGCCGCTTCCTCCAGGAGTGCGGCGGCAGCGGACCCTGAGGCCGCACGGGGCGGGAGGGGAGGCAGTGCCCGTTATCAGTAGAGAACAGCCGACGGGCGTCTCCAGCGGCGGGCGGACACCCTCCCGATTCCNGATCCCGATCCCGATCTGCGGCTGGTGACCCCGCGCGGCCCCGCCCCGCGCCGGCCCCGGCCCGCCCTGCGCCTGAGGGAGGAAGCGCACGGGGAGGAAGCGCACGGCGCCGCCCGCACCGTGATGGCGGCGGGCGCAGGAAGGGGCGGGCCACAGGGCGGGGCCGCGGGTCGCCGCCGGGAGCGCAGTAGCGGCGCGGCGCGGCCGGGAAGAGGGGCGCGCCTGCGGTGCCCGCAGCGCCCAGCGGCGGCCGCGCGGCGCGGGGGGCCGTGGGCGCGGCGGGCGGGGGCCGAGCGCCGTCGCGGCCGCTCCTCTCCCCCCTCGGCCCGGCGGATCGGGGCCGCACCGGCCCGGGGGCCGCGAGCGGCTCCGCCCCCCTCCGCCCCCGTGCAGGGCCCGCGGCGGCTGCGCGCGGCCCCGCCAGTGCTGGTCCCGCGCCCATGGCGCCGCTCTCGGCGGCGGCGCCTCCGCCCCCCCCGCGCCGCGCGCCGCTTCCTCCCGCCGTCCCCTTCCGCTTCCGGGGTCAGCGCCGCCGCTGCTCGCTGAGCAGCCCCGTCCCGGGGCCCGGCCGGCACCGCCGGCAGCAGCCGCCGCCCCGCCGCCCCCATGGCCACCAACCCCCAGCCCCCGCCGCCTCCGCCGCCGCCCCCTCAGCAGCCGCCGCCGCTGCCGGGGACCGGGGCCGGCGCGGGGGGCGGCGCGGCCGAGCCCGAGCTGGTCTCCATGATCGTTAGCCACCTCAAGAGCCAGGGGCTCTTCGACCAGTTCCGCCGCGACTGCTTGGCCGACGTGGACACCAAGGTGCGGGCGGGACCGGCGGGTCGGGGGGATCCCAGCGCCCCGGGCTCTGGCGGGTCGGGGACGGGCCCGGCCCGGGGCAGCGCGCTCGGCGGTGTAGAGCGGCCGCAGGGGCCGCGTGGGGCTCCGGCTCCGCTGGCGGCCGCGGGGGCGAAGCCGGAGGCCTGCGTTCGGCGGGGGCGCGGGCTGGCCGGCCGTGCATGCACGGCCATACACACCTGGGTCACGCAGCGCCTGGGGCGCCGCGTTTAACGCGCTGCCATCGCCGCAGGGCAGCGGCCGCGCCTCCAGAGCACCGGGGGGGTCCGACGGGGCTCCCAGCTGTACCAGCCTGGCCTCCGGGAGGATAACCAACCGCTTACACGATCCTTCCAGTCCAACCTCTCTGCTGTTGCTTTCTAGCCTGCCTACCAGAATTTGAGACAGCGTGTTGACAACTTTGTTTCCAATCATTTGGCGACTCATACCTGGAGTCCTCATCTCAACAAGAACCAGCTGAGAAATAACATTAGGCAGCAGGTTCTCAAGTAAGTGACAGCTCTGGGGTTTTTCTGACCATGCCTGTGTACTGTGATAGAGAACAAAGGCTCTGGGTCAATATAAAGTGGGCTGCTTTCTTCAAAGAAACCTCTGAAGAATTTGCATTGTTTTCACCTCTCAGTGTTTAAAATGTGCTATTACTTGAGGTAGTAACTCACCGTCAGTATTAGTCAGAATTAGGCTGCGGATGTTTTTTTGATCTGATCCAAGTTTATGCAGGGGTGGAAACCTTGGTTTTGACTTGGGATCTAACCCCCTAACTAAATGCTGCCTTTACTTTTTCTCTTAAGGGAGTTATTAATAAAATTGCAGTTATCATGTTTAGAGCTAAGGAGAAGCATTTCTCAGACTAAACTCCGCAGAGTAAAGCTAAAGGCACAAAATAGAAAAGTGGATTTAAATCTAGCTAGACAGAGAAGAGGTTTTAAGAACTGCTGTTACATTAAAATTATGTCAGACATGTTAACCTGATATTACGTTATTTCATGAAGGTTCCTCAAGTTTTTTTTCTCAAATCTTAGGCTCATAAGGAACATTGGGAAATTTCTTCGAAGTACCTTGAGTTTGGTCATTAAATTGGGTCAAACCACGGATTTGGCAACAAACTTAACCAGTTGTGCTATGGTGGTACCATTGTTGACTTGTACTGAGGACTGTTTGGTTTGTAGGCAGAGGAGCAGTTATTCTTTCTTGTTAAAGAAGCAATGAGGACAAGAGGTAGCCCCACAAAAGACGATAGGGTCTAAAGAGATAAGCTTTGTAGCTGTGGGTTTTCTTTTCTATTTTATTTTACCCAAGATTATATGTATTCTATAAAGCTGCAGAACTTGCCACCTTATGCTGGGCAGACAGTAACTTAGGGTAGTGATGAGTGGTTCAGTATTTATTTATGCCTCATGCCTTCTATAATTCATCTCTTTCTTGCTGTGGTAGTTGATAATACAAGGTTTCTTCTAAACTTTTTCCAAAACACCTTTTTTGCAGTTAGATCACGCTTGTAAGTGTAATCACTGATCATGTAACAATAGGGTGCTTATTGTATTAATTCCCTGTGCTTGGATTGTTTTGTTTCTCTAGCACATTTTTTCTGATGGGTAAGGCGCAGGCTAAATGCATAGCTGTGGGAATGCTTATAAAGCATTGGTGTTTCATTGGAGCACATCTAAATGATCACATTTCATTAGTATTTTCTTGAAAACTAATTTTTCATACTAATTTATGTAACTTTGTTCCAGGTCTGGAATGTTGGAATCGGGAATTGACAGAATTATTTCTCAGGTTGTTGACCCAAAGATCAACCACACGTTCAGACCTCAGGTGGAAAAAGCTGTCCATGAATTTTTAGCCACGTTGAATCACAAAGAGGAGGCAGGCCCCAGTACATCTCCAAGTGAGGAGAAAGCAGATGCTTCTGTTACAGTACAAGGTATTCTACCATTTTGATGAGCAACCTGTTAACAAAAGAATGGGGTTTGAAAGACCCGAGTCGTTGACTAGGTTTTCTACTGCCATAACATTGTTAGTATCAGTATTAGCAAGCTGAGCTCCAGGAACATACCAGAACACTTGTCTCTTACTCTGTGTCTAAAGGTAGAAAGCAAAAGAGAAGTCAAACTGTTATGACTGTCTCACTCTTTCACTTCTGCTTGAGATTATGAGGGATCGGTTTACTGTGTGGAAGAAAATTGGTCTCAGTATTATAGGATCAGATGAGACATAGCTGCAAGAGAAGAATGATACAACTTTTTTGTCTGTCAGTAGAGATGAAAAAAATTACTTATGAGACAGTTACCTGTGCAGTTGCTGTATGCTGTAAAATTTGTATGGCTAAGGTCCTAATATTACCTGTATCAACTTCCAAACACTCCTGCAGGTAACTGTCCATTCTTTCCTGTTCTAAGAGACTCCACAGCCTTCCATCTATTTGTAACCTTTATTTAAATCCAAGCCTTTTTTCTGTGAGGCCCCCTTCCTTTAAAATGGGTTATCAAGCCAGTTGCAGTTCTTAGTGCTAGTCCAATTAACTCTTAGTCTTCCATCTTCAGCGCTGGTTCTAAAATGATGAAAAAGTGATCAGGTATTTCTGATAGTTCTGTTGTTACATGGTTAATATGTTGAGTCAATTTTCCATGACATTTATGGAGATACTAGAGGTGTGAGCTACCGACTTCTTCCTGCAATGTGTGTGTGTATATATATATTTATATTT